>JBBMOI010000008.1:605000-630000 GCA_038088405.1 Porites divaricata
GGTATTTATTCTCGAATGTAATTTTTAGCATTTAATGATTACCTTACCTAGTAAGTTTTCTGCAAGCTCCCCCATATTCACAGGAGCCTCTAGTAATTTATGAGTTCCCTGCAGGCCTGTTACTGTGCCATCGCAGCTGTCTCTAAAAAGAGAAATTGAAATACCATAATGTGCAGTCATAATGGTCAATGTATTTCCTTCCATGCTCAAGTTGGGAATGGCAGAATAATCAACTTAAAGCAAGTTTCTTATGGAAAACTATTTTGTTCAAAATCAAACAATGCCTTATTTTATTGATTGGATATAAGACTGAGACTTTATTCAAAGTGGTTGGTACTCTAAGTAACAGAACTAGTTTTAGGGTACAACACTAAAACTACAAAACAAATTCAAACTCCCTCACCCTCTGCAAATTTGAAAAATTAAAAGCAGGATGTTGTGATGACTGTTAACAAAAGTCTTACCCTTTTAAGGCACCCATAAGTTGATTACAAAGGTCAATAATTTGGTCATCTCCTTCATCACCAGCAACTTCTGCCAAAATGCTTCCAACTGCATCATATATCTCTTCACCACTCTCAAAATCCTCTGATCCACTTTCAAGAATATCTGCAATATCATTATTGATAGCATAACTGGAAAAAACAAAACTGGAAAACAAAACACTCAAACTGAAACCCACCATTACGTACATTGGAACCCAGCCCATATCGACATCACAGAGACAAGCGGGATTAAAAGTGCCTTTATTATAATTATACGTGTTGATATTAAGAAACCTCTCAGAAACAGCAACAGAAGTGCATTTGTTTTATCAGTTCCAATACTGAAGTATGCAACTTAAACGCTAAAAAATTAAATTGAATGCATCAGTGGTAAAGTAGACTCTGAAGATGACTACTGCACAGGTTACAAGTCGAAAAGTTTAAAAACACTTCCAAATTCCCACTTGATCTGGAAAGCACGGACACATTTAAACGAGTTCTTAAGAACTCCAAAGTGTTTTGTCAGTAAGCAAATTACAATTACAATTACATTACCCATTCCACCTTGTTGGTTGTTAATATTAATTATTGTTTTGATTGACGTTGCCTGATCAAATAATCAAGAATCTCTGTAACAGTACTGCAGCAGTCACTTTGACCTTCTTTCTCAGAGAACTTATTCGCCAACCTCTGATTCAGTATCACCGAACCTATATCTTTTGATATTATTATGGCATTAGTGCAATGAATACAAGTCGATTTGAAAATTTTTTTTTCTTTAAATAAATCATGTACCATTTACAGTTTTCGCAACGTTTTTAAAATATACCAGAAAAGTGAATGTAAACACAAGATGACTGACAGGGATCAATTACGCAAGAGAATTCGAAATGGCTAAATTAGTTCAAAGTAAGAAAGTAGAAATTCTTTTCGAGACAAGCTTGTTATACATGTACGTCATGCATAAATGACCGCACGGGCAGGGTTGTATTTACAGACAGTGGGTCAAATCATATTGCTTAAATAAATGGATTGGGTTATATCATGATTATCAAAGCGCGATCGTCGGCTGGAAACAAGGCAGAGTAAACTACTGAGTCAGAGTACACTGGTATTGACAACAACAAGGTTTCATAGAAACATATTAATTTAAACATTTACCTGTTACATACTGGAAAAGATCGCCATCTATTGACGGAAATCTGTCTAGAAGAATTTGCCGGCAGTTTTCAAGCGTGTTTTCAAGACCAGCCGCCATGTTGTTTCACCATCAATTGAATCCGCAATGATACTGCGGATTTACTAAACCGGAAACGGAAGTTCAGTCATCTGACACCCTTGCCTGTCACCATAATGCTCTTTGTTTGTCACCCCAAAATGCTGCATAAGCATTGTCTTCAGTTTCTCTTGGGATTTTCATAGCCCCAAGAGAACTTATGCAAAATTTTGGGGTGACAAACAAAGAGCATTATGGTATGTCATGGCATTTTCTGTGCCCAGTACTACTCAAGATTTTACCGGCATTGGCAGAAGCTCGAAGCGAAATTTCGAATTTCAAGATAATTCAAAATTTTGCCGGCAGAATCTTGAACTTCAAAATTTTGACGACAAAATCATGAATTTCAAGATTTTGCAGCTCACTGTAGCTTTAATAACCCGCCACCGTAACTCAACACCTTGTTAACCCCACTACATTAGGAATAAAATCACTCATCTGTACAGTTATTTCTATGTTTCAAAACATAGTCTTGCTCGTAGTCTTGACTTTCCCATACAAACTTCTAATACGAGTCTTGTTCAATGTCTGAGTCAGACAGCAGAGACAAGAAATTTGTGACGTCATTAGTGCAAAGCGAGAGTGGAGAGCAGCGTGAAATGGAGAGCCGAGGAAAAAGCGCAGAAGAAAGGAGAGCATAGGTTCCTTCGCCCTCTCTCCCAACCCAGTCCACCTCAGTTTGTCCCCACTATCTGAACGTCTTAAACAGCTTAAAGAAATGCCTTCTCCAGTTAGCTTTTGGTCAAGTAAATATAACTTACGGCGTATAATGGCAAAATCACAGCGGCAACCCAGCGAGGAGCGCTGGATCAGTAAACACGGCATACTAATATTAAATTATCCTTACGTCTAAAGGCTTAAGGAAAAGAAAATCGGAGTATATTTTCCGACATTTCGGCTTGCAAAACAGTCCTTCTTCAGGGGCTCAACAAAACAAGCATGCTAGGTTTTTTTTTATAGTATTGCAAACCGAAATATTTGGTAAACACACTTCACCCACCAATTGTGATGATGTTAACGATGTCGGACCCTAACCTGAAATCAAGCCCAAATAAACAGCCCTCATGCATTCTCTCTCTGTGGTTTCGCTAAATTTTTACTTACTAAGCGCGAAACGAAAATGGAGCCTGACCTCACTTGCAAAGTGTTACTCCGCTCACCATTCTGAACGAGTTGAGAGCACTGAGGACGAGGTATGCCAGGAGCTCCTGGCATACATGCCAGACAGGCCTCAAAATATGATATTATAATTGTCGAGGCCGGTCACCGTGATTGAGGGGCCGTTATCAGTCTTGAATTCTTTATGCAATACTGGGATAATACAGACTGCCAATGGGAACGGGGATGTGGGGAAGTGTTATGGTCGGTGTTGGGGCCGATCCCAGTACCCACGGATAAATTGCAATCTACGGCAATTGCCCTCCACATTCATAGGGAAATCAGGCGACGACGCGACGAACTAGTCACGAACTTGCAAGGTTATTTAAAAGTTGGCAATGTTAATCCACAGGCAGTACACTTTTAAATCAACTTTCAGCGTATTTTATAACTCTTATCTGTACAGGTTCAGTGCAGGTATTAGAGATCTTAGTTACGCCTCTAGGCCAGTTTTTAAATCTTGAATATACAATTTCCTTCCTTTCCGCTTTTATTTGTACCTAATTTTTATACATATTAAATGATGACTATTTCACATCTTTAAATATTATCTTTGAGAAGTCCCCTTTGAGGAAAAAAGGATAAGGCACGTAAATGTCACGACTATAATAAGTTAGACTGAATACAGAATACATGGAGCTAACAAGAGAAATAGAATGTTTGGTCTGACATTCAGCATTCAAATCTAAGTAGAGTGTCGTGGCCCCAAAATCCCATTGAAAACGACTTACAACTCTTGTCTGTGTACACCTGTTGTTGAAATCTACCATTACATAGTAAGAAGTCCCAATTCGCGCAGAAGAGAGGCTAATGCCTTATTGTTATATACTAAACACTGCTTTCAAGAGGGACTTGCGGTTGCAGGCAATACTTTTCACAGAGTTCTTTTGTCTGCAAGTCTTCGTTCATTAAGGCCATTCCTAATGCAGCATACGTAGCATCTGATGCCTGAGACGTTTTCCATCGATCCAACATGGTGTAGCATTTGTCATCAAGGGTCTTTTGATCATGATCAATATGTTCGACCTCCTTAGCACCCAACAAAATGCGGCACAGTCTCTTCCACTGTAAACCCACATCGTGTGCGAGATACAATAAGTCATCAGGTGACACAACACCTGGTTTAAAACAAAGGTCGTCTGCAAGGTACAATGTAACCACAGGTATTTGAGAATTGCATTAAAAAGAGTTGCCGGTATGTAAGTGCAAGAGTGTTTTAGACTTCTGATGTAGAAATATTGATTCTCGTACTAATAATCAAATTTGTGATGTTTTGGGCCCAGAAAATTGGACGTTAAGTTTAGCCGTGTCTACAGTGAATAGTCGATACTCATTAAAATAAGGATTATTTCATTCAGATTTTCTTTATGAATGATTTTAAAATGTATTTAACGTTGCTTTTGTAGTTACACCTTCCATCTTTGAATCTCTTATACTTAAACAAATTGATCTTTATTGTAAAACTCATTATAACACATGAACTAAACTTTATTATGATATTATTTTTTGGGCGATCGGAATAAATATCACGTGGCAATGATGTCACAATAGTTTTAGCTCTAAATCGAATTTCTGCCCTTTTCGGTATTTTCTTTGCAAATGCTTTACGCTACCTATACTTTGGGTGCTTGTCTTCTGATTTGCCAACTTTCACATGTTTTTTTTTTCGAAATCGCGAAAGTCTACTTGCGTTTAGCCGGTTGTACAGTGTATAAAGGTCATTTGCAAAACGAATGAGTAATAAAACTTTTCAGAAACCTCCTAAAGTCAGCAAATTTGTCTGCATTAAGTCCAGCCTTCAGTTCATGCATAATGTAAACCGTTTTTGTAGAAATTCCAAGATGTCTCGAAATTCCTCTTGTAGATTTTTGTGAAACTTGGCAAATCAGAGGACAAGCACCCAAAGTATAGGTAGCGTAAAGCATTTCCAAAGAAAATGTGGATAAGGGCAGAAATTCGATTTAGAGCTAAAACTATTGTGACGTCAATGTCACGTGATATTTATTTGGATCGCCCAAAAAAAATATCATAATAATGTTTAGTCTATGTGTAATACATGTGTTATAATGGGTTTTACAATAAACATAAATTTGTTTTAAGTATAAGAGATTCAAAGATGGAAGGTGTACTTACAAAAATACTGGGTCGAGCCACCTTAAATTGATATTGTAAAATACCATCTATCGGGGTAACAATCAGGCGGGAGTCAATGCATTAGGGCCGAACATATTTCTATAGTATAGGGACTGAACGAAAGACACCATTAACTAGCGTCCCTCCCACGCAGACATTCTAAGGTCTCATCGCGCAGGGGAGGAATTTGTGACGAAGCGCCTAAGTGACGTCTACGTAGGAAGGTAATATTTACCTGGAGAATGATTTCGACCAAAATGCTGAGGAAAAAAAAAATGATGATTAATTTTTTAAAACTGTAATACCAAAGGACATTACAGGTTACAGACACAGCATAGAAAGGGCCCAATTTAATATATCCGGTGATCTAAAATGATGGAATGTACTTCAGTATGTGAAATTGATTCAGTAAGATCATCAACGCCTTCTTTTTAAGGTAACTAAACGTGCCATGCAAAAGAGCTACTGAAACACTTGCTGTTTGCAACACTTGTATCAGTTCCACAGCCTGTGTTCCTTTGCTTCAACTCTGCAGAGGAACTGTATAGATTCAGTAGCTTGCAAGAAAGGTATAGGGCATAAGTATGTACCTTAAGCCAAGGCTTAAGTTTGTCATCATCCAGTAGGGTTTTAGACTTCATAGTGTGATCACACCTTAATGGCCGATCAGGGTCTAACGGAATAAAGTGCGCACAATCAGGATGTGGACAGGAAGGAAGATGATGCCAGGTACAGCCATCAACTCCTTCACTTTCACCCAAACACAGATCACAGCGTGCACACAGCTTCCATGTAATGGAGTGCAGCCAATGACACCGCAGATGAAGAGAATCAAGGATACCCTCAATACATCTGCAACAGGATAACAAAAGATAAATAACAATGATAAAGGGTGAACCTGAAAAAAGATTTTGGCCTTCACTGAGTGATTCTCAATAAGACTGAGGCCTTTGTACGACATCTGATAGGTCTTTACCCCTTGGCTTGCTTCTGTTTAATCAATCTTGGATCGCTCTGATTCAACACGAGAGCTGAACCGACTGACTCCTTAGAATAAACCAATCAACGTAGCTATTTTTTACTCTAAAGCGAAAAAATGAAAATGTGTGGGAAACATCAAGTGCCCCGCACGAGGCTTGGTTTCTTAAGACCGTACCATTGCGGAAATTCCGCATCGCAATCAAAGATGGCACCCCGAAAAGGGGGCCGATTTTACCCTTTCCGTAGACAAGCATGGAGGACACAGGCGTAGTATTTTAAAAGCCATCCATGTAACATGAATACCCAACCTGTAAACTTGTTGGCAGATGGCAGTGATCTCTGTTTCCTCTTCTTTGCTACCTTCTCGCAGAACATGGACCATTACCACACTCTTGAAGAAAGCAAACGTCAAACTGTAATCATTTTTCTTCCCAATAAAAAACCGCGCTGTGTTTGCAGACATTTTGGGAGGCCTTGCAGAATGTTCCTTTGAAGCCCAATCGGAAAACAACACAACAAATCTGGAGAATAATCCATACGGAATATACCCAGTGTTGAAAGTGATGTAAACTGGTGCAGTGATGTATTGGTCAATTGATCCCAAAATCTCGTTTTCTGGCGTAGCCGGCAGCATTGATGGTACAAGGTAGATCACTTCCCCATTTTGGACTTCAAGTCGGCAAACAAGGCTTGCTTTCTCCATGACAGAAAGCAGTGATTCTTTGGAGAGGTTGAGGTCAGATTCTTGGCAGGCAAAGTTGACAAGCTCTTCTGACAGGATGCCTTCTTTAGCAAGAGTTTGGCGGCATTGCCGGATATTCATCGGTTCTTTCTTCCCGGAAACAACTGCTATAATTTGACACAATAGACGAACTAACCACTGTGGATCCAGGAAAACCAAGCTGTTGGACTCGTCATTTTCTTTGAAGCAAAGAACAGCACCACAGTCACACAAAAAATGCAACAGCTCATCACTGTCTTCATCCACTTGAAAACGACACACTCTCTTGGCCACTGTCTTGAACTGTTGTAGAGTGATATACTTAAATCCTTCGGCAGCTAAGCGATGGAGTACCTTCTCCACACGAAGCCACTGAAGAGGAATTTCCCTGTTTGTATGAGGTAATGAGGAGGCCACAGAAATGATCTTTTGCCGTAATCTTAGAATAGTTGGATCCTCTTGAGCTTGACCAGCCCGAGTGTTGTCAACAGAAAACTTGTCAACAATATGCGATGAAAATTGCTTTCCATGAAAACTGTCCAAGATTGCTTCCAAACGGTTCCAAGGATCGCCACTGACTTTGTCGGCATGTGTTCCAACTAAGATAACTGGCGGCTGGGCAGAACTTGTAACGCTCGCGGCGCTGGTATCCTGAAAGGAATGAACCAAGTCCATCCACCTCACCAGATGATCGAAACAAGAGTCAGTTTTGTGCTGCATAGTAGTTGCTCGTGCAGACTGACCCGTATGTTCTTTGCTGAAGAGATCCTTGGTCAAGTCACAAACTAGTAAATATACGGCTTCTCGTGACATGAAGATTGGATTCATTCCATGTAAAAGAGGTTGACCAGAAAAGTCCCAAATCACAGGCCATACTTCCTCTGAGGCAGAGAAGTGTTCCTGTCGGAGCACGTGCTCTACCAAATTAGCCACATTCTGCGGCAGATTGTCTGATGGGTCCTGATCGCTCGTGAGGATATCCTCTACCAAGCTGGCAATATTCCTCGGAAGAGGATCTGAAATAACTTGATCACTAGTGAAAACATCATCTTGGAGAACGGGTGAGGGCAGCTCTTCGTTATGATCTGTTGTATTCGGCATTCCTGAAAAAGAGGCAACAAAAATGAGCATGGACCCAAAACTGTTTGAGTTTTACGTGCCTATTTAAGTGCAATCTCATCGATCACTTGAAAAATAAAAACTATAAAATGCTTTCATTTCAACACAACTTTTGAATTCTTGGATCAATGAAAGAGTTACAAGAGTTACCGTTTAATTGTTATAACAATTCTGCTCCTAGCAACACGTTCATTATAATATGTCATATTTTCAAAGACTTCTACTTAGACAAGGATTGCCCAAGAATAAATTCATTCACCGTTTCGGGACGAAAAGGTAATTTCAACTTTTTCTATCACAGTTTTTGAAGGGAAAAATAACAAAATGTTTCAAGGCTTCTATTCGCAAAACAGGAAAAAAGTAAGATACCTTTTCGTTACTCCCACATGGTAGGTGTTAACTGAAAAGAATTGGCTACGATACCTTTACAACGTTCCTTGAAGTTGTGCACGTCTTTATAACGCCCGGCTATCCCATTGGATACACCGTTAGACGCAGAAGGTAGATTCCTACATGGAAACGAACGTTCAGAACAGATGGCTTCGCTACATGAAAAGCCCTTTCTTGCAGGGTATTTGGCCTTTGCCAAATCAGAAGTGGGATAGCCATTAGGTTCCGAGAGCTGTCGAGCCACAAGCTGAGCACTCCTGTGGTCGAAAACGCTGATGTTTTCAACTGCTTTATGTGCACTCCAAGCTTTCAAGCCATCCTTCAACAATGGTGCCTCCATGTCCACTCCCAGCGTACTAGCTTCATGTTTATTGAACTTTTCCCCTTTAAGGGATCTCTTTAAACTTGTTTTTCCTGCTTTACCCTCGCCAATAAGCATGATTCGCACGCGTACATCGCATGTTTTACCATTCTCCAGGGCTCTTCTGTAAGCTGCTTTGGCTTTGCTTCCTCTAGCTACCACAGCTGGCGGAATGAAGCCTGGGAGCAAAAGACACGTTCAATTAATCAAAAAACTGTACTGATGGTCCTAGTTGTTCAAAAGGTGGAAAACACTATCCACTGGATAAATCTCTAACCAATGCCGCATAAAGCAATCGGTTTCCCTCGTACTTATCTGCTGGATAAAGATTTATCCGCTGGATAATGCTATCCAACGTTTGAACAATCGGGGCCTAAATTAACCATGACGCAAGAAGGCTCTTATACAACTGCTAACAGTTATACTGGGCTGCCTGTGACAAAATCTAGAATCGCGCAGTTTATCATCACGTCTCTACATGGATATAAACAAAATTTAAAAATTCTATTCCGAGCTGATACGTTTGTCTCCGAACATGCAACTCAGCAACGCTGAAGCCACTAAATAGAAACTTTTGATCAGATACCAGTACGTTAAAATACTAAGCAACTTTGATGAAGAATACGGAAAACTGCCTCAAAAATGCTGTCAAAATTTGCAGAAAAGCTGCACAGAGATTTAACATACATTTTAAGTCTTTGTCAATCTTGACAGGATCTGTAAGCTGTGATTTCAGACGACCGCGGAACTCCCTGTAATACTGCAAATGAGATGGCAAACACCCTGTAAGTTGCCGCTTAACCGTTTTAACACTACATAAAGCGTGAATAACAGCCTAAAGACAATAAACAGGACACGTAACAGCAACGAGTTTGCTGCGTACCATTTTGCATCTCCTCCACTGTATTTAGTGTCCCTCTTAAGTTCGATTACCCAAGGGTGTCAAGTTTTGACACGTGTATATCGTTCTCTACGTCCTCCTTCGGTCTACACTGCGAGCAGTCACCCTCTTTCTTCAGATTTAGTGGGGGAAGTGCACGCGGGCACAAGCGTCGAGCGACGAAACCGCGAGACGAGAGAAACCAGGGCGGCGCCTCTCCTGTCTCGCGCCTTCAATCACGCCCGTGGTCATTTTCGTGTCTTGCTCAGCATGTTGGAATTAGTTTGCGAGAGTATTTTATCAGACGTTCACTCTTTCTATCAAAAAGCATTAAAATTATAATAGTATGCTTAGTCTACAGCATTTTTAATTTTCTAGTCATTCCATACCTCAACCAAATCAGACAAAGTATTAAATTGATAATCGTTTCCAATTGCGAAACGATTTTTCTTGAACTCGACCATGTACCGCGCTGGCTTGCCTTTCCACCTGTTAAATTTAAACAACAGACCATTACCAAATAGGACCGGGTTATTCAAACCTAGGTTGAGAGAACCCAGGGTGAGTGCGAAATTTGAAGTCAGATATGGGAGCTTAAAAATGAAATTCAGAGAAATTATTTTGTCTACAATTTGATGATTGGATGCTCTATACACAATAGAGGAAATTATCGGAGAAAATGTTTTTGAACAATAGAAAAAGAAACCCGAGTTAAAATTTAACCCCTGGTTAGTGCTAATCGACTTTCGAACAACTGGGCCCAGCATGTTAAAAACAACAGCCACACCTGTCTAGACTAGGCGTGGTCCTTCATTTTCATCAGGGACAATAGAGCAAGGGAAATTTGCAAGCACACATGAAAATCACCACTGCAAGGAGAGTGACACACAGATAGAGGAGCATCACCTGCCTCCTGGGTGGTACCCTGAGAAAATGGCCGACATTTTGTGATGCCACCACTGGTTTCCCTGCAAAATGACGTCTGCAAAATGACCGCAGAAATTCCATACTGATGATGTGTCACTAAGTTGGCACCAGGTAGAGGGTAGTGCTTCTGATTGGTCGTGCCACAGGGGAAATTTATTTCAACCAATCAGAAGTACTACCAAGATCTGGGTAGTGATATGTCATCAGTATGGAATTTCTTCAGTCCCCTCTCAGACATCATTCTGTGGAGAAACTAGAGGTGGCATCACAAATGTCGGCTGTTTTCTCAGACTAGGTGGGTGGTAGTTT
Source organism: Porites divaricata (assembly GCA_038088405.1). Lineage (NCBI taxonomy): Eukaryota > Metazoa > Cnidaria > Anthozoa > Scleractinia > Poritidae > Porites > Porites divaricata. Next base: position 615,741 of record JBBMOI010000008.1, read on the forward strand.
CTTTGCTAGCTCTCCCTCTAACATTTTGAGGAAAATATTAGACTAATTGTTGTCTGTATCTGGCAGATACAGAGGGCCCTTGATTAGAAATGAAATAGGCAACTAACACTTCACCGTACTTTTAGATACTCACCATACATAGAGGCAGTAGTTTCCAGGAGATGTGCAGCTATTTCTGATCAGGAACATTCCATCTTTTGGTACAGTACTCATACTTTTGACCAAAGACTCTATCTCATTATGAGTTAGGTTACCAACGTACCAACTAATTAAGAAAAACAAAAAAATATTTTTTAAGGCCTCTGTAACAAAATGAAAAAAATTATTATTGTACAATAACATTGTACTCACTATCTGTCTTCTCATTGGCTAAGAGCTCAAAGTTATTTTTGGAAATCAGCGCAGACTAGAAGTTTAATAGCTAGTCATGATTTCCAAGAGCAACGTCAAACTGTGTTCTGTGCAAGATTGAGTTTATTGTTATTTTCTTCAGAACAATATTCAGCATCATGATAATGATGATGACAATGACGTTTGTCGGGAAATCAACAAGGAAAGGGATAAAATAAGGTCAGGACAGTCACAAGTTCAATTTTCAGTTCCCCATTTATTGCTGTTATTTCTTTGTGAATGTTCGTTAATCCCAAAAGCACCTTGTATGCCCACCAAAATTTTGCATAAGCATTGTTTATAATTCCTCTTGAGATGCCTGTAATACCTAGTAGAAATGAAAAACAAAGGTTCTGCAGAATTTATGGGGGCAAGTTACATGGTGTATTATATAAGAGATTACACAGTTAAACAAGTGAAATAAACATACTCTTCATCCCAAGGATGAACCTGAACATAAATTGTAGAGTTTTCCATGACATGGTAGTCGCTGAGATGAAAACTATCCATAACCAGAAGTTTGTCATTCAGTCGTAACAACTGACAGTCTGCAGGCTCACCACTCTTTTCTTCTATCTGTGCTTTAAGAGACTGCACTTGATTTAAGGTGCTTGTGAGCAGGGAAAATGTCTTGGACCCAATCACCACTTTGATGTGAATTTCAGTTGATGCTGTAGTGTGAAGTCGAGGTCTTACCAATGAGCTGTCTGTAGTTAATCCTGTGGAAATGAAAGCAGTCAGGATTTTATTAATATATAAGGCAATGTTCCTGAGGATATTACATATGAATTATTAAGGTAGGTATACATGTATATCAAGGTCAAAGAACACTCCTATTTAATGGTTTCCTGCCTGATTGAACCTTTTCCAGTCATTGGCACTTTCAAATAGCCTTCCCAGCATTTAGTTTAAGAGTGTTGTTTTATGAGCTTGTTGTTATCATGAGCTTCTCATGCACATGCAACTCCCTGAGGGTTACTTAGATATTGCAATACACCAGCAAGAGAAGCTCCAGATGGAAAGAAATATGAATTTCAATCCCAATAAACGTCTACCCATAAATCCAGTGACAATGTTTTTTAATCAGGTGTAAATAGGTTTTCATATTTGAAGAAAAACAATATTATTAACATCTAATAGCAGGATAGTTTTTTTATTATACAGTTAAGAGACACATTCTAACTGCACCAGCAGTACCTTCTCCTCCTGTACATTCAGAGGGCTCAGACCTTGTCACAGGCTCCTTTAGTTTGCCTTTAATGGGTAGCCCTTCTTTGCTCATGTAAAACTGCAAAGATGTAGAACAACTAAAGGATTATTTAGTGAGGGTGGAATACAGAAATGACTATTACAGTGATGCCAACTCTACCGCCTTTGGCGGGAGACTTACGCTTTTTTGCCTCATCTCCCACTCTCCCGCTTTGGTACATAAATCTCCCGCTTTTTACGTCCACTATAAATATTGAATACTTAGTAAAAAATAAAACAGACTTAGTTTGAGATTTAGCCCATTTTTAGCTCAAAACTTGAATTTTTCTTATTCGCAGTACAGTTTCTGGGGCATTTTTGTCATTGACAAAGATTATTTCTAGCATTCGAATTTTGATACTATGTTCATCATGTAAGATGTCATATAATGTCCTAAGGCATTCCCATTGGGGGCTGGGTCAATTTTTTTTTTTGGGGGGGGGGGGGGGGGGTAAAAAAATGACAGTCTCCCGATTTTAGGTCTCCAGAGTTTGGCATCTCTGCTATTACCAGTTACCAGGACAATTAATTACATAATGGCCCTCCAGGCAAAAAAAAAAAAAAAGAAAAAAGAAAGAAATTTCACATGGGGACACTGGCATACAATGTTGTCTTGGTAAAGACGTACTTCAAAGTGACAAAATAGATCTTGTGCAGATCAGAATTCATGCACCTCTAACACATAACTGCACTGTTCCAACCTTAAAAATAAAAGGATGGAGGATACCAGCTACCTGATTCTCTTACCACCAAGGGCAAAAAGCTTTTGGCTTTCTGAGGTCTCCTTGCCACTCAATGTTTTTGCCCATGCAGGGATTTCGCCCAGAAGGTAAAATCCCGAGAAGGCACTCTAGTAACTCGCGCGTATATTAAGGAAAGTACTTACAGTTGAAATATACGGTCAGTATGCCAGAAAAAATGTTGATTTGCTTGAAGAGGGGCCGCGAGGAATCGGTAGCTAATGATGACATTTCTATTGTTTGCGCCCGTAAGAATGAAATGATTAGGATGACATTAAGACAGAAAATCCTGAAGGGACCGCTTAGGTAGATTTTGTGACATTTATTGTGCAGTTATACTTCGATACTCTTTTGCGTTACGTGTTATCAGCGACATTCTGTGGAGCAGCTGTTTTGAAAGTTATGGACCACAAGACACTCGTTAAGCGAAGATGAAGTTATAAGTTGTGTATAACCATGTACATATAAACACTTGGAGAGTTTGCCAGACACGAGTTCACAAATCTTTGATTGGAAACCTTGCCAGACACTCTTTCTCTCTCTGACCAGAATAAGACTCAGTCCCAAACAAGCAAGACGAGTGAACAAAGGGCTAGTACAAATAAATGGTTGTTGTTGTTGTTGTTGTTATCACCAGAGGCACTCAACGTCAATTTTTCGGAAAATATCTGTTCAGAGGACGATTTCAGATCTAGAATTTTCGGCACATTTGTTTCAAAATTTCTTGCTTGCCTGCCTCTCAGTGGTCAGTTTTGACTCCTATAATTTTTGGATCACTAGACTTTCAGCTGGGAAATCTGAACAGATGAAAAATTTTTAGCAGATAAAAATATACCTATATCTACCATTTAAATACTAAAATATGTTTAACAATGCTATGTTCAAGTGCCCCTGGATCACTAGCAGATGATGGACGATTACAGAAATCTGTCGAAAATCAAATTCTGTGCTGACTTATTCCCTGCTCACAGATGTCCTTCAACTATAAAGTTTAAAATAAAACTAGAATGCACAAGCGCTAATTGATCAAATGTCCTTTTAATTTCTAAGGCTTACTTTCTGGCAAATAAAATGAACTGAACATAAAAAGTGAAAGAGAAATAGCAAATAATTCAACTTCTAATTAAATCTTTTCTTATGGTTTAGAATAAACTATTCTCGAAACTGAGAATGTTTTGATCAAAGCTGTGTAAATCGAACTGAAACTGTGTATGGAACCTTGCGTTTCCTGTATTTATCTCACCTATTGTATAGAATACGTGTCAACATCTTCATTATGAATCGGTATATTTCAAAGAGCTACTCAACAAGCAAGAATACTGTTGACCGACAATATACAGAGCGGGGGCGACTGTAGTGTCAACTATTACCAGTGATACTTTAATTATTCGACATTTTATGTAACTGTTGTTGTTCAACTTGAACTGTTCTAAGATTACAGTGTATCTTGTGTTGTAGATATGGAATCATGATAAATTTACCTCAAACTGACATGGTGTTGTAAATAAATGAATAAATAACTTAGTATACAAATTTTCACACCTGGATCATTTCAGCAATGTTGTAGAAGAAATTATGCCCATTTATGATTGCAAACATCACATTCTTGTGACAGGATACCTTGAAATGCTTGACTTGACCATCATCTCTATATTTAAGACAAGGAAAATTAATGATATCTGCTGTTTATATAAAACTAGGCTAACTGCATTAATGTCTTTAAATTTAAAGACAGACTGAAATCTAGTGACCCCAACCCATTTCATGCAATCTAACTAACAAATACAGGTATTTTTATTCTGGCAAATCACCTTATTTATTTGTAATGGCAGGTATACATGGCATGTACCACCTTACTTGCATATAACATTACTTGTGAATTTATATTTTATATTATTTTGGAAGGCCATAAAGCCCTTAGTGACTTCTGATTATCTCCTAAAATCTCCTTCCAATTCTCTATAAATTATTATAGTTCAGAAATATGAACCAAGGGAAGAACTTGACATAACACCGGGAGCCACTTAAGTCCTTTTCAGTCTTTCTCTACACTGAAGTAGTTTAGAAGGTAAAGCAAAAGTGACAAAACATACGACCAACATACCGTACAAACAGGACATAATCACCCGGGAAACTGACACTCTCTTTAACAAGAAACTGTCCCTCAGAAGCTGAAGACATGATTTCCTCAGCTTGGTCACGCCCTATTTTTCCATAGAACCAACTGTAAATAGAACAAAAAGGACATTACAGACAACAGAATTTCATGTTTGAAAATGTCATTAAGCTATTAAAATTGAATATAATTTAAACGTCAGGTAATCTGAAAAGCACTAAGGGAAATTAGTGGAGATAACACTATATATATTTATACTTATAAATTAGTAGTAATTGCAGACTACCTAGCGTATTTAAGGTTAGAGTTTGTTTTGGTTGGATGGGTTTTTTCCACCATGAACATGTGACACTGAGTTTTACCATGAGGAGAGTAATCATTAAAGATCATAAAAACAATAAAATTTATACTTACTCTTACTGATATAAGGTGTTCAGATGGAAAAAAACCCAAAAGCTAAGACCTTTTTACCTAAGTGACAGCTTTTTGCCACTGTTAGGGTAGGGTGACACAAAGGCTTTCAATGAAAGACAAAAAGGTCACTGCTTGGTAGCACAGGAGGTCCAAGATTATGAACTATGCATCAAACTGCCCTGATGGTTAATTTATCGTCAGTAGGCTTGTACAGTGTATATTTTGTGGTTCAATTTTATCCTTGGTTTAAATTTTCTTTTCTTTTCTTTTCGGGAATGGTAACGTGTGATAATGAGTTTAAAACCAAAGAAAGTAAAATTTAAAGCAAGGATAAAAAAAGTACTTTATTTGAGTGTCAATGTATTTAGCACGAAAGTACTAATTGGGGGACACCATTTTTATGTATTCAACTGGAGACATGCAGGACCGCCAGTTTTACATGGTCATCCCAGCCGCGCGAAGGTCTAGCCACTTGCAGTGCAAACGAGTACCCTCATTTCTCAGTTATTATAAGACTCTGAGTATTGGTCCATGGTCCAGTCCTGGGAATCGAACCCACGACCTTCTGCTCTGCAGTCAAGGACTCTATCGACTGAGCTAATCCTGCCGCAGATAAAAATTGAGCCACAACACGTATGCCGTGGTTCAGCTTCATTACCAATTCATATGTTGATTTCTTGTTCCTTTTGGGAAGAGTATTTTTATGATAATGAATTTAAAACAAAGGAAAATAAAATTCTTATCCAAAGATTAAATTAAACCAAAACATACATGTGATATTTTACTAGCTTTATTAACCTAATATCAATATAACAGGTAATTTCTGAGTCATCCTGAGCCTTTCTTTTTAAAAGTACAAGCTTAGGTGTGAATTTTTCATTCTCGTGCAAATAAAACTGATTTTCATAATCATATCACGTCTTGCCCTTCGGCTCAACTTCAAAAGGGAGAAATCTCATTTGGAACTCGGAAAGGGTCCGTTATAAAACCAGTAAATATGAGTGCAAAGACTGAAACGATTAATAATAGTTTCTTAAAAACCATTAGTCACCCACAATTGCAGCACACACTCGTTATGAAGAAGTCAAGTCACTTGTCACGTACTCCTGTTAACGAAACACAAGTTACCTACTCACCTCTCACTCCACGGATGAATCTGCACGTACAGAACAGCACCACTGATCACACAGTAATCCTCTAATGTATTGAATAATTCTCCAAGCCGCCTATTTATACATTTTGACAGTTCAACAACGCGCAAAAATAAACTATCTGCGCGTAGACCCAGTATGATCGACAATTGCTGTTTCAAATCGTTTATGGTTGTCGATTTTCCCCCTTCAGGAGTGACTAGCAAAACTCGCCCAGTTTCAGTCACTATGTTGATGTAATAGGAAGTAGTCGAACTGCCCTTTTTGCACGACAAATATATAACTCCGTTCTTCTTTATCAAGTCTCCAAAATATATGCTGCTGTTGTCTTTCCATTCAATGCTTGTGCCATTCTGTAAAACATGAAGAGTTTGAAGGCATGGCGGAAGGCCAGTCGTTTTCGAGATCTTTTCCTTGAGAGTTTCCACTGTATCTAACGAAGTTCCATTCACGAGAATTCTCTTTGCGTTCAATATATCAACGAACGCATGCATAGCGAGGCTCAAGCGACGTGAATCAGCACAAATCGAAAATTAAATGAATGCAATCCCAAACTAATTGCTCAGCTAACACGTTGTTGACTGCAATCGGCACCTCAGCTGTACTTGACTTCCCTCTCTTGCTGACTGACTAAGAACAAAGAAAGAAATAAGTAGTAAGGAAATCAAACACTTTTGTATTCGATCGTGTTTCCGCCTTTTAGCTGCCACAGTTGATATAAATGTACAGCTGTAGATATCAGTGCATTCCTTAATTAAATGTGTGACTCTTTCTTCTTTCGCATAGATATTTATACATTTTGTTACATGTGACGTCACGCATAATCAAGACACGTCCAATATGAAGGTCAGGTGCATCATGAGAAACTCTCGGTTTTACATGTAATTTATCAGAGGACGTTAACCTTGACCGCGGTCAAACGATGTAAATCAAAAGCTTTTTCGAATTTTTATATATTTCCAACGTGCTTTTACCTTACTGCTGCTGAGAGTTTATCAAAGAAGTCATGTTTTAATGATGAAAACTGAACTGCGTCCACTTTGCCACCGATTAAAATTATTTGCTGGTCTGTCAACAGACAGACAACATACCACGGACCTGATGTTCTGTGCATAGTGTCACGGAGCTGGTTTCAGTTTTAGGAGCAGGTGTTCAGGTGTGCAGATGTGACTTAAGAGTTAAGAGGCTGTCCGCGTAAGAACCGATAAGGCAAATTTCGGTCTATCACGGATTGCCCTGATTTTTTCGGTGGAAGATACCTATCCTATCCCATGGAGAAATATCACATTTATTTGGACCAACTCAATTTTCTCTCTATTTTACAGGAAGATTTTCTAGGCGGTCAGTATAAAACAAGGACTGCGGACTGCGGACTGCGGACTGCGGACCACGGACTGCGGACTGGGTATAAAATATGGACTAGGTATAAATGCGGACTGCGGACTGAGTATAAAACACGGACTAGGTATAAAATGCGGACTACGGACTGAGTATAAAACACGGACTAGGTATAAAGGGCGGACTACGAACTATGTATATAAAAATTAACAGCCTTAGAAAGGTAAAAATGAGAGAAACGGAAAGCGGGCTTGCATAAAACAGTAGTTCCAGCTCCTTGCCTCACACAAATTAAAAACATCCCGTAAGCCGGTCACGCAGTCTATATTCTCCTCATGTGGAGAAGGAAAGCATACTGCACGGACAAGGAAGGTTATGCCGCTTTTCAAGGCAACTGAAATTAAACTCTGAACCAATCAGAGAAGCACCGAATAAAAGGAATAGTATTGGTGTTAGCCGAGTCAGAGTAAATTCCTAAAGATGCCTCTATTCCGTTTCAAATAAAGCCTTGGGAATATGACGAAATGAAGAACTCAGACGAGAAGGTCAATAAAGGGGAATTCCGCGAGGTAAAAGGCAGTATTTAGGCAGGAGGGATTACTCACCTATACGTGAATAATAACCGAAATGAATCATCTAACCCAACGTTATATTCTGCGCGACGACATGATTTACACCCTGCTCCTGAACCCCGGAAGAGGGTACTGATAGGAATTTTTCGGTGGGGTTATGCCCCCTGGTTCTCTAAATCCTTACCCTGTTTCAGAATAAAAAATGTCATTTTCCACACCCGTTTTCACACTTGATCTCTAAAATCCATACCTATTTTCAGACCTGGCCTAATTTAGCCTGTTCCAGGCTCTCAAATAAAGAGGAGACTACCCAGTTTCCTCTCGTTGTATTTTCGCGCTTTCTCAATTTAGCGGACCCAACTATGTCGGAGCCTGGAACAGGCTAGGCCTAATTAGGCAGAAATTATGTCATCGTTATAAATTTATAGATTAGAGAGCAACAGTAGATCATTCTCTCTAGAGCGCAAACAAAAAATTCTTCAAATGCATTTAAAATTCGATCGCATATTTCTATTCCGTTCTTATTCATTTAGAATTGAAAACGAAAAATTGTTGTCAGGCTCTTGATTCAGAAACTTCCACCAAGAATTCCTATCTTATACCCAGTCCGCAGCCTGCAGTCCGCGTTTTATACCTAGTCCGTGTTTTATACCCAGTCCGTATTTTCCAGTCCGCGTTTTATACCTAGTCCTTATTTTATACCCAGTCCGCAGTCCGTAGTCCGCAGTCCGCAGTCCATCTTTTATACTGACCGATTTTCTAGGTCACCTAAAACTAGCCAGTTTGCCATCGGAAGTGGTGCAATTTTGGTGAAACTTTAGGGCTCTGTCAAACCTACCTTACAAGGCCGAATAAGCTGATTATTTTACACACAAAAGTTTTAACTCTGGTTAATAGTTTCAAGGTTCAATGGTTGCATTCTGCGGAAAGTTGGCTGAGATATGATTTTTTTAAAATTTCCTTTAATTTGCTCAGCAGGAAAAGTAATTTGCATAACTAGAGCTGAACGGTAATTTCGCAAAAGTGGCACCTGACTTAGTCTCAAGTCTATGATAAATCAGAAGTACTAAGACCAGTCTACTTCTTAATGCAATAAAATTTGTGGGCACTCTCACTCTCGTGCTGTACAAAATACCGTTAATGTTGCAAAATTCGCCATTTTGACAGCAAGCTGGAATTGTAACGGTCCGCATCTGATCGACTAATTTCCACAGTTTTAACGTTTCTAATTATCGCCAAATGTCATTAGACCCTTTAAATGTTGGACGTTTGAAAACATGTGGAGAAAACTTAGTAATCGCTTTTTCTTGTTATTTTTTTTCTTGTCGGCGATGAACGTGACTTCATTCTTCGTATGCAAATTAGCCTTAGATGCGTCGTTTCAACAAATTGACATGAAACATAATCTTTACATTTCATATTTCTAAGGGGAAAAATAACATGACTTAGAATCCCCTTAAGGTCTGATTTTTTTTTTTCAAAGAGGAAGAAGCAGCTGAATGATATATCGTGATATATGTTTGCGCGGCTTCAAATAATTCAATTACTGTGGCCTGTCACGCATTCTTAAAGAGGATTGGTCGATTAGAAAACAATGGCGTTGTATACGCTCTTCTCACGTATGGTAATATGCCTGTCCAACCTCGTTTACGAGTAAAAATTCTTTTGAAATTCAAATACGAAAACATCGTCTGATTAGCATTTCAAAAGAACTTGTACTCAAAAACGAGGTTGGACCAATTCTATAATATTATCATCTTTTTTTAAATGATAGTTATTGATAATAAGAAAAAAATCGGAGTTAAGTTGCAAGGTAAGTCCTAGCCTCTTGTCAACACAATAAAATTTGTGGGCACTCTTTTTTGCGTGCCTTAAAAAATAGCTTCAACGTCGAAAGATTTTTAAAATGATAATATTTGCTTATCAGAAGACAGTAGATCAAAAAAAATGCCCCACACTTTTTCTATCTTAAAAAGTTTTTTTTATTATTATTGTAAGAGAAAATCCATTTAATGCTTTGCAAAAGGTAAATTAGCTGTAAATTTCAGTTTCATTCAAAGATCTGTAAAGCGTTTATCGGTAACAGAATGAAACGGGAAAAATAGTTCCTTTTTTCAGTGAATATACGCAAAAGGGATTATCTTTTAAGTTTTTGTTAGGGTATGACATCCGAATTCCCACGATGATCTTGTTTTGGTTTCAATCTAATTGAATTATAATGCAACAGGTGCCAGTTTCAAATATAATTATGTCAATGAAATCGCCGAATAGATCAATTGTGAAAAATGGCTTATTCAGCTATTTCATCACGCTGTTCTTTCTGCGAGATCGTAAAGACACAGCTTGGTCCCAGTAGGGGTGTGGAGGGAAATGTCTTGGTCGCAGAGTGCATGGATGATATTACGTCGCAATTAGCCAGCTGTCACTTGTCTAAGTGTAGCAAAGTCAATGAAATTGGACTCATTTTAGCGAGAGTAAGTATTTGAGGCTTTGTAGGTATTCGGAACTGAAATGACAATCTGCCCAAGGCACAGACACTAAATAGCCTGTGTACAGACCCCCCTCCCCTCAGGAAAAAAGGGGCCCCTTCTCCGAGAGGGGTGGGAGTGGTGTGTACGCAGGCTACTACAGACTAAAATGTCAATCTGCCTAAGGCACAGACACCTACTTGGCAGGCTTTTGCGAGCGCAAAGGCCTTGTTAGGCTCGATTGGAAGCCGCTGTTCTGAAAAATGAGCCCCCAACGGACCGGGAGACGGCAGAAATCGAGCCTAAGGTCTTGTCAATACCCCGGTCATACTCTGGATCATACTGGCAAAATAACTACTGTGGCAGGAAGACATGTCGTGAATTTCCAGATAGCCATCGAAATAAGTCAAAGTTTTGTCCCATCACGTAAGTATCATTCTTTTTTCTTCTTCATGTAAAAAATTTTCTTAACGTACAGAGATATTCTAATTTCTCTATTCAACATTTTATCTTGCGATGTTTTCTGATGTTCGTTTCCTGTTTATTTGAGCTTGCAAAGATAGCTTATTTATTTCTATTTTTTGACAGCCGTGAATCTTGCCCTAATCAATTCTTACCTATAAAGGTTATCTGTGTGTTGTAAAATATAGTTTTCTGATGATTGTCAGGGTTGGAATGTTAAAACGCGGCAAGACCACGATTTCTTTCATACCACGATGTGACAGATCCAAAAGTTTGAAAAGGTTTTCTTCGTCGTGGCATTTTCGTCAGTAGTTTCAAGTGAAAAAAAAAATGCAGAGGAAAAAAGAGAAGGTGAAGGATCCAATGAGCCTACGTTGATCCGCTGTGTGGATTTTTCCATTGTCTAGGTAAATTAAAAAAACCTCAATCAAGCAGTACATATCTCAGTAATTTAGAGTTTAAACCTGTACAAATGATGCAGTTAAAAAGTGTGGATTGCAGCGCACGCCCAGAATAGCATCAGCACAAAAAATTGTTTAGTTAGCCTCAGTCTAGTTTACTGTTTTTTTACTATCTTCGTTCCGTTTCCCACCAAACAACAAACAAAGCACCTTACGACGCTATCTGTGTGCAAGAATGTCCGAATTTTAATTTTTCGGGGCTACGGGCTCCGCAGCAAACGTTTTCAGCTAGGCTCCAGGCTTTACAGTAAAATAATATTAGGGCTCCAAGCAGCGAAGCGATGGGGCTCCGGGGCTCCGCGGGCTCCGGCCACCCACCCCTTTGGGACCCTGAAGAACCGCCAAAGATGCTGCAATAAGCGCACTCGCCCTTTTCTATTCTTCATATAGTGAAATGCCCACCTTTTCATATACCTGAAGCCTGGAAAAGACACCCCATCATAGGGAGTTCCCCCCACCCCCAGGCCAAGTCCGTGCTCACCTATTGCCAGCCCACGTTGGACTCCAGGCCCGTTTGAGTCAATACCTAAACCTAGTCCTAAGCGTAAACAATAAGGCAATGGACGAAATAACCAATGTGATGAGCTTGAATATAAATTGAACTTGACCATAGAGATCTGTTGCAAGAAGACGAGGAGTTCGAAAGGCAAAAGCTTGTTACACAAATCGCTGAAAATTGAGACCACAACACCCTCAGTCAGAAGCTTTCAACCTATGTGTATGTCAAAATCAACATAGTCAGTTCAACTCAATGTCACTTTGAAATACCATTAAAATCCAGGGAAAGAAAAGGAGACCTAGATGACAAACGTTCGTCTTTCATACAAGAGTGCACGTGCTTTTCTCCACCTGCTCAGGAGTGAACACAGGCATCCTTAATTTAGTGTGATTAACAGCCGGCAAAAACTTTTGGGATTACCGTAAACAAAAACTATGCCTTTTTCTGCATGCCAAATTCCTAATTTTTACTGAAATGTTGCTAATTGGCGATAAACACAATGCTCTGTTAATACCACCCTAAAGTTTGTAGGGTAGCCTATAGTTTAAGCTAGGGATCTAGGAAATGCGTATGTTGCCTAAAGGACTTTGCAGGTGTGGTCCTGCGGTGTCGCACGGTGATTCCTGAAGTTGTTTGTGAGCTATTTCCAAAATAATTGTTAATTCTGTAATTGAAAATATTGTGCTACTGCTCGTGAATAAGAGTGGCCGTGTCCAAGTGACTACTTCGTAGTTATTTGTCATGTATTACACCATGGGTTGTCATAACCCTATCCTAGATAGTGGCGCCAGGGGATACTGACTCGGTTAAAACGGTCGTAGAATGAATAAATACAACAGCACGGTATTTCCCACCCAGTAGAGAATCGGAATAAACTGTGATTAAATTATATGATTATCAATAACTATGACTTCAAAAAAGATATAATAAGATATAAGAACTGATCGATACACGGCCCCTCTGGGGGAATGCGTGACGGGCCACAGTAATCAAATTATTTTAATTGGCGTAAACATATCTTCTTTTGCTGCTTCTTCCTCGTAAAAGAAACAGACCTAAGGGGATTCTAAGTCGTATATCTTTCATGTTTTTCCCTGGAAAGAAGAGATATTTTTCCCTTAAAAATGTGAAATACAAGGATTATATTTTCTGTCAAGTTGTTGAAACGACGCAGCTAAGGCTAATTTGCATACGGAGAATAAAGTCACGTTCATCGTCGACAAGAGAAAAACCCTAGAAAAAGCGATTACCAAGTTTTCTCCACATGTTTTCAAAAGTCACCCATTTAAAGGGTCTAATGACATTTGGCGATAATTAGAAACGTTAAAGCTGTGGAAATTAGTCGATCAGATGCGGACCGTTACAATTCCAGCTTGCTGTCAAAATGGCGAATTTTGCAACATTAACGGTATTTTGTACAGCACGAGAGTGAGAGTGCCCACAAATTTTATTGCATTAAGAAATAGACTGGTCTTAGTACTTCTGATTTATCATAGACTTGAGTCTGGGTCAGGTGCCACTTTTGCGAAATTACCGTTCAGCTCTAGTTATGCAAAGTACTTTTCCTGCTGAGCAAATTAAAGGAAATTTTAAAAAAATCATATCTCAGCCAACTTTCCACAGAATGCAACCACTAAACCTTAAAACTATTAACCAGAGTTAAAACTTTTGTGTGTAAAATAATCAGCTTATTCGGCCTTGTAAGGTAGGTTTGACAGAGCCCTAAAGTTTCACCAAAATTGCACCACTTCCGATGGTAAACTGGCTAGTTTTAGGTGACCTAGAAAATCTTCCTGTAAAATAGAGAGGAAATTGAGTTAGTCCAAATAAATGTGATATTTCTTCATGGGATAGGATAGGTATCTTCCACTGAAAAAATCAGGGCACTCCGTGATAGACCGAAATTTGCCTTATCGGTTCTTACGCGGACAGCCTCGATCTTAAGAGCCCGAATCCCAAGGCCCGAATCCCGAGTAACACCTCCAGTTTCCCTTGCACTCTGCTCATCTGCACCTGCAGGTTTAAGCCAATGGCACAATACATCGTCTGTCCTCTAGCTGATTTAGATTTAAATGTAAACGTATAAAAATGCGTGCACGAAGTGCAAGTTGAAGAGATCGCAGGTGACAGGGATGCTTGTCAGATCTGGGCGTGGTTAAGGCTTTTTAAAATAAACCTCTAAAAGACAGCAAAAGAATTATCCAACCACACAGATTCCACTAATCTAATAGGGCATTTTATTAAGAGATTTGGGCTAGGAGACACTTTTAATGCTATTAATTTATCTGTATTATGGTGTACTCTGACCCTCTGACCTTACATATGAAACTCAAGGGGTACAAATAGTCTTTAATTGAATTTTGCGACCACGCCCCTTTCGGCGCCTCACTAAAATCGGGTG
>JBBMOI010000008.1:635000-1052500 GCA_038088405.1 Porites divaricata
CCGTGATGGCATTTATGAGGATGTACCCAAAAGGGATACATACTCAGGCTTCAAATGAAAGGGTGACCAGGTTTTCACAAGCTAGAGTAAATGAAGGGGTAACAAAATATGTTGTATGATTTTGAATAAAAAGGATCAGGATGCCAAGGATAAGTTGAGTAGGTATGAGCAAGGGGTACATTTTTCATGTAGTAAAAGGTGTATAAGGGACTTTGTAGTAATTACCTGGAAGGGGGGATGGGACACTAGATGAGTGCAAACGGAAAAATCACAACCTTGCCCAGAGAGAAGTTGCCTGCACAACAGGTATTACTAGGGGACTCAGGCGAGTTTTGAACGTTTTGAAAGGATTGTTGAACTTTTTTGTGGCAAATAGGTCTCCCCCACACCCCCTCCCACCAGTCGTTGAGAAGGTAGAGACGACTGACTGTTTCTCAATCTGTGAAAGCCGGTCGCTGTTTGTGCGGGAAATACTGGTTTGCGAGCAGAGGTCGAGAGGTCGCAAGAGGGTACCCAAAAACAATCACAATTTTCAATATCCCTGGAATTTAGTTTTGCGGGAAATTGCGCCATGCAGTTTCATTTAAAAAAATTCAGCCAGTTAAAAAGTGATATAAGGGCCTGTTAAAATAAGAAGTTTACTCTCAGACAAGTTTTAGGGCTCCGCAACTGGGATTTAACTGGGTTAATATCAGGTGAACGTAATGTTTTGTTTTGTTTTTTTTTTCCCTGAACTGGCTGCATTTTTATCCTTCATCTTTTATGCAGTATGAAAGGAATGCCGATGTTTTAAGACAGGGCTACTTTGCTTTTGCCTGAGCAAGGCATCTAACATGTAAGGAAGAAGTGGAGGAGGGTGTCGGTCTTAATAGTTATCCCCTTACCCTGAGAAAAAGACCCAGTCTTTACGCACAACCCTTGGCGATGCCTTTGCGGGAAAAATATTAAGATTGAATCCAGTGCTTTCATCCCCCGGAGGGGGGAAGGGCCAAGAACTGACTCAATGGGAAAGAGGAGCCTGTTGTGGGTGTACTACATCAAGTTTATTTGATTCACAAAAGAGTTTTTCTATTTTCCATTCTTTTCGGTACTCCAGAAAAAAAAAAAAAAATAACAACAACAAAAAAAGAAGGTTGAGTTTGATCGTCCGGGTTAACGTAGTCCTGAATAGGACTGTTGTCGTTGACAGTGACTGACGTTTCGACAACCTGTGCGGTAGTCATCTTCAGAGTCAAAGTGAAGATGACTACCGCACAGGTTGTCGAAACGTCAGTCACTGTCAACGACAACAGTCCTATTCAGGACTACGTTAACCCGGACGATCAAACTCAACCTACTTTTGAAATGACTCCTGGGTTCAAACCTTTCACAACAAAAAAAGAGCCCCGCACAGCCGCAGTGATGGAAAGAATGCGTGACAATCGTGAGGTAAGGCCCAGGTTTCTCTCTTGAATTTTGGTAGGTACAAACATCAATCACAAAGGACTGCAAAGGACCGCAAACGAATATGCCGAAGAATGTAGGATCATGATAAAGACCTGATTAGCAAAAATGATAAGTAAACATGTTAAATTCTGCAAGCAGAATACTGCAATGGTGATCGTACTACGTGAAAATTAGCTCTGCAAGACATGAACACGACACCGAAAGAACTAACAACAGAGCGGGATTGTAGCTATAGACAGCTGTTTCGCCCTTTTTGGGGCTCTTCAGTATGGTGTAGCAACCAGAGAAAACTGATGAAAAATATCCGCGCACTCTGATTTAAGCCCTGACCTAGAACTCTCAACACCCACAGAATCACGCCATACCGCGTGTCGTCTGGGGGGGCTGATATGTTTTAGAAACACCCCTGAGATCACTTGGATCATGGTAGATCAAAGGGAGTGGATTCATCGGTTCATTTGATCTACAATGATCCTAGTGATCTCGGATCACTGATCCTGATCAGGATCATCCCAAAGGAACACACCCATAGTCAGAGATGCCAAACTCTGGAGACCTAAAATCGGGAGACTGTCTTTTTCTTACTCCCCCCCGGAATTTCAACGACCCCCCCCCCCCCGGAAAAATTGACCCAGCCCCCAATGGGAATGACTTAGGACATTATATGACGTCTTACATGATGTACATACTATCAAAATTCGAATGCTAGAAATAATCTTTGTCAATGACAAAAATGCCCCAGAAAAACTTCAAGTTTTGAGCTAAAAATGGGCTAAATCTCAAACTAAGACTGTTTTATTTTTTACTAAGTATTCAATATTTATAGTGAACGTAAAAAGCGGGAGATTTATGTACCAAAGCGGGAGAGCGGGAGACGAGGCAAAAAAGCGTAAGTCTCCCGCCAAAAGCGGGAGAGTTGGCATCTATGCATAGTGTACGGTACACTGTAAGAATCTAGATCTCGGTACACGATAGGAATCATATATAAAGTACCTACCCAAATTTTTGAAAAAGCTGCTTGAAACTTGAGCCCGCGTATCATAAGAAAGAAAGATTGTCGATATGGATTTGGAAAATAAAGTTTCTGCGCTAAAAGATTTTGCTTCGTTTGGATCTTCCTCAAAAGGGGGTCCATCGTCAACGCGGAGTAATCAAAGCCCTAAAAGTACGAACTCTTTCTCCCAACAAAATGGTTGGGGAAATTGGTTTGCAAAGGGAGAAAAAGACCCATTTTTGCCGTCTTTGGTAAGTACCTACAAATTTATGGGCAGAATACGTGCGTTTCTGTGTCACACGTCCTAAATTTGCTTAGACTTATGTTTCAGTTGCTTTGCGATTTTTTTTACGAAGAATAATGACTATTAATATTATTTTGACGGAACTATGGAAGAAAGAAATTGTTTAATATGTAATTTCCTATAAAAATAAGTAAAATTAGATGAATTAAGTTGTAATTGTATTGTTTGGTAAATACCAGTCAAACTAACGGCCACCTCTCTACAACGGTCACTTTTTTGGCAGACAGTCCATACATTGACTCTTGTTTAAACCCTTTGCAATGGACACCTCTCTACAAAGGCTACTTTCTTTTGTCCACAAGGTTGCCATTGAAGAGAGGTTGAACTCAGGGTCTGGAAGAGAGTGTCTGAATCTTGAATCACAGGTTAAATTTCCCTACATTCATAAATCACTTAACCTTTTGGAGTTATTTCACAAATCACGTGATTAGGTGACAAACTGATCAAGTCCATCAATGATTCTTAGTGGTTGCTGGACTACTCAGGCAAGGGTTATTCTTAAATGACACTGTGATCAAAATGAATCCAAAACTATAGATGATGGTCAAACTGGCGATTCTCTGCTTTTTGTTTAACGACTACAAATTTGACTGGCAATGAATTTTATTGCTATAAAATCAAAGCTCTGTAAGTTTTTACTTTTACATGGTTTAACTTCAAACCGTCGTCATGACACTTACATCTGTTTTATTGGTAGAAATTGCAATTCACAGACTACAATGTTAGAGGATCACGCATCACAGTGAATATATCATTCCTGAAACGCGACTTTATTTCATGAGTTCTCCCGATTCGCACTCTGATTACTGGTCAATTCACGGATCACGCAAAACCTCTTCCAGACCCAGTCAACTGTACCATGTATGACCAGATATAGAAATGAGAATACCACAATAATGTTGTTGAACTGACACCACATGATACAGGATTTGTGCCAAAGCAATTCCAAATGATCTAGGGCCATCCTCTTTTTTTCTCCATTTTTTGACCGACCTAAAATTTTAGCATTTTCCAAAAAAAATGTTGTTAAACCTTTGTTTAATTTTAGTTAATTCTTTCATATGAAAAATGAGCACTGTAACAGCATCTCCAAGTACAGAAGGTTCAGTGTTGTATCCCTTTTGCTTTTTACTATGGCATCGTAAATCATATTTTCTGCCATATTGAGTTTGTGTCAATTTGGTGACCATGTGTTGTTGTTTCCAGGCTCCATGGCAAAAATGCTGGGGTTTCAGGACTTCTATTCTCAGACTTCTTGTGGTGTTTTTACCTTCTTATTTTTCATCTGACCAACTGGCAACACAGGAAAGGAAACACATTCAGTGCTAAACAAAAAAAAAAAATAATGGGGATGGCCTAGAAGCATTTCTAAGAATACTGGGTTATTCACTCTAATTAAACTCTTGGTTTACATTATTCCTTGGGGTGGCATAAAAAACCATTCTGATACAAAACAGAGGGAAGGTTTTTGGAGAGAGTATTTATTGGCAAAGTCTTTGTAAGGTTTACATAAGAGCAGAAGGTCTTCCTGGGTCTAATTACCAAGCTAGGGACTGGTATCTGAAAGATCCTAGTAATTACCAGGTCTGGTCATACATAGGAGGCTAGGAAAATTGCTGTCTTCACATTCTAGCCTGTTTCAGGCTCCAAGATAGTACTGCAGTCGTTCAGTTAAAAGTGAGGCAAAAAACGTGCAGGCACCCCCTTTGCCAGATCACAGGTGTCTCATTTTCACTCTGCTTGTTTATTTACGTCCCTTCTATACTATCTTAGAGCATGGCAAACGAGGCTATCACATTCAAGATCAAGCATTTAAATGTTTTGAAAGTGATATGATAAAACTATTGGTTAACAATAAATTAAGTAAAGTGGACTCAGGTTTGTTAGATAGGGATTGTGCTTTTTCGTCAATAGGTTTTTGGGGTCTGGCCTGAAAAGTATGGGACTTCCACAAATGGTCCTCAGTTTTGTTACTGCCCTGCATTGTGGAAGTATTTAGATCCTATACTTTGAGGATGACCGCTTTCAAAAACATTCCATCTTGTGGGTGCAAATGGCAATATTTCCTGCCTAGAAACTGACAAGTTCATGCTGCTGTGTTTCTTGCTATTAGCATTGTACATGAGCATGTTTGTTTACACGTTGTTTGTCATACTAACCGCTCACACTGTTTTGGCTGCAGACTCGAACTCAAAGAATCACAGGATTTTTTATGTGCTTGTTAATGGGCATTTTCTGTTTTGTCATGGTAAGATAAAGTGATTTTTTAATGATCACTTGAATAGTATCCTTTCTGTTGTTTAAGTATGCTTTATACAAAACTTAATTATAACTGATACATCCTTATAACAGGCTGAAAATTCAGGCTGCTAACACAACTGTATTTCATTATAAATATTTTCACATTTAATGTCTGAAAAACTTGGGTGTACTTTCTCTTTTTCTTTTCAAAGTAGTTGTGCTCATTATATTCAGAAACATTGCCATGTGATCCCCTTGTATGCATATAAATAATTATTGTGCACATGTACAGTATTTGCCTTAACGATTTTAATTCAAATCTGGGAACATACACTGAACATACAGGGTTGTTAAAGTGATTAGTAGACTTTGAGTATCTGGCAAAGTGGAAGTTGGGCCGTTGTCTTCTCATTTTCTTAACCTACCTTTTTTAGGCTGGCTTTATAGCACCTTTCATGCTTTTAAAGGCCCGGAAGTTTGTGCTTCTTTACACAATGGGAAGTTTGTTTACAATAGGAAGGTAAAATGAATGTGTAAATACAGTAATTAATTATTAATAAATCAACACACTTATAGTCAAAAAATGTGGATAATATAAAAAAGCTACTGGTTACTTGTATGACTATTCAACTAACAAGAAATAAATAAATTAATAAGAAAATAACAGTTACATAAAGCCCTTTTAGTGAAAATAGTCCATTCTTAAAAGTACAAACTTAAGTAACATTTTACATTGAAAACTCCAGTGGGGTCAGTTGGGGACATAAAACAAAAAAAAACCCTTTCACAGTGTATGAGTGTATGTGAGGGCATGGACAATGTCAGGAATTTCAGGAAATTTTACATAACCTTTCCCCAATGCAATAAATGATTAACTAACTGTGTTTTCCTATTTTTGAGTGCTCAACATTAGAATTATTGACCAGGGTTATTGACAAATGTGTTATTTTTTATTCATTATTGCATTCAGGAGTGCAATCCATGTTTTTGTATCAATTATACCATGAATTTCTGTCTGTTCTGTTCCAGTTTTTCATTTCTTTGGGGACCAGTTAATCATGCAAAACATTTATGTTCATTTGGAAGGCTTCCTTTTACGGCTGCATACTTTGGTTCAATGTTTGCTACACTCTACATGGCCATGATTGTAAGTGTATTTATAAATTATTTCCAAGAATACTGTTGCTGGTTACTTATTAAAAATAAATAAAATTGTATTTGATGTTTTAAATCTAACTTGTCATTGACCACATTTCTTAGTATGTCAGTACTTGGAAGAAGGCTGTTGCTTTCCCTCCTCTTCCCTCATTTCACTACTATCCTCCACTGTTTAATCAGTTTTATGGGGTTTGTCCTCTTTGTTGGATAATGGCTTATGTCTGGCTTGTCATGAATTGACAGTCAGCAGTTTCTATCAAACAGCCCAGTCAAAATATTTTACACTAGTAGGCAGGATAACCAGAGTAGCAGGTCGCAAAGGCCTAAACTTAATTGTGCACTGGTTTTTATTTAATATTACTTACCTAAATGTTGAGTTGGTGGAACATATTTCGCTGAAGACAGAAAAATTGCTGGCTATCAGCTCATTTTGACTGGGCTAATCTATAGGAGCTGCCTGCCAGCGGTAGCAGTTCCTGGATGATTCAGGCATCCATCCTTCTTTTAAATACCCTGTGAGCAGAGGCCCTTCAATCTTCCTAGACAAGTCAGGAAGTCCTGACATATCTAGGAAGATCGAAAGGCGTCTGCTCACAGGGTATCATTTAAAGTAATGCAGTTGTTAATCTGGAAATTTAGAATCCTGAGGCTACATGTACGACTGATATTTGGTTTATTCTATTAAGGTAAAAAGCACAGTTCTAACAGCAGTTTGTGCTGTAGCACAGATTCTAGCTCTTATATGGTGAGTTTAAATTCTTTAAGTCTTTAAATTACTTGTTTACCAGTATCTAATACTAACTTCAGTTGTAACACTTAGATATTAAATTATTTTTGTAACTAAGGTGGTTATAACCCTATCATTTAGGAGATTGATGCCCCCATTTTATAATGAACTATCAGGGGTAATTCAAGCTTAGCTTAGAGAACATTCACCTTTAAGATCATGGGGATATGGTGCTTGATGTGTTGTCCACGGTGCCCTTATTTGTCACTGTCTACCTTGTTTTTACTAGGTACTTTGTCAGCTATATTCCAGGTGGTTCTACAGGTATGAAGTTTTTCACCAAGCTGTTCTCATCTGCTGTGACCAAGACTGTTTCCAGCACTCTCCCTGTGTAACAGTGAACTATTCCTGGTGTTGAATGTCTTCATGGCATTTGATGCTGTCTAGATCATCAGCAAAGCTTCAAAGTGCTAGATGTCTTAGTATTTTACTGAACAGGCTATTCCAATCCAGCACATGGTTCCTAAAATGTGACCCTATTTGGGAAAAGCGGGCTTAATGAAAATTGCGTTAAGCCGTTTTTTATCGCAACGCATTTGGAAACGCTGAAATGCATTGGCAAACATTCTCAATGCATTTGAAAGCATTGGCAATGTTCTCCAACGGAACTAAGAAACGTTCAGTATCGTTTCAAAATCATTTCAAAACATTCGGAAAACGTTTTCGAACGTTGAAAATGCATTAAATGGAACATCATTAATTCGTTGCAACGGGAAACATTCACCAAACATTCTAACATTGTCAACGACTGAGTTACAAAAACTCCGAACTGTCAGGCATCTCCTCGCTCCATCATTCGACAATTTAGAGCCACCGTCATAAATAAAGTGATAAAATGTTTAAAACTTCACAGCGTGAGAAATGTTCGATCCAAGGAATCAATAATTTGTTCCATTTTCAGTTTGCAAGTCTGTTTTATTTAAGAGGGCAAAAAAGAGGGGAATTAAATTTGAAAGCACGCGTTGTTGAGAGTGGTTATAGGTCTGAATTTATTTTATGCTGTTCTTTCAGTGTTACGGCGGTGTGCGTGCTTGTGACTACCTTGTTTGATAGCTCCCTATAAAATTAACAGATATCAGATGCTTGATATGGGTTGCTGATTTTAAATACTAAAATATACCAAATTTCTACCGGGGGAGTTGTACAAGTACTATTTACCGACTTTTCCTTCTTCCCGTGTTTCCCGTTTTTTTATGCTCCGGAATTCAACAAATTCAACCAGTTCAGTCTCGGAACGCCCTGGCAAACGCTAGACATTGTAGCCTTCACAAGCGAAAACCTGAAAACGTGACATTCTTCACAAAAAATTTATGGTTTTTATCTGTAACAGTTAGCTGACATGAAGATGTCAAAATTTATGATCACGAATATTTTCTGATCAAAGCTTGTTGCGTGACACTACCGTCATCACGGCCCAAAAGTGCATTATCGGACAAAAACAAGAAGGGATTACGTTGAGACGAGAAGCACTATTTTTCTCACCTTTGGTCGCGCTCTCTCCCAATTATTTCGTCTTGTATCTTTTCCCGAGGGATTTTGGAGTCAGAAAGGATTAATTTTGAAAGGGATGTGAGAATTAACCGACTGCAAGCAGTCTAGCACGCCGCTGACAAAGGCAACCCCAAAACACACGCAATGTCACAAAGATCAATGAAAGTTCTGCAAATTGATTTGAACCGATCGAGAACAAAAAGTAAAAGCCTTTGTTTTCCATTGCGTATTCATGTCGTTTTTCCCGTTGATATTACTGTTGTATGGAGGTATCATTACTGTTCCTGAAAAAAAGTTGTATCTTCAAAGAACGTTCTCAAGCGTATCGATGTCTAATCATCAATGATAATTTTTCGCATCTTGGGTTGAACTTCAGGAACTAATTTTATCGATTTTAAAAAAACGTTTGGAAGCATTGCCAATGCATTGAACAACGTTGGAAAAACATTCTAAAACGTTGGAAAAACATTTTAAAACGTTGAAAGCAATTGCCAGCGTTTGAAGGAAAACGTTGTAAATGCGTTGAGAATCATCGGAATCTGTTTCAATGCATTGTAACGCATTCAAAATGCGTTGAAATGCTTTTCAACGCAAATTTCATTAAGCCCGGTTTTCCCAAATAGGGTCACAAATATGCAGTTCGTATAGTTGGGTTGTGTCCAGCTTTGGTAATTTCTAACCAGCAGTGCAAGGCCTTGGAAAGAAAGCTCCAGTATATCCTTGAAAGGAATGTGTGGTCAACATCTGGTGAAGTGATGCCTGCTTTCATTTTTGTTTACTTAACAACCGGACATGCTGTCTAGCACGATTTACATCTACTATCAAGCAATAACCAGATTGGTCCATCTGCAATGCCTCGGTTTGAACAGAACTCTAATCAGATTTAGATTCTACCATATTACCAGAGTACATAAAATTGTGGACATTTCATGGAAAACATAATGCGTCCAGAAAATGGTCTCTGTTTGTCTAACCAGAAGTCGGGAAGATGAAGACAGTACTCTGACATAATATTTTAATAAAAATTAAATTTAGGAACTGAACTGAGAAATATATGGTATTTATTACATGCACACGTTTTAAAGCTGCATATGGTTTTAGATAGCCAAGTAAGTTTACATTCAATCATGTTTAGAATTATTGTTATGAAAAAGCTTACAGAAGATATGAGATAAACCAGTATCCAGTGGATACACGTTATCAGTTACGGCGTTAAATATTTGACTAAGATTCATGAAGTAGATAACCCCATCAATTTTTAAACGTTATTGCCGGACTAAGCGTCATCCAGGGTGATTCCAGAAAGTGTTTTGCATATCGTGGTAAAATGTAAATTAAAGATATGGTGTACATTTGAAATCCCTATGGCTTGGCTTTACCAGACAAAGTGACCAACCGATGCTGTTATTGTAAAGTCGTTTGAAAGAAAGGGGCCTTTCCTTGGCATTGGCGCGGAGGCTGGCCAACACTCCACCCCCACCCCCTCGAAAAAACAAAAATAAGAAAATGCCTAAACTAGAATCCCGGCATTTCGTTATTGCTAGAATTTATTTGGTAATACACTATCGTGTTGTACTTAGTTTCATTACAGGGTTTATCCTCGTAAATCTTGGCATGAGGTTAGGGCAGCAATTTTTGATTGGCTGAAAATCCCAATTGCTGGTTTGCACGCGACTTCATGGCGGCCATGTTGGTGAACAAGGACAAATGCATTTCTCTTCGCTGGGAACTAACTCCATTTTCGTGTATATTCATTGAAAATAAATTATTGTATTGACCACTAACATGGCCGCCTCGTCACGCGCTTGCAAGCCAAGAATTAAATTCTTGCTCTTGATCGCATTATTCTTCGAATACTGTTCTTCCAAAAAGGCGACTTTGGTTTCTCCCACGATAAAGAAAACATGGCTTTGAAGTCAAATGGCTTGAAAAATTCCAGGCGATGGCTGAAAAGAAGTAACAGAGGAGTTAGTTCATGAATTTTTTTCAAAGCATTCAATTTTAGTTATTTCTCTACCGCTCAGTGAAATCAAACTGTCGTTGGCCAGAGCATGTCACAAGGAAAGGTTACCAAGTGATGTTGTCAGATGTTTTAATCAATAATCTTTTTAATTATACATGGTACTCACTATCTGTCTTTTCATTAACTACAGCTAATTTTGGAAATCAGAGCAACCTACAGATTTAGTTATCTGCTAGCAGGCTACTGACTAATCTGTAGGTTGCGCGCGCAATAAATGATTTCCAATACAATATCAATTCGGGTTCCTTGCGACGGTGTGTTTGTCGTTATTTTCTTCAAAGCAATGTATAATAAAACAATTGTAGGGTTCGGTTTTTGTGATTATTTAGAATATCACAAAAAATTTCCCTTAAGACAAATAAAAGCCTCAGTATTTCGACGAGGAGGATACTCAAACTTGAGATGTTTGTTTGAAATTCGCCGGACAATCAAAAATAGGGAAAGACTTGCCCTTTTTTTCAAGAGGACTACTGGATGACAGGCAGTTCAAAACTTTATTTTAAGACAGTATGATTAGTATTTACGAACAGCTTTCTTTTCATCGTACGATGGCCCCCTATTCATGTTTTCTTAACCTTCGAAATTTCTCCAAAATCAACACCCTAACTTTCTTAGGCAAATTTTAAATCCTCATCGATAAGTGAAAACGTTTTTTTGTTTGGAAAAGATAAACATTGAGCTTTTGAGTAGTCAATGTATAATGGTATAATTTACGAAACAATGTGATGATTTCACTCACAAATCAGGATTGCTGACATCAGCGGATGCAGGGTATAATGACTCGTATCGCCGATTGACTCCAGACCCGTGAATGGCATATGCATTGATTCTCCCCACATGTGGTGGGAGGTAGTCCATCGGAATTGTCGCAGTACCATTCCATGTGTTCTTTGTGCGGTCAATTTGAGCTGTGTACTCTATAGGCACCTTATCCTGAAATAAATTAAAAGACGATATTTTTTCGTTGAGACAGTGACATACAAACCAGTTTGAAAATATTAAACAATTAGAAAACAAATTAAACTCAATATTGAAAGTACATTGAGAAGAGCTTGCGTATCAAAGCCCAAAAAGGCGTCAAAGTCAGGCACGCCATGTGTTGAATTTAAAAGAGAAAGAAGCTTTTAATCCAATACTGGTTAGCAATTAAAACAAACAATCAACTTAATTAATGTTCGGAGTCTTTTTTCCATTTGATTTTTCCAAACTTTTTGATTTGCTCCTTATGGCGAATTACCCTGTTCACTTGTGCTTTAAGGCTACGGTACAAGGACAACAAAAATTAGCAACTTGTTTTGTAACATTGCTGCAAAATGAATTGAAAAGCGGTGTTGTCCGTTTTACCACCTCGAATCACCTGTTTTGCAACAAATAAGGTTCTTGCAGGTAGCGGAAATTTGTTGCAAAAAGTATAACTACTCTCTGCTTTCTGCAACAACTTTTCGCATCCTGCAACAACCTGCGCGCAACGTCGTTTTTTTAAAGACGTTTTCAGCAATCTGTAAGCTGCTCGATTCACATGTGTTCTTACCAAAAATGGCTTCCTTACTCCATTCAGTAAAAGAAGCAAATGTTGTCCATGCCTAAAAAGGACAAAAGTCATAAATATGAAGTTTGTTAAACGGTGAAACCTCAATCAGATACAGGGAGTCCCGCAACAGCCCGGTTTAACGAGTGACATTCGTCATTCCCAACTATAGTGTCAAACGAGCCTGATATAACGCATTCTATATAAATTAGTATTACCCCAGAACGATCGAATATAAACAGGATACGATATAATTAATTTATAAATAGGATATAAACGAAATATGGAGTATGCAAACAACGGAGATAAGACAATCTGATAAGAGACTTACGGGCTCAACTCGACTTCCAAATATTTCTCGTTTTTTCCAAGAAAAAACACCTCGGCAACTAAAATAGTCAAAAGTATAGCATATGGTTGAAAATTCAAAAATTACAGGTTAGATGAAATTGAAACGACATTAATGTAAGCTCGCTAACGTGTTATCTCTTCCCATTTCTGAGAACCGTAATCAAAAACGCCTCAATGATGTTTTGGACTTTAGATACCAACCATGGTTTCTCTGTGATATACAAGCAACCTTTCCGTAAGTCACGCAGTATTGAAAACTGCAAATGGCGGTTTCAAGAAAATTGCATCCAGTTCAAAATAACCTAGCAAAAAATGTTGCTCTTTAATAAATATTTCCAAACACTCTCGTAAACGACACGTTTTTGAAGTACTGACACAGTGCCTTAAAACATTGAGGATTTTACCTTCGTAGTTCCACAATCCGTCACAAGCGCTTCCGGCCGCGCATGGTGGTGGCTCTGGGTCATTGAAGAAAGGTCCACTGACAGATACGAGTACATTACGAGAGTCCTGGGCACTAATTTGGAAGACAATGGGCGCGTGATTGATTGGGGCACCATTCCATTCAGTGTTGATCGAAAAATTGTACTCCTGGGAAATACAATACAATATATCTTTAATCCATATTATCCACGGTATATGAGTGAGCTGCGTTTATGAAAACTCAGGGGAGTTATTATAATAATAATTATTAAGATTTTCAATTCTAGCGTTGTTAATAGCCATGGGAAACTATTGTGTCTTCCTGATTTTTACGTAAACGAAGTGGAGAATCGCCTGAAATGGTATTAGAACTAAAATTATTGATTCGGTTTGGATGCAAAAAGGACAACAAGATGAATAGAAGAAGCGATCAACCGGTACCTCTTTCATCAAGAGTACCAGTAGTTGAAACGAACACTAGGTTTTGATTTAGCTCTAAGAGAATCGAAACCCAGACTATCCTTTAAAAGCATACCTTCGGACAAGACTGAACGGTGGAGACAGCTAGGACAGAAAGGGCAACGGAAATCCACCAGAACATTACTTAAACGTCTGCAAAGACTTGGTAGGGTTTGTCCCAAAATACGCCTTCTTCGACTCTAAGTATCGCTATGAAATGCTTGGGCATCACCCGAACGTGTTTTATGGATGAATTAGTTATGCTGTAGCACACTTTTGAGATGCCACTTTCGAACTACAATTTCAAATGTTATCCTTTTGGTTTCACAACTGTGTACACAGTATAAAAACCATGACATCATGTTTGGACAGACGCAATTGTATGACAAAAAGCTGCTGAACATCTGCTGTGAAGTCTGGTTTCTTTAAACAGATAAACAGCTGCAGGGAAGCTTTTTGGATAGCCTGTGAACAGGCCTTTGATAAGAGAGCCTGTTCACAGGCTACTTTTTGGAAGGATAGATAGATAGTTTAATTACCAATGCTTTGCAGCCCAAAGGCTGAATTGCGCATTTACCAATGATGCATATTGATAAAATGGTATGTAAAACTGGGTAAAGTAAATATGAAAGAATGAAAAATATGATAAAAAGTCAAAAACCTACGTTTATATATCATCAATACAAGATCTAATAATACAACTGTTCTTAAAACGACCTGTCTGGCATTTAGGAACAATGAAGCGTCTGTTGCACCTTAGAGCATAAATCTACTATAGGGACAATGTTCACCAGTTCAATAGCCTCTTGGTAGGGCAGTCCTGGGCATATTAAAGACATTGCCCGTTTTTCAACTCGCACCAACTCTTCTTCTAGGTACTTTAGCAGGACATAAAAAGACGGGTGTCGCGCACGTAGAACAAAGCGTATACAAGCAGGGGAAAAAGTGGAACATATTCTGCCGAGGAACTCTCGATCTCTTTAGCTGCACTTAAAAAAATACAGACGCATTCTTGATTATATCACTAATCTGATCGTTCCACGTAAGGTTGCGCGATATGGTCAGACCTAGAAGTTTAACACCAGTCACCTTCTTTAGTTCATTACCATCTACTACAATAGACCTTACAATAGCCACAAACTGGCGTTTATTCTTTACAAAAGATATCCTGAGCTCCTTACACTTGTCACTATTGAGTTTGACTCTATTCTGGGTAGTCCACTCCGCAAACTTATCCGCTAGGGTTGCGTCTTACGCAAAGAAAGCTTTTATTGCGCTTTCAAGTTTACCTTACTGTACTGTTTTTCCACACCAAAGAAAACTGTGTATTGTTAATAGTAACCGTTCCTATCTTTTTATTTAGTGCATCATATTTATTATAGGAATTAATAATTTACGTTGTGTGGCGTTTCTAAATTTCTGATTAATAAGAAAAATGAAGTTATAGTCAATAGCAAAGTGGTCAACGGCAAACGTTGAGTAGTCATGTGGCAAATATACTCAAAGGTTTTCCTACCAAGGACGAAGTAAAAAATTGCAGATGAAAGAAGGGTGGCCTGTTTTCTGGATGCAAACTGCACAGTCACCTTACCTTTTCACAGAACTGGCATGCTTTTGGACAGTTGCGTTTCATGAACCGTCTTTGATAAGTACAGTAGTTCCTTTTAGCAGCAAACATTTGACACCTCCTTCTTTTATCGACACAATCTACGGACAAGAGCAGTATGGTAGCTTTGACGGTTGACGGTTTTTAATTTTAAGAGCTTTTGACAGTTGACGCGTAGGGTTATTTAGAGGAAATTTAGTCCAAGAGTTTAAGAAAATATACAATAGTCATATACTTCATAACAATAGTCATTAATTCACCAATTGAAGGAGTATAGTGTACCCCTAAAAATTTTAGAATCATTCCGTAAGTATCCTGATCATCTCATTTCTAGTAATTACAGCATGGAGTCATAGACCTGATTTCAAGAAAACGCCCCTATAGACATCTGCTTATTGGTGTTTTCTAGACAGAATGCAATAAATCTGTGATTTTAACCGCTCTTGCAATATTTCTTAACAGTTACGATATCTCAGCTTTTATTTCTTACCCCTAAATGGTGGCGCCGGTGGCAAGACATCCTCTATAACGCAAGAAATATTTTAAGATGGTACTAATTACTAATTTGAATCTTATTCTAATCTTCATATTTGTTGTTCGTTCAGCTTTCGAATTCGCATTTTATGATCCCGAAAATGTACCTTTTTTTCTTTATATTTAATTTACATACAAAAGAACCCTTCGAAACTGAATTTAAATTTCATTTTAACACCAGGGTAGTGTTGTTAAGGACAAAGTCCAATGATGTGTTATGACCCTCAGGCTGGTATTTTATCTTTTTTCATCTCTCTCTGCCAACTGGAGGGAAATTTTTGGTATTTCATAGTTCCAACATCTTGCAAACTAAAGGTCAAGGGATTTGTCTCTATTCGAAGCCCTTCAACTTCTTCACCCTCTTCTAACTCAGTGAGGGAGCGCTTTAAAAACCAAAAGGAAACACTTAGTATGGCGGCATTCATTATTTTTACTGCAATACCTATTAGCCATTAGTTGCATGCCTTTTACCAATTACAATTTTATTATAATTATTATTTAATATTATGTTAGTAATTAAAAAATAAGTTATGACTTTAAAAATACCGTTTGCCTCTGTATTGCGTGAAGCGTTGCGGCTCTCTAAATAAGGAGAAAGAACCAACAGCGATCATAAGTTTGTTAGACTGCGTTAATCTCCTACCGATTTGGTGTTTGAAATCCCTGTTTAGGTAAAAAAAAAAAACTCGCCACATTGTCTTGTATGATGAAATAGGATAAATCTTACCGTTGCACAGATCACACGACTTTGGACAGTTTGTTTTCATAAACAGCCGATTTGAAAAACAGTAATCTTTGTTATTTTCTACTAGTGCTGAGCATATTTCCAAAGCATCAGTACACCCTAAAATGGAAAAGTAAAATATTTTAGATAACATTGCAAATCCTATCTAGTGCCAGAATGTAGTGAAAAAATGAAAGTTCTGTCTTTACTGGTTGTCTCATACCGCAATATTCACATGTTCTGGCACAATTTTCCTTCATAAATTCAGGCTTTGTTTTGCAGTATTCCTTGTCCCTTGTTATAAGATCTCTGCACTCCTTTGGCATTTTGTCCTCACAATAAAGATCCACATCTAATCGGAAAGAGTACTGATCAGTTAAAGATTTAGAATAATTTCACAAATATACTTCTGACACATGCATTTATCGTTTCTTTACAAACGTCACTCCCTGACTCTACATTTAGTTGGTATTCTTAACCCTGTTACGTTTGAATTAGTTGTTTCAGCCATTTGCGCATGCTCGGCCCCACTAGCATAAGTGCTATAAATACTGCTGAGGGTATATAAAGAAATTATTATTATTATTATATTAATATAAATCTTTACCTCTTATAGTAAGAGGGCCAAGAAGTAAACTTTGTGACATTGGGGCCTCTTTGTTTGCTGCTTATTTCATGCCAAAATACATTAGAAATGTCTCACCATCCTTTGAATCATTCTGTAATACTTTGCCTTTTGGTAAACATAACACTCTTCAAACATACAAAAATATAACAATTTTCTTTATGACCTTTGCTCGAGCTGAAGAAACGAGTGCAACGCAGACGTTTTTAATATTGAAATGAAATTGAAACTTCTTCGTTCACTCATTTATTGTTCATACCACATAATTTGCACGTCTCAGGGCAGTTCGTCTCCATATGTTCCCGAAGATCGCTATTTCTGCAGGATTGAGGGTCGTCTGCTATTATCGAAGCGCATTGCTCTGGATTAATGTCCGCACATCCTAAAACAGTCACACCATTCAAGTTAGCTATAATCTATTGGCAATGTTTAATGAAAATAAGTAAAAGGCAAGTGAAATTTGTACTGTTCCTCAAAAACAAAATAAAGTGTCATGTGATTGAAATTTAAAGAATTGGAAATATAAATGTTATGCGAGTCACAAATCCGCTGAGGAGCTTGAGTTTTAAAACAATTGACAATTTTTAAGCAGCTTCCCAAAACACGGCTGTGTTTTGCAGGACGTGTATATCACTGTTATACTGCTACCTTTCGAAAAGATCTTTTATTATTCATTCAAAATATTTTTCCAATTCTGATTGGCTAAAAGCACGCGCATAATTCACGAGAACTACTCACTGATGACCAAATTTGGAAGAATTTTGTGTTTAACGAGGAAATGACGTCAAAAATGCAGCCCGCTACAGGTTAAGGCACCGTTACCGAAAAGACCTGGGGACGAGGTTGAGTTGTTTTGGTTCAAGAGTAAGAACTACAGCTGGAACTAGGCGAAATAATAGCTAAAAACATGGCGAAAACAGCAAGAAGACAACTTCCAAATTTTTTCATCAGTAACTGGTTATGGTGAATTATAATTGTGCTTTTAGCCAATCAGTATTGGGCAAATATTTTGAATGAATAATAACTGTATTTACGAAAATACCTATTGGGCCAGGGGGAAGGATGTTCGTTGTTGTCTGCTTCCTAGTTGTAGGTGCCGTTGTAGTGATCGCTGTAGTTAATGAAGGCAGTGTAGCTGCTGAAGGTTTAGTCGACGTTTTAATAGTTGATGTTATGTCAGTAGACGAAGATTTTAGAGCTGGCGAAGACTGAGTGGACATTGTTTTAGGAGATGGAGAAGAATCAGCTGACGAGGATCTTGGAGTTGGGGTAAAATCAGTTGAAGAGGATTGTGTAGCTGGAAACAAAGTTGAAGACGATGTAGCAGATGAAGATGTTGAAAAATCTTTTTTGGAATTGAAAAAGCAAAATTATGATTATTAGTGAAAAATATCAAAGATCTATCTTTACTAGGTGCCTCAAAGTAAGTCAAGGTGTTTTAAAGTAACAAAATCCATGATCAAAATAATCATCAAAGGGCCCAAGCAGCAACGTATGTTAGGAGCCTAATGATGAACCGTTTCTTGCAGTTACATAATTGTAGAAGCAACAGTTGATCTAGAATATACTTTAACTGTGTAAAAAAAACCACTTACCACAGAGACTGCAAGACATTCTACAATATTTGGTCAAAAACGCTGATGTCCGACACTCCTCTGGACTGGTGATAAATGAAGCGCATTCTGGCAGAATGTCGTAACATGCTGATGAGCAAGCAAAAGTTCAATAGCATTTTAGAAGGGAAACATCGTTCTCTCATCACAGAGCATGCATCTATCTGGAAAATAGATGGGCTTTTAAAATTCATATTTGTGGCTCTTTTACTTTTTTGATAAAGGGCCTACCTTGTACCACACGAAAGACATTTCTCCAGTAAGGGACTTGAACCTACCCCAGGTGTTTTAGCGGCGCTCTTTTAATTCTTCAACTTTAAAATCTTCTGACAGCAAACTGTTTTGTAGAAATGAAAAGCTAAAACCCATCTTTGTATATAAAGGAACGAAAAAAAGAAACAAACAAACAAATACATTGTGTATAAGATTATTTTCACAGTTTTAGGAAAGTTTACTTACGATTCTTTCACTGAAATGCTTCACAAAAACGCAGCGTTTATGTTACAAGTTGAGGCCCTTATTCGAGAAGATGTGTAATTTTTACAGTTTACATATAGTTTTACAGAAACTTACAGCAGTAGCCGCAGGTTCTTGGGCAGTACTTCATAAAAAAATCTTTAGCTTGGCGGCACTGAGACGGGGACTCAATATACACCGCGCAGTCTGATAACAAGTCTTGGCAAACTGTTAATGGAAAAACATATATAGAAAAAAATTATCACCGGGCAAAATTAATTTGAAGGAAATGAACATCGGTAAATTGGTTATTCAAAGTTTTTTCAATTAGCTTTTTAAGTGCAAGGGCGATTTATTTCTCTCGTTTATCTTGTTGTGTAACTTCAATAAAAAAAAAAAAAAATGAAAATCACGGTCTTAGAACGCAAAATGGTACATAAATGTTTTTTTAGATTATAGACAGTGGATTCTTCGGGAAATTTTGTGATAACAGTATCAGTTTTACTAAACTTGAGTATAAGCTCAGTCATGCAGGAAGCAGGCCATGTTACTCACCTGACCCCAGTGGGGGAGCTGTTGTACCTTCGAAAACAAAAGAGAAAAGAAAACAAATATGCCTCTTAGAAAACAAAGTTTGTAGTTATTCTTTTTAGAGGATTTCAAATTAGTGTTGTCGGCTGGTTTCATAATCACATAATTTGCATCATGTTAATTACGCTAAGATGGAAGTTAGAATTAACAACTATTTTGACTACTTTTACGAGACAGCTAACTTTGCGTCTAAGAAGATCATCATTCCAAAACGACTGATCATCAGTGGTATGCTTTAAGTGATGCGAACATTACGACAGCTTATGACTCCACAAAACAACGCTGTGAGAATAACAACTGTGGCAGTTAAGAAAGTAGTGTACAGGGGGAGGGGACTTCAGCCACAACCAATAGAGAGACAGATGGATCCCTAAGTGACTAGAGTTGACCAAAAAGCAATGGTGGAAGCGCCCTTCCTCCCTCCTCCATGCATAAGACTTCAGAATTTGTTTACTCACAGTAGTTGCATGATTTAGCACAGTACTGTCTGGTAAGGCCACTGTAGGTTTCACATTCATCATTATTAAGGTAATCAGAACAGTCAGGTAACTGGTCTTCACACGGCTTTCCTGTAGAAATATAACCGATATCGTACATTTGTTCCTCATATGACAACAATTTGTGGCTAAGCTAAACATTCTTAATGCTCATGTGAAACAGGGTTGAACGTGGTACCGTTGACCTCTATTTACGGTCATCCTTAAAATATGGAAACCGGCACATAAACATTTTATTTGGCCATTAATAAATTAAGAGACAATAATCCTCAAAACTTTACCATCACAGATCACAGTTTTCGTGAACTTGACATCAGTTATGCAAGAGACGCACGGTAGACCAAATCTGTTTATCGCTTTATTTTTCAATTTAAGACTCTTAATTCTTCAGAGGGCCAAGTTTCATATTGACGCCGTCTATATTTTACCAACACTGATGCAAAGGACATGTTTAGTAAGATACGTAGATATCTACTGTCACCTTAAAGTTTTAGTGCCCAGCTAACAAAACTAAAATATTGTTGGATTTCGCATGGGCGGGATATCTAGTTTTCACAGGGGTTCCTTAGAAACTATAGAAACTTTTCAATTTCACTTCAAAAAGTCATGTGAGTTTTTATTGATGTTGACCGAGATATAATATATATCAAGTATGTGGTTAGTAAGGTTAAGAATAAGAGTCTAGCGGCTTATTATAGTATCTGCCGCGATTAAGTACTTTTTTGTCGCTTTTTATTGCGGAACTGACCGCGGAAATAGTGTTCGTTATTCCAATGAACCGCCTAGAAAAGCGGCAAAACGGCAACTTCAAAAAACATCTCCTTATTCCTAGGCAGGGAGGGTGAAAGGGGGAAATACTCCTGGGAATTCTTGGTGAGGTTGTGCCGCCCGATTCTATAAGTCCTGACCCTATTGCAGACCAAAAACGGTCATTTTTTACACCCGTTTTCAGAACTGGCCTCTAAGAAATTATGTCATCATTTACTTAGATTAGAACGCAAACAAAAAGATCTCTTAAAATTCATTTCGAATTCGCATATTTCTCTTTCTTTCTTATTCCTTTGGAATTGAAACAATAAATACGTTCATACACTCCCGTAGTTTTCCCGAAAACCATACCCGATTTCAGACAAAAATGGGCAAAGTCTATACTCGTTTTCGGACCAAAATGGCGAAAAAAACTATTCCCTTTGGGGCGGAACATTCCTACATGGCTTATATAAGGGAGTACCCCGGACCTTATTCTAAGTTATCTTAGGAACACTAAGTTTTAAAGAGATTACTTATTGTAAATGGAAAGTTCAAAATAATTTGAGTTGCCAATTACAGTTGGGATGGGTTGGATTTATGATAAAAGCCTTTTTGTAAAATGTTTAAGGTATTTTACATTTCATGTTTCAAGCAAACAAAACCATTGCTTCTTACTGTTCAACGAGATTCGATACATCGTTGTCCTCCTCAATAACTACTTAACCCTCGTAAAAAAGCCCAATTTAACGTAGGATGACTCTTTGTTTGTTTAACATGGATACGAGTGATTCGTTTTTTTATCAAGCCGACAAAAAAGACTCAATATAAACATATATGACAATGTCCTAAGAACATTTGGATTTATAAACAGTTAATGAGCTTGATGACACATCACGAAAAACTAAAAATAATACTCTCAAAATACCAAGAAAATAATTTACTTTAAGTATGCTATGGGCAGTATAGTTCAGTTTCTAAGCAATAGGCAGATAACTAATTGACATTTCTTTTTTTGAAAGGCACATTACATGGTCTGTCAATTGCCTTAAGTGTGTTACATGCATAAATTATAACGAAAATATAAAAACATTGTCGCTTCAGGTATGTATAGTAGCAGACTGTCTTAGACATTAAAAATTCCCTTACAAGATTAATTAAAACTGGAAGGTAAATGCCTTTTTTCTAAGAATTCGAATAGCACAACGCCTATTTCATCGTTTATAAACCACTATTGAATAGAAAAGAATGTCGATTTAGCGTGTAGTTAAAACGAATAACGTGTCCTTTAGAGATGTGGGTGACCATCCGTGAGACTGTTAAGTTTCTCAAAGTGCTGAAAACTGGCGGAAGGAGACAACTTTAATTCATTTGAGTCTTCAATGAGCTTTCAACGGGATTATTTCCCAATAATTTTGTTGGTAAGCTAAGGTGTTGATGATCGAAGAGATAACAGAGTTAACAAACTTTATGTTTCCCTAAAATAATAAATATTCAAGCACGATGCCTGCTACATTGAAAAATATGTTTACTATAAACATACCTTGTGCTGAAGCCTTCCACGTGCCAAGATGCTGTGAGGCGACAGCAAGGAGCCATAGGCGTGAAAAGAGGGCATTCAACAAGTTCATATCTCATAACCTTACATCAGAGTCACCCACTTGCTTCGCTTTGCAATAAAGAGTAGTGATATGCTCGATTAAACATGAGTCCCGCCAAATATCTCATTATTAAGTGCCAGTGAATACTGTACAATAGCTAACACCGGAAGTCTGCCATCGAATCCTGTATATAAATGTGAGCTCCAATGCTCGGAACATATTCAAAGGGTTTGAGATTTTGACATCATCACAAAAGCCTTGGATATGCGCGTGAAAACTCCATCTATTTTAAAATTGTCCATCGCGTGCAAGCTAATTAGTGTGTGTAATTTAATTGTTTTGCCCTGTTCAACTCAACGGATTTTTGGTCGAAAAAGGAGTATACTTGAGTAGAAATGTGCAATTATCACTCAGGATATGGTCAGCGAGTTGACTACTCCAATTGATTTAAGACACCGCACGACCATACTGCGGTAGCCTTTTTCAGCTGTTATTTCATTGGATTAAAAGGCTGTAAACATCAAAAGTGTCCAACGTATTTATTAATAGCTTTCGTACTGAACTCGTAACGAAAGCAGCTTTAATGGCTCATGACACACCTTCTCTAATTCCGAAAATTAATATCACTCCTTTAGCTTATTATTTGACCATATTCACATGTATTTTGCGCAATATAAATGTTAAATTATTATTACAAACCGTGTTTACACGAGGTACATTTCTGTGTAATGAAAGCTAAGCTGTGGCTTATTCAAAGGCCTGTAAGGATTAAAAAAAAAACAAAAAACAGAAAGCCTTAATCTCAACGGGTAGGAAAAGTTGTGAGTGTACATACGGTAACTATAACCTTTTAAGCTTCTCGGAGGCAGGAGATTGCTCGGTGTCTTTCAGCCAGGTCTACCACTTAATGTCCAGGCGTAGAAGTAGTGGTTCCAGTTAAGACAGTAGGAATATTTGGTCATATCCAGGATAGAAAAAGTTGGTTTTTCAGGTTAGATAGTCTAGGTTCCAGGCATAAATAGTAGGAGTTCTAGGATAGAAAGAAGGGGTTTCAGTAAAATAGAAGGGGTTCCAGGCGTGAGCAGTTGGGAATCCACATAGATAGTAAGGGTTCCAGGAGTATAAAGGGGTTTAGATGTAGTAGGAACGATGCAAAGGGTCAAACGTGGCAAGAAGTGGTGAGAAAAAAGAGAGACATAAAGCTAGGAAACTGGAGAGAGGAGTCACGGTTTCCCGGCACACAGCTCACCCACTCGTTCTCTCGGTGATTATTTTTTTCAGGGGACCCAGCGCGTGAACAGTTTTCATTGGGGGGGGGGGGGGGGGGCATTTCGTTGTTATGGTTAGTGACGATCAAGACTGAATTAGCCCTAAAGTGCGTAATTAATACGAAAAAAAAAAAACAGAAAAATCTTACCTATCGCAGTGTTTACATAATATTAATTGCTAAAACGTCATCTTACGTCATTTAGACTTTTTAAACTGGTAGTTGAAAAACGTGTGAGTTTATATATATATATATAGCTTTGGAACATTTCTAGATTCCCGAGAATCGTGCTGGAAAAGTATCATTGATTTTTCGGTGTTTCTTCTGCCATCGGATGAGGGGATCGTCGATACCGTCGTCTTGTTAGGAGGCTGCATGCATCCCCCTTTAAAAGGAGGCTACATGCATCCCCCTTTCAAAACAAAGTTCGTTCTTAAGAAACTATTCGCGACTAGTAAAAAATATTCACGAAACTATTCAGTACCGAAAACTTTGCCACTTATTAATACATTACTTGAATAATCATCGGGCCCCAGAACATTAAGCGTTAAAAATGTTAATTTGAGTTCCACACAAGTAAGAAAGCTTACGATATGAGAAGACAACGATTTATTTAATGTACAGATATTTTTCTTGGCCTTATTTTAATTGGCATTTGCAGATACAGATATGAAATTTTAATTTCTGTTTGTATTCTCAACTTAGTTTGTTCGTCACGCGAAATTATTAATTTTGCACTT
The DNA here is from genome assembly GCA_038088405.1 of Porites divaricata. Classification (NCBI taxonomy): domain Eukaryota; kingdom Metazoa; phylum Cnidaria; class Anthozoa; order Scleractinia; family Poritidae; genus Porites; species Porites divaricata. The sequence continues at coordinate 659,207 of JBBMOI010000008.1, forward strand.
TTGGGTAGATATTGACTTTAATATATTAGTATTCTAATTGCATTTGTTTCCACAAATGTTATAATTAAATAGGGAGATTTTATAGACCTTAATACCAATTCTTAAATTTCAAAATATCTAGTTTACCTCTATTTTTTAATTGAAATTCATGTAACATCATCACAATTTGTGATAATACTTGGCTAAGGGAATTCTCCTTAGTATTGCTGCCCAATCAGTCTATTTCAGGGACTATTACCACCCCTCAACCTTTCTCAAACTCAACTGCTGTGGACCGTCTCAAAGTTTGGACCCGACCTTTAGTTTGAGTTGAATAGCCAAAAGGTTATAAATTACTAGCTAAACGAGGGGAAAGGAAAATGCAAGGTCGACTAAAAACAGTGGAGAAACTTGATGTAATAGCCAATATTTCGAAAGACCTTATGAGATATATCTTCTGCAGAAATATTTATAAGCTCCTGAAGAGACAACGAGACATTCTTTTGAAAAAATATTGGCAATTATATAAATTTTATTAACTGTGAAATAAGCCTCGCTTCTTTTTGGAGTCTTTTGGTTTCGAAGCTTGAACAGTAAAGTCTCAGGCACGAGGGTGGATTTGATAGACTACTATGATCGACTGTCAGATCACTTATCTTACTTACAGTTTGCAGTTTTCAGACCACAGGTTTCTCTGCGTATTCACTGATTCACCGAGCGATCGACTTCCACGGCCTCTGCTTTAACGAAATTTATATTTCGTAACTGAGTTAAAACAAAGTTTTAATAATAATGGTTGAAGTCACTTAGTTTCCGTCTTTCGAGAAATGTTGATGTATTGAAGCCACCGCGTCCTTAGACTCCGGTGAAAGTGAACCGATCTTTCTTATCCGAGATTATTTTTTAACTGGTTTTAAGGCAAATAATTTCATCTAAGGTTTTTGCTTACGACATTTTGAGGTAAAATCGCTGCTTAACCGACCATTCATTATTTAAACCTAAAGTTTGGGTTTTAGAATAGACGGCTTGTACACCATGAGGTGATATCGTGCTGGCTGCATCGATGGGTGAAATTTTTTTTGTTTTAGTCAGTGTTTGTCTCATCACCTGACAGATGATTTAAGCTTCAGAAAGGTTTGTTGTTTATGTTGGAAAAAAAAAATGAAATTCAATGTTCGAGATACATGGTAATACTTCACTGTGAAGTAAGATTAAAGAAGCCACGATTGTTTAGATGTTTGTTATTTCGCCTTTCTTGTGGTTGCAAATTTATGATTCTCAAAGAAGGTCTTGGTGGTCTTGACTTTGGAGACATTCTTGGAAGTACGGTTAAAGGCAATTTGAAGATCAACTTTTTTATTGTTGCGTGCTATTTTATTATTACTTAAACTAATTAGAAGGACTTTTCTCATAAAATTGCAGGGTAAATGTTTTTGATTTATTTTGTGCTCTAAAAAAATTAATCAAAATTCATCTTTGTTTATCTAGTAGAGGCAGTTTGCCGATGTTGTAAGGAACATTTGCTTAAGCTAAAGGTTGACAGAAATCCATGGAAAAATAATTGAAGAGTTGGTAAAAAGATGAGTGTTAAGCAAAATTTTAGAAGCAAAAAAATTTCTCCCATTACGAATTTGGACTGGCAAACTGTTCGACAGCTTTGCTATCGCAGGCAAAAAGGTGCAAGTCTAGACATAGGAACCCAAAGTCTGCGGGTTTATCCTCTCGTAGAGCTAATTGAGCTATCAAATATCTATTCCAGTACCTCCCGTGGGTCTAAATCAGCCACATCTAGAAAACTGGACTGTATTGGCCCTTAATTAAGATAGTTACAGTTGACCCAAAAACTGAGTACTGCATTTTACTCACCCCATATTGAGGGCTTACAGGTCATTTCTATTTAAAACGTTTTACTCCGTGTCGGTGAATACTTTGACAGGAATGCGGTGAAACAACCCTTTAGTGCCAAATAGTTGTTGATCAGTTTTGTATGATTTTACTTTTTACGTTGGGAAATCATTGGTTCTAACTGTATTTGAAATAAAAAGGTCGTGATTCGTACGAGTTTTTCTTTCATGATTACAAAGCTGGCCTTTTCAAAATCTATTTCCGAGCAAAAGCTATGCAAGGAGCAAAAAACCAGTTAGTGTTTATTGTTTCTTAATACTGAAAAATTTTCTTTTCTGGCAGAAACGTGTTTTGTTTAATGCCTTAAGTTAGGCAGGATGAGTTAAATTAAATAATTGGCGTCTTCGTGCTGCCAACAAACCGATAAAAAAGTCGAAGAATTCACAAATAGTCAGCAGGCTACAACCAAGGAACAATCCCATGTTTCCTCCAATCTCACCTGAAAAAGAAATAGTACTTCTGATAAATATTGATATTATTTGACAGGTAGTGCAAGTGGAAATGGAGATAAGTGAAGGATGAGATAACATTAGGTTAAGATTGACTGCTAGGATAAATACGAAGAGTGGTTAGGTTTTTCCGTACGTATGCTGTGCTAAGATAGTAACGTTTTACCAAACAATGAATTGCTGTCATAAGCTGGCTGCTGTTCCTGCATCTCGTAACTCAATGACTTGAATCCCACTTGCAGAAGCACAAGATTATCCCTGAAAAAAGTTATAATTCATGAAGTAAAACAAAAGGCTATGACGTGAGCTGCGTTTATATACTTCCCCGCAAATTAAAAATGGGTCTAACTGGTCCTTACTATACTGCTTGCGTGCACATTTCAGATGGATAACATTTCTCATCTTTGTCCATTACCTTTGGTACTGTACGTCAGGATAGTAACCACTCGTCATAAAGGATTCTGCAGTGCCAGGATCTGGAAACTTCGAATACGACACCTCTGTAGTATACTTAGTCTGGAAACAAGGAACTTGGCATCCGCAGAACTCCTCGTCTAACACAGCTACATAGTCAAAGATAGAGGTTGGTCAATTTTACTGTGACGGCAGAATTCTCACTACCGCTGTAATTTTTCACATCTAACAAGCGATATTAATTCGCACGTTTTGAAAGAAGGAAAATAAGTGAGCTCCGGAACACTCTCTTTCGAGGTCGAACTCAAGCATGAACTCATTTTCTGGATCTGGCTTTTGCAAGTGTAAACGCAGTTTGGGCAAGCGCTCTTATTGCTTATAAATAATGTTCAATAATATGACTTCAATAGCTTACACATGTACTTTTTGTGTTTCTAAAATAACAGCTTTTATCAAACAATATCCGGAAATATTTCCTGCCTTCATATGTTCTCCTAGTCAATGCCTACTCACCATCTACTTGGTTAACACAATTTAGTTCTGTTGTTGATCCACAAATATGAGTTTGGGGAGCACCTAAAACCAGGGATAATACACAAAATAAACAGCTGCTTTTCCATGTAAAGAGTGCAGAAATGTGTAGAATTAGTTATAGGGCCAAATAAAGATCATATGCATGTGATAGAAAACAAGACAAAGGCAAAAACCAACGTGGCGGAAAAGCCCCTGAACAGTACGCGGTTTGGGCTAAATGGGGACAGTCTTTATTGAATTTGAAATCTTATTAGCAAGGTAAAGGCCGTCGCCTGTTTTTCTAAAAAAGGGCCACACGAGATGCGTGGAATTTGCCTAGATCCAGTACATAATGGATATGATTTGGGTGTCACTTTACCGCTAGGGTTATGGAAATGTAATGAAAAAAGAGGTTTTTGTGGTAAAGTGAAAGTCCAGACAATCAGAGAATGAACCTGTTGAGCCACCACACGCGCGCAAAGCCATCTGCTTTGGAGGACCTGACATTGATTTGCAAATTATTTGGAATCCAGGGGAAAGGATATCATGATCATACCTCTGTATCCGGCGGGTCTACACCCACACGTTTTGATCGTGTTTTCAGCTCTACACTCATTCATGCAGCCTTCAGATGTATACGTTTTAAACGTTTTTAATGTTCTCGTGCTGCAGTTAGTATGATATGGCTTCTCCAAGTTCTTAAACTGAAAAGATTAAAAAATGGCGTGGTCGTGTTTTTTTTATGGCATTGAGAATAGCGAAGACATAGATCGTTTGTCAGCCAAAAAATACTGTTGCAAATACTGTTAATGAATTGACTGAGGTTTTACATAAAAATCGGACCCCTTCACGTTGTTTGCCTGATCAAGCCAAACGTTTCTTTATGTTGTCTCTTTTCAGCTCAAGTGTTTGAATGGGTACAGTACTGGAACCTCGATATAACGATCCTCTATATAAGGAAGTCCTCAGAAAAGCGCACGTTTTTGTAAACCCCAGTAATAGTAGAATATATGGAAAAGAACTTTGATATAACAAAACCTACTTGTCCCTTGGTCCTTCGTTATATCGAATTTCCACTGTACCGGGGTCATATATTGATGTTTGTGACCTTGTGATGAATTAACGTCCCCTCCCTCCCTCATCTCAGGATAAGCAGGATGAGCTTCAGGTCGTTCATTCTATTTTTTTCTTCAAGACCAATATGGGTCTGAATCAACATAGCATTTATTTTGTCTACAGTTAAAAAATTCAATCCTTAAAACGGCATAAGTTCACTAAAAAAAACAGCGACACTGTTTTCAGTAAAAACAAAAAGGCTGGAACACGAAAGTAGACATTCCCAAGAACTACTTAGCCATGGCGAAGAGTGCGGGATGCTGTGGCCACTTAAAGTTTATCTCTTAAAACACACGCTCAATAAAAATATATCATCACGATGAAGTTCTCAAAGTATTTTACCCTTTTTTCCGAGACAGCTACCACAACATGCTGTCCTGGTCCTACGTTGATTCCATCCCATTGATCAGTGTACTCGCCCTGCCCATGAATCAACACCTTGAATCCCTCTGAGAACTTTCCTTGAGTATATTCATGTACATTTGCGTCGAGAATAAACGTCAACCCCGATGAAACTCCGCCAGTGTCCACTTTTCTTATTGTTCTGCCATCAAGTCCTGAATTGAAGGTGTAGCACATTCCCCAATCCGTTACCATGGGAACAAAGTCGTTTAATGTGCAGGGTGTGCTTTGCCAACCAAAGGCACAGCGTGGTCCAGCGAGAGTACTTAAGTTTTGGCTATAATGCTTATATAAGACCTCAAGGTCCGGACGGTGAGAACTGCTCTCAATAACATCTAAAAGTTCTTTTCTATACTCTTGGGTACAGTTGGGGATAACTAATGCGTCGTTTATGTCCTCGGCAAAAACACAACAGCAAATAAGAGACAATCCACAGGGACGATTGCCTCGCACACTTGCTGTCACAGCGCATGAGCTGATGTTTAATCCGCTGGATGCAAAAAGTGGATCGTCATCAGTCATCAAAACTTTACTCTTTGCAAAGAGGTTGAGAGAGCAGATTGTTACAGCAGGGAACTCCATTTCTTTAACAATTTTTCTGCTTATTACGGTGTTAATTGGACGATCGAAAAATTTATTGAAAGCTCTGTAAACTGTGAAAATGTAATATCCTCCGGAGGTCAGTAGTAACACAAGCCAGATTAAGCGCACGAGAATGTGACGTTTCATGAACACGTAGCGGATACCATGCAGTGTTGTGTTATCAACGAACTCCTGCCACATCTCTGCTGAAGACTTACATTTTTTCCGAGCGTTCTTCTGGGAAATATCACCCTCTGATAGTTTTGACATCGGTATCTCGTTCATGTTCCCTGGTATTGGCAGTTTCTTTTAGCCTTGCATCAACAATGTGGTTATATATTTTCTGTTGTGAGGTAGTAAATTGTGTTAATGTGGAACCTTTTAAGATTTTATAACTACGAGGGTCATTAGCTACTTATGCAAAAGGGTCACATCATACTTTCCTTAATTCATAAAAATATTGTTTAATCTGTGATTGTGCAGTCGTGCATGTTGTTCTGTTTACCCTGCTAGCAGAGGCTTTTCCCTTGTGTTTCTCAGCGTTGTACTGCCATTCTCTTCGCGGTTTTGGCTGCTCGCGTTTTGTTTTGGTTGTTTCTGTGCCGAGGAAAAGACCTCTGCAGACAGCCGTTTGGGATTCCTGTTGAGCATGCGCGAGATGAAAATGCGGTTACCATGGAATTTCTGGGTCACGTGTCGGTAATACGATGCCGCCGCCCGAGTTTGCCCGTCAGTTTCACTTTCTCGCACCTCTGGTTTCTAGCACTTCATGACCAGCCAAACTGACAGTATCTTCAAGAGATGAGGCATCGAGCTTACAGGCTGACTGAGGCTATCTGATCATCTATCAGAGCGTTCAGCGGGGAAATAACGAGTACAATCGGCACTTCACTGAGGAGGCCAAGATGCTTGGAGACCGATGGAGCTAGTTGATATATCAACGATTTCCCATGACCCGTTGGTAAACTGACGAATGTATCTTCGCCATTCAATACATGAAACAAACCTTTGGATTGATATTTAGTCAAAGACTCGATTGAACTGTCTTTAAGGGCTTCTAAAGCCTTTTCAACAGCGTCGTTGAAAATTTCACTGGAAAGAATCGCACTCGCCATGTTGATATAGTGGGCTCACTTTTGCACAGCAAACTAGTACAAAAAAGATGCGCGAGTCGATAAAACCGGTTAGATCTTGGAGGTATCTAATACGCATGCTCAACAGGAATCCCAAACGGCTGTCTGCAGAGGTCTTTTCCTCGGCACAGAAACAACCAAAACAAAACGCGAGCAACCAAAACCGCGAAGAGAATGGCAGTACAACGCTGAGAAACACAAGGGAAAAGTCTCTGCTAGCAGGGTATGTTCTGTTTGGATTCCGAAACAACTTCTCTTCTCGATAGCAGTAGCAATTAATATTATTCATTTTAAACATTTCTCCTTTCTGATTGACTCAAATCCCACGGCTAATTCCTTATAACCAGTTAACGCTGACCAAAATTGGAAGACGTTTGCGATATCTGGAAAATGTCGTCAATAGTACAGAGTAAGCGACCGAGGAACCCTGGGGGCGAGGTTGCCTTGTTTTGGTAGGGCAGTAGAAAATGGCTGAAAATTTCAAACGTCTCGCAAAGAAGAAATAGCCGAACTACTGCCGTAAAATGTAACACAAACAGCAAGAATACAATGCCATGGATCACATCTGATATTTGAAGGATATTTGCTGGACTAACATGGCTCGAGATGAGCATGTTTTAGCTTGTTTTTAAAATAGAAATTATTTTGAACGAAAAATATATCAATACAATTATTGGATTCGGCTTTCGTAAGAGCTGAAGACCCCTTCCATCTCAATAATTCTTCATATTATACCCCCAACATATCCAATAATTGCTATTTAACTTTTAGATACTCCGCACGAACAAATCTTACAGACTTCTAAAGGAAACATTTTTAGAGAGCGCAAACCACATGTTATAACACCCAATAATAATACCGCAATAACATGTCACGAGTAGGGTCGTAACATTCAAGTTTAGTTTTACAGGGGTTCGGACGATCTCCCGCTTCGGGGTCGGGCTCGAACACATGGCACGCAGCAAATTGGTTGATTCTTGAAAGCTCCGTGATCCTTGCCTATATGTATGTGTCTGGCCATGCTGCGCTTGCTGTGATGTTGACATTCTGAGATTACAAATTTGAAAATAAACTGTAATTTTAAAGTTATTATTGAAAATGGGAAACGAAGTTCCACAAGGAGTTCGAAATAAAATTGGACATCATCTGGAGATTTTCGTTGTTTACAATTTCCTAATCCAGATAGCCAACGAAGTGAAAATGTAAAAACATATAAATAGAAAATTAAAAATTATGATCGAACAAAGCGTTGGTGTTTGAAATATACAGATATATTAAATACGCTACCAGCAATATTCTCGACGAAAAATGTTTAAAAAGATGAGGACTTCACTTTTATGTAATCTATCAGGACGGTATCTCTAAGGGCAATTATGAAGCCAAAACGCCGCTGAAAATAATCAACATCTAATGCAACATGTTGTCAAGGCTACAACGTTTGCTGGGTAATAATGTTTTCGGTGGCAATAATAACTGATTTTATGAATTTAATTCGGGTAAAAGTTCGCTTCGGTGAGAGTATGATATAGATGAGATAGTCAACTGCCGGTGATTCCTCATTCGTTCTCGAAATGTTTGGAGAAACATCTCATTAAGACTTCAGTGCCATTATCTCAAAAGCAAACATTGCTTTTCTTGTAGTAATTAAAAAATTGTTCATTGCAGTTATCTTAATCTCATCAACTCTAAAACTTTCAGCAGAGTTGCTTTCCAAAAAGCCGTGCGTGAAAGTTAAGATTACAACTTCTGAAAAACAGAAAAGTTTGACAATGTGCTTTCTTGACAAGACGATAGCATTAAAGAAACTGAAAAAATCACATTTTGTATAAATACATGTATACATGTCAAGAATTATGCATATTGAAGGCTTCAGTCGTTCTGTCGCTTTGCCGGATCACGAATGAATGATTCAAGTCACATAAATGTTTGAAATATTAAGTTAATAAAACCTCAAATCACGTCGATCAGTTAACCCAATATACCGAGCTCGGAGGCGATTAAAAAACTTTCTAATGAGGTAGAGATAATATAAACTTATCACTAAGAGTTGATTTGAAATTATCAGTTTTATATAAAATACAAGGTACAGATACTCACATCTGATTATCCAACCACCATCATTGAAGTCCCGTCAGGCATGGAGGTGGAATTAGTTGAATCAATTTTTGAATCGTACAAACTTAGCGGAATAAGTTTGTCAGTTTTTCAATGAAACGATGATGACTTTTAAATGTGCTGTAGCTTATATTACCGCAGTCCGAGTACATTTCGTTAACACAAACAAGTGACGTACACAGCGAAACAATAAAACTACTCATCTTCTTGTTAATGAGGCGCAAAAAACAATTGGGACTTATGCGATAGGAAAAGATTATTTATTAAATAAAACTTTTATATTTTATTTAAAAGCCTCGCCCGAAGAAGTCTAGACTGAAGAAAGTTCTTAGTTTTACTGCACCAGGGGCTGGTTAATAAATTAGTTTCCATTCGACGTTAATTTTTTCTGAGCAGTTTTCCGATTGGCTGAACGCAATCGATCTTTTTACAGCAAATCAACACAGCGTGCGAGCACATCTTACAAGCACGTAACAACTCCCAACATTGTTGGCGCAACAATGTTGGGGGCTTTTGCGCCTGTTTGCATGCAGGCTAAGGTTATGAAAAATTAAACTTAATTTGAAACGTAACTCGACGTTTCAGTCATGATCATCAGTTCTCAAAGTTGTTTAAAGAGTTGAATTTTGAATAAATTAGATTGTGAACTTAACATTTCTCTGACTCACCCTTGAGAATGATGTTTGAAACAGCGAAACGTCGAGTAACGTTTCAAGTTTAACTTTTCTTGTTAAATGGTTTAACAAGCAACTGACTTTCGGATCACTTAAATATGATCTTATTTTAAAAATCACTCGACGAGTTTATCCCATGAAAAATCAGGCAAAACAGTTTTTGCTTATTGTGCATTTAGATCTATGCATACTATAACGAAACTGATTTTGCTAGGGTAACGTACACAAACAAACATAAGGCCTCTATCCAATCAAGCTTATGTAAGTTATGTAATAACATTAAGCATCGATTTTCACAATAAACCTTTTAACGCACGCACAAAAAAATGTTGTGCGCAATCAACAAAGCTTAGTATCGAACTCTCTCTTGTGTTACGAAATAACTCAAAACAGTACAAGAGGCAGCACGAAAAATCTCGGAGGGTCTGGGTTGCACTTAGCGTACACTCATACACAGTTTTAAATGTTTATAAACATTTACATAGTAACACATAATTTCTGACATTTCTTTAAACAAAATATTATGCGTAATCATACCAATTATTTTTAAGTATAGCCCATTCTTGCCAACATCTTGACTTAATCATGAAGGTAACCCATGACAGTTATTTTCTAATATATTTTATTTCTACGTTTGAAATATTTGCTTCAAATGTGAGGTTATAGGCAAAAAAAATAAATGTAAATAAGAATATATCGTCAATGAAAATATAAAAGCCATTGCGATCGAGGTGCTTGTACTGTTTGCAGAAGAAGTCTGGTATAGCTTTCGTTGTTTGAAACGTAATTTTGCTTCTGTGCTTGAAAATATAGATTTAAAATTGCATCAGTCGGCTTAACTGTAGCTTCAACACCAGTGTGACTTCATTGCATATGTAAAACTTGACCACCCCTTCTCGTTGCAATTCTGATGATGACGTCAATGAACTCGAAGATGGTAAGTAAACTGCATCCCAAGAATAAACCCATGTTACCTCCGATCTCACCTAAAAACATACAGGAAGCTGGGTTTTATAAAACAACGAAATTCAGACTTTATTTCTTTTAAAGAATAATCATGGTGGAAAAAGCATCACCTTACTCTGCTAAATAGTTAAGAAATAGGTGGAACATTTTACCGAACAATGAGATGCTGTCATAAGCTGGTTGCTGTTCCTGCATCTCAAAGGTCAATGATTTGAAACCAACTTGTACAAGTACAAGGTTATCACTGAAAAATATGCAGGCATGGGAAAAAAATTAATCAGCATATAATTAACATTGTATATTAAGGTGAGGCGCTTTTGAAAAATAATGTATACACTTAATGTCAGATCACGAGGGAAACAGTTTTGTTTTCCCGAGAGTCCTGTTTTTTTTTTTTAAACATCAGGACTCGAGGGAAAACAAAACTAGCTGGTTTCCCGAGGGACCTGACATTTTGTTATATTTCTAGACTTTCAGTTCAACATACTTCAACAGCAACGAAAGAATACGAAACTGAATAAATGAAACCACTGAATGAATGATTTAGAAAGTACTTTCCTTATAATATCTGCGTCTTTTTCCTCCACTAGCTGCTGTTTCTCTTCTGGGATAACTTGAAAATCGTTGCTTTTTAGCTTGAGACTTCATGTTTGTGTTGCTGTGTTTATTCCCGAAAAAGAAAACTGGCAGTGTTTTTCCCCCCTTCTGTCACGCCATACCCTGCTAGCAGGGTAGTCACGCCACTTTCCACCATGATTGTATCCCGGGCGGGGTACATTGCTTAATGTATCATGATCAGGATACATTTGATTTTAGTCAAGGCCACGTGACCAAAAATCAGACAATGGCTCTCCATGTTAAGTTGAGTGAAAGCCGTAGGAATATAACAATCTTATTTAAATGAATGTCCTATTTTCCCCATTCCATCAGACAACAAGATACATTAAATGTTTTTGTGGATAACAGAAACTTTAGACTGAGAAAAGGAGATCAAAGCCAACTCAAGAGAGGTCTTTTAGCTGTATACAAGTTACCAAGAGATTTAGAGTAACGTTTACGGCAAACTGGAAACGTAAACTTGTACCACATGACCAAGTTTTCTCCTAACTTGTTCTTTATACTGTTCACTATATTACTTTTACTCCAAAATTAGTCGCTTCATGTCACTTTTGTCCATAACATTTGTCTGCACGTTTTCTATTTTGAGAATTTCTCAGCTTGAATCTGACGTTTGCCGTAAATGTCACTATCTATCTGATATCAACGTATTAGAGTTCATTAGCACGTACGACACCTCTTACTGGTGTTAACTGATCTCTGAGACACAATCTGGAGCAGTGTGCAACCTTCTAGCGCCCAAAACTTCACATTTATGGAACTTCAATAGCGATTGCTGGCAATTTAGGCCCAATACGTTTTGGTAGTGTCCGAAACATTTAGAAGGTTTGTTGTTCGCCCTGATGGCGCAAGTACTAATTACCTTAGATATTCTGCTTCACCATAGTAACCAGTGAGCACCTGGGCGGTGCCAGGATCTGGAAACTTTGAGTGCGATACTTCCGCACTGTATTTTATCTGATAACAAGGAACTGTGCATCCGCAAGACTCCACATCCATATATGCTAAATTGAAATATTGCATTCACTTCAAAATCAGTACTTAAGTTGTGAACTAACCTTACTAATTGTCCCCGAGTAAAGCCTGCCTAAACAGTGTAAATTCTTGTTATAAAACGGGTTGAGCCAATGGGTTAACACTCATCTCCATACTCCAAACTGACATTTCCCCCTCACAAGACATTCTGGACATTTCCCTTTTCCTACATGATATTTCTATGCCTCTTGAAATTGCTTGAGAAATGTTCATGAAAGTCTAAGTCTCTTCAATTTCAAAGAGCGTAAGTAGGAATCGAACAAGGAGCGTAGAATCTACAGTCCATCATCTACACCACTACGCCACTGAGGATTTGCTGACGATTGACTGTTTGATTTAAAAAAAATTTAGCATCAACCCTAACCCAAATAGAAGCTAACAGTTTATCGAGTCAGTGCCTAACCCTAATCACTGTGCTCAGGGCTTAACCCTAATTACTATTAACCCTAATCAGTGCTTAACCTTAATCACTGCTCTCAGGGCTTAACCCTTATCAGTATTGATAGTCGATGAAGTTCCTTCTTTTGTACAGAATTACTTTGTGTATGAATCATAATGTGTCAACGTCATTTTGGAGTATGGACATGAGTGTTAACCGAGCTAATGATAGATGCCTTCTTGCAGCTATTATTTCGTTCACGAGTATTTAAAATAAAACAACAAGAACAACCAATAATAAGGACTAGAAATACGTTTTCGAAACAATCTCGCGAAGCTAAAAAGGGTCAGCAGTGAGAATGAACAGCAACCGTGAGCCAAAGGGTAAAAATACGATGAAAATAATGAAATAAAATGGAAGTAGCCCCGCCCAGATTGGAACCTGCACCCCAACTTCGAATTCCTTCGGCGAAAAAAAGTGAGGCTTCATACCACTGGGCCATTCCACCAATGCGCCGAACGCACTGGTCTTCTTCTTCACTGCTCTCGCTGGCGTCTTTAGGATTTGTTTATGGCATGTTGCTGGGCAACTGCGGATACCAAACTGATAGAAAGAGAGATTTATGACGAAAGCGAAATCGCAGTCCGCATGCAATCCTCGCGTGATCCGGGCGCTGCGCGGGAATAGTTCTCAAGGCTAAGCTTAGCATGCCATCATGATTCGCGAGGAAAATTTTAGTTACTTCACTTTCAGCAGCACAAGTTGTCTACATAAAACATATCCACAGTCACTAACAGAAAGACTCCCACCAACACTAACGTGGATGCTGGTGAGTTATCGATAGAAAATGAAAGTTGTTTCAGCTTTTTGTTTGCTTCTGTTATCATTTAAGCCAAGCCTCGTTTCTTCAAAAACGATCTTTACCTGAGTATTCTGTTCCACAGCTAAGTTCTTCTGGTGTCGTGCATGTTTGAATCCCAGGGGAACCTCAAGGGAAACGAGCAAAACATTTTTTCAGTGTGACATGTCTTATTTAAAAATAAGGTTAACTTTTAAATGGAATGGTTTGATCGCTTACCAATTGAAGCTACTACGCATTGTATAATTTCAAGAATAGCTGGTACCTTTGTATCCAGCTGGTCTACAACTGCACATCGTTAGGATCTTTTCATTCTCGCACTCATGCATGCAGCCTTCCATTGTATATTGGGTGAATGTTTTCAATCTCCTATTAGAGCAATTAGTGGCGTATGGTTTTTCCAGGTTCTTAAACTGAAAAACAGTAACAAGTGAAGTCATGGATCGATGGCCTGTGAAGCAAGTGGGTTTGGTAAAAAGTGGCATGAATGAAATTTAGTGCTTTACGTAAACGGCTTTTATAAACCGTAGCATAAATTTAAAAATGAAATGGAAATTCGCTTAGAGTGCTTCTTACTTTCAGTTTATGAACTGACGTATTTTTTCAGCAAGAAAAACTTGCCTTTCACGGATGGTAATCTGCAAACATTGCACCACCTGCAATAGAAACGCACGAAGTGCCTCGACTGATCAAAGTGTGCCAGGGGAAGGCGGGGAGATTTTAATATCCCTGGAGTGGATTCACTGAGTCACCAATTTGGCTGATGAATCTGCGAACAGATGAAGAACTAATGGCGGGTTACCTTTCGATTGGATTTTTAGACGATTTTACGTTGTGTCAACCTCACTGGCCTAAAGGGTGACTTCAGATAAGCTCCAGAAAGTAACAAATAAAACAATGCAAACACTTGAAATGGTCCCTGTGTTAACACAGTAAAATGAGCCCTCGTGTAATGTAAAACCCTACCCTCTTTTCTGATAAAGCTATGCCAACGTGTTGTCCTGGTCCAACGTTGATTCCTTCCCATTCATCGATATACTCGCCTTGTCCATGAACGAGAACCTTGAATCCCACCGAGAACTTTCCCAAAAAATACTCATGTGTCTGTGCATCAAGAAGGATTGTCAATCCTGATGACAGTCCACCATAGTCTACCGTTTTTATCTCATCACCAGTATCTGCTGAGTTGAAGGTATGACACATTCCCAAAGCTGTCACTCGAGGAGAAAATTCAGTTGCTGAGCAAGGTGATTCTTCCCAACCAAACGTGCACATAGGTCCTAAAAGATCCGTAATATTTTGCGAGTAGTAGCGATAAAAGGATTCAACATCTGGATGATGACGAGCACGATTCATTGTATTCCAGATGTCTTGCTTGTATTGATCTGTACAGTTTGGTATAAGGGAGATGTACTGTGAATATTCAGATGGAGCGCAACAACAAAGCATAGCCAACCCACAGGGACGATCACCACGAACTTCTGCAGTTACAGTGCATGAGCTGATGTTTAAGCCGCTGGATTTGAAGAGTGGATCGTCATCTCTCATGAACAATTTGCTTTTAGCGAACAAGTTAAGAGGGCATATTGTAATGGCTGGAAAAACCATTTTGTTGAGTCTTGTTGTATTTATAACGGTGGTAATTGGACGGCTATAAAATTTATCAAAAGCACTGTATACTAGGAATAAATAGTAACCACCTGAAGCTAGCAGTAACACAAACCAAATTAAGCGTATGAGAAAATGACGTTTCATAAACACATAACGGATTCCATGCAGTGTTGTGTCCTCCGTAAATTCTCTCCACATCTCTAATGATTTCCTCTTGTCACCGTTATTATAATTCTGAACAGTATGTCTTGGAATTTCCTGGGAAAACTTTTCCTCTGGAATTTCAGTGATCCATCCATCTCTTTTAACCTCCATATTGGCTATGTTTGGTCCTTGATTTTCCTAATGTAAAAATTATAAAATGGCGGCAAACTTAGTTGCTTTTTCTTGTAACGTGCCGCTAGCTTTCTTCGTAGGCAACTCAACGGATAGAGGTAGAGAGACTGACTGTTGGTAAAGAGAAAAAGGGGGAGCAGGGGTTGGCGGCCGGCAGAAGTTGAAAAAACCTCACCTCTAAGCCTCCCTTGCCTGAGATCCTCAAATCATGAAATGCTTTTGTCTGATTAAGTTAAGTGAACTCTCGAAGAAAATTTGGAATGACTTCCTATTTTTTTATTTAAACAAAAACTCATTCAAGTCAATTTGGAGTACAAAAAAAAAACTAAAAATGAAAAAGAATTAAAAAGTAGAAATTTTAGGTCATCAAACGACAATGCTCTTGATTTATCTTAAGCCACCGTGGCTTTCAGTCGCTGGTACAAGAAGGAGCGCTGCAAATTTGATATTTTTGCAGTTTTTAATGAATGGAAAACTTGCGCAACTGCAATCTCAGGAAATAAACATATCTCTTTCTTACAGGTTCCTTGAAGAAGTCAAATTGTTTGCTTGTGAGTGTCATAAATAATGATAAAAAAATATTCATTACATGATATTAATAAGAATCTTACCTCTTTATGATGAGACATCAATTTCACTTCATTTGTCATTATACAAGGCTTGAAAGACTCAGTATGATAACGAGTTTCAATGAAAGTGACAATTTTTCAACATTTGCTCTCATTATCGCCAAAGGCCTAGCCACCGTACTAAATAGATGATAAATTTTTAAACTTCCGCTCAGTATTAAGGCTTCCATCCAGTTAATTGATATCCAGGAGTCCTCTTTAAGTCATACAGGAAATTAGAAAATATTAGTTTTCATTACACAATAAGGCGCGGGTCGCATTACGGCCGATTTTGTTGAGGTTTGTTTACTCTAGGGATTAAAAGCCGTCAACACACGCATTTTCTAATGCGACCCAACGTTTGCGTTTTTCAAAAAATTTCAAAATCTGAGAAAACCATCAAAGTCGCCGTTGTGCTTGGGTGGGGTTAGCCGATTTTGCCAAAATTTATTCAAACAAAGGGAACCGCATCCGGTGCTGTCAAAAGTTGTCATTTTGTGCTCGCGTGTGACGTAAAGGTCAAAAGACAAAAATAAAAAAGAGCGGGAAATCTCTCCATTAAGGTTATTCCTCTCATACATGTGCAAATAATTAAAATTATTTGACGTGTTTATATATACAGTCATAGAGTATATCTTCCATTAAACTTTATAAAATAACTAAGATAGTACGCGCGCTCTGATTGGCCGAGAGGAGTGTTTGCATGAGAGTATGTAAACATGGTTTTGACGTCAAGATGTTTTGCTTTTCGCGCGCTAATCACGCGAGCACGAATTTGAAAAAGTTTTTGAGTTCAAAACTCGACAAGTTTACTTTATTTACCCATTCCTTCGTCGGCTGAAACTTGGAAAATCGTTACAAAGAAGGTGTGTCAATTTTTTTTCCCTTAAGCTGACATTGTAAGCGATAAAAACCCGTATTTTAGAAAGCATCTTTTTTGCAAAACAAAGACTGATTACGCGTACAAGCTTCGTGTACAAGACTTCGCGACTGGTAAGAATTTCTCTTTTAATCAATGCTTTAAACAAGAGAGTTTTGCTTTTTTCTGAGGAAAGTTATTTTATAAAAGCAATAGAAAACTTTTTTCCCTGTGTTTGCATATCTTGATATAAACACTCGAGGGGTTGGGAGAATTCTCGACAGTTATGCAAACCCTCGACTTCGTCTCGGGTTTGCATAACTGTCTCGAATTCTCCCAACCCCTCTCGTGTTTATATCAGGCTATGCAAACACGGAAAACGTTTTCTATTGCTTAAGTATTGCTTGCTGCATAAATCGAATCAATGATTGACAAATTTCATAATTTCATCTTTACGTTCACTACCTGACTAAACTGAAAAAAAAGAGAAGAAGATAACTGTTTACTTGAATATACAAAATTAGAGCGGTTCGACTTTTGTTACCTCACAAGAAAATGTTAGGCTATGACCTATAAAATAATAATATTGAAATTACAAGAAACCCCTGAGTTGCCATTTTCTCTATTATTATCCAGATTATTTTGAAAAACCACCAGTTATTATCATGATATATATAATCGAATGGGGGACTTATGAAGATGAGGGACTGAAACTTCGCGATCGATTTGCAGACAACAGTGCTTAAATTTATAGGATGTGGACGTGATGTTCCACTTATACCGCTATTATCAAATTCCTATTTTAGATTTTGTAAGGTAGCTACGTATCTTTTTGTTTATGGGTAGAGCAATTAATCGACAAACTTTTTTATCCTCTGTAGTTTTCTTTATACTTGGTTTAGGTAGTTAACTAATCTGATCGAGGGATGTCACCGATTTCCGAACTTTTAACCTTGATTTAAAATTAGAAGGCAACTGTTGTTATCCCATAATTAAACTGCTGTAGGGAAATAATTAAGATCAGAAAATGGAAATATATATTCATCTGTTGGTAAATCCATAGAAATAAAAGTCAAATTGTGAAGTAGTAAATGGGTTTCTGCTTGAATTTTTTCAGGTTAAATTTCCTGAATTCAAGAAGTTAGTAATGAGGCTCAACAACGAACCACAACACTTCCAATTCAGCTTGTAGACTGAACTTTTATCAGTACAATCAGAGGTGCCAATGTCATACTTACATGCACAGCTGTTCCCCCGTGAACTACTGATCTACAGCTTCGAATTTTTGTTAAACGTGTTGGCTAAAAAATTAGAATTTCTTGTTCGTGAATAAACCAACCTCACCTTATCACTTACTTGAATAAGAGCCGTCTGAGGTCAAAATTTTTCCAAGCAAACCATGTATCTTTGGCAACATATAAATCCAAACTGATGATAATTAGTTTCTCAAGTTTGTGCAGTCACTATCATTTAACTAACGACATTTCATGATTATACTGTCATTTGTGATAGCTTACCGATTCAAGCCTTTTTCAAGCCTATGA
Organism: Porites divaricata; assembly: GCA_038088405.1. Taxonomy (NCBI): domain Eukaryota; kingdom Metazoa; phylum Cnidaria; class Anthozoa; order Scleractinia; family Poritidae; genus Porites; species Porites divaricata. Next base: position 677,304 of record JBBMOI010000008.1, read on the forward strand.
TGTCTGCTGTTCAACGATGCCCTATATGTAGTGCTTGTAGGGATCATGAATAATATTCCACTTATATCATAATTTCCTCTATGTAGTCGAATATCTAGGCCTTCAAGTAATTCTGGTATACAGCTATCTCTCAATGCATGTTTCCTCAGCTGCTTTCTTATAACAGAGAAACATTGCGAATTTTAATAATCTGCTTACTTTAATGCTACAGATAATCGACTTGTCCTTGTACAAAAATTAGTATCAAAATGTTAAACTATAACATAGTTTAGACTTTAAGCTTAAAAAAACGATTAATTTCTACACTATTTCATCAAGTATGAATTTTGAATAATGGCGGCCGAAAATGGTGGCCATTTTGAATTATGTCACAGACCCCGCCCTCATACAGCTTATTTCAGCGTGTCTAAGAAGGCCGTTTACAGTGCCGCTTCATCTTTCCAGAATATTGTAATACAGGAAAATCCCAGGGGTTTTCAACCGACCTCCCCGGGACCTTTCACCGTGTAGTGTATGCATTAGTTTCTACGTTCGAGGGCTAAAATGGTGCCTGATTGAAATGATAATAATAATAATAAAAAAAAACACGACGATAAAAATTACGAACCTCTTATCTTCTTTTTAAGGGCGCCATACAGATGTCATAATTTATGGACTACCTTTCTAGCGATGTTTAATAATAGTAATAATAGTCAAAACAACAATAGTAATGATGACATCTTATTTTATGGCTACAATAGTCCGCGCACTCTGATGGGCTGTTTTCTTGTAATGACCGGGCATTACTAGGTAGGTGTCAAACACATCCATGTCCGCAAGGCCTTGTGGACATCCATGCATGCTACATGTGTTGTATGATCGATTGACAACTGTCAAAAAGGTATCCGCTGACCAGTGTCACCTGACTGTATTGCGGCCTCAAGTGTACAACTCATTGAGGTGGCGCGGTTTTTTAAAGTTATCCGCTGACCAGCTTTTAGTTTTAATGGATTGCACATATGGCTCTTGTTGATTGCAGGTTCAGTTACGCTATTACGCTCGTAATTACCATAACTGCGACTATTCTTAAATCGTAACTACTCACGCTGATTTTGATTTGGGATTGTTTATAGTTGTAGAGCTCAAATTAATGAAAAAACCCACAGCCTAACGAACGTCATGCACTTCAAGCTTGTCATTACAGAACCTGTCTCGTTAGGTTATACCTATTTCACAAAAGGTTGTCGGAGAGAACGGCAACTGGCAATTGTCGAACGGAGATTGTACGGCCGAAAGGAACTGTGGGGTTGTAATATTGATGTTAAATAATGAACTATCTAAGCTAGTCAACGATGTCGGCTCCATTTAGTAAAGACCTTCGATGTCGGGTTATCTGGTTGGTCCATGTTCTTCAGAATTCAGTTGCAGAAGCTTCATTTTTCTTGGGCGTTTCTAAAAGAAAAGTTGAGCGCTATATTTCTAAATGTCTTGTGACTGGCGACGGCGTTCGAGGTCAAGAACCAACACAAATAGAAAAATTTATAAATAAAACAGTAACAAATGCGACAACGTGACATTACTTAAAAGAACTTAACTTGACCTAGCATAACGTACATATTACTAACTAAAATAACAAAAGAATGTAATGGATATAAAAATATAAAGGTGAAAAGTGTTAAAATTAAAGGTATTTAATTTCATGTTGTGTATTCTTATGTGTTTGATTTCCTAGAGAAAATCTTGTCTATTTACAAGTGGGCTTTAAGACGATGAGCTATGACTTGCAGGAAGAACAGCCAGCTTATGATACAAATTCTTTATTTGGTATGCTATTTTATGTAATTACAAAAGTCTTGTCTATCTTCCCCACTTACATTAAAGAGAGACAATAAAGTAAAACGTGTAAATAAAATTCTCCACCCTGAAACTATAGGAGAATGGGTACAAGCTTTCGGCACAACAATGTCTGGGATCGTTTGTGTGGACCAATCATAACAAACGCTTGTCCACCCAAATGATCACAGAAATGACTGCACCCAAAGCTGTCTTGAACCCATTCTTTCTACAGTGTCTAAAGGGTAAATAAATCCGTCATGGCATAATTTTATCCACAGAGAACACTCTTTTGTCAAGTGGTCAGATACAAGTCATCATATAGTTCACGTGCAGTGACAGGGGTATTTGATACTCCATGTTTCTCTTTGTTTACAGGTGCTTCATGATATACTGCCATATACTCTTGTAATACATGTCATTTCCTTATTTCTTATGTGAGATAGGAGGCAGCATGGGATTGTTCCTTGGATGTAGTCTGATAACTACCTGGGAGTGTCTCGGACTTCATATTAAGTCAAATACTCACAGCCAGAGAACGTCGTTTTGCACATCCAGCGTGATCCAAGCACGCAGCGGAACACTTTTCTTTTAATTCACATCGTGAAATTTCTCATAGATTTCTTTATTTGAAGTAAACGATTTTACATTAAATTTCAAGTAATATGGCTTTGCAATATATAACATTCGAACTAAGAGGTTGTTAAGTATTTTTCGACAAATTGAACAAAACAAATTTACGGATAAACCTTTTGGCTGAGTTTAAAAACGTCGTGGATAAGGTTCAGAGAACCCTCTCCCTACAAGTTAAAGACACTTATAACTATAATTAAAGGTGTTTTTAAAACTGCTCAAGAGTTGCTCTGGTTGCTTGTAATGCAAAGAAAATGAATTCCCTCTCTATTAGTGACCTGCATCGTTCTTGATGCCATGATTATAGCATGAACTGAAAAAATGAGTTGTAGAGTAGTATAGTAGGGATGTTTTACTCCGTTTTTTAAAGTGAAACCTTATCAGTTTGAAATGGAAGACATGAATGCAAATGACTTCATAGACTTTTGTCTTAAGTTCATAAAGAAAATGCCGCCTAATCCCATTAAGATAAGGTCACGTGCTATTTTTTGGTGGATTAACCTGTTTGACAAGTTTTAGATCAATGATGTGATAGAAAATTTCAAATAATGTGTATAATGCCCTTATTTGGTCAGGAAGCCATATGTGACATAAAATCACTGAACCGTAACGTAATTAAGCAAGTTCCATATCCTGCAGCTTTCATGTCCATAAAAGACAACGCATTGTCCTGAAACTGCTTCACTGTTTCTTGACATGCAAATCGTGCATATTAAAGAGAACAAAGGCAAAATGGCTTTTTCTAGCACTAAACACAACTTTTACCTTATTCACCGTCGTTCCTGCACCGCAGCGCATTTAATTGTAGCATAACACGACCAAAACTGCAAGGATAAGATGCAGACAGTACCAAACTCCGATGTACGGCCAGTACCTTACGCATGCGCAGAGCCATACTGGCCATACCGTGGGTTTTGGTTATGTGTTCTTCCTTGTAGGTTTAGGCCTCGTTGTAACATTAGTTGTCCATAGGTTTACCCAGAAATTTCTGGTCATACTGTCCTTGAAAAATGTGCCTGAGTGTGTAGCATTGGTCGTATATGGTTTTAGCCAAAAATGTCTGACGTCATGCTGCATGAACCAAATAACGCCTTTTCAGTGTTGCTATGAAGCAGATAAGGAAATCGAGAAACTCGAATATCGTCAACAAACTGCATCCCAGGAATAAGCCCATGTTCCCCCCGATTTCACCTGCAACATAAAACAAAACAAAAACATAAAAATAACTGTAAATCGGCGTATATCAGTCAATAAAAGAACAATAGCATCTCATCATTTTACTATGGTAGGTTGTCTCTGTGGTAAAGGATGCAATTTCACATTGGTTGGACTGCCATAGAGTCCATCATGTGAAAATCAATGTTTGCAATTGATATAAATGCGACTTTAAAAAAATAAAAAGGGGTCTATTAAGAATAAATATGTTACCTGGCTTTGGCTTTCTCAAAATCTCTGCAACACATACATATCATATTTCTCAATAAAACTAACAACCGAATCATTTTACCAAACAGAGAGTTTCTGTCGTAAGCAGGCTGCTCTTCCTGTAGCTCATAACTCAGCGACTTAAAACCAACTTGCAAAAGCACGAGGTTATCCCTAAGGAATAAAAGAAATGAACATTTATTTCAGTAAAACGGAAGACCTAAACTTATTTTAGTCTTCATCATTAGTACATCTATAAACCACATATAATAAGTCCTTCAATGACATAAGGATGCAGATTTGCATGTGATGACGTCGTCTAATGATGTTTTTTATTCTTTGTTCTTGTACAGAAAAACCAAATATTAAACGGAGGTATGTCTATGTTGTTACGTTATGGTAATAAGTGAAGTTTTATATGCTGCGATGAAGGTCATGAAATCATTAAATTATTATTGTTGGTTTTCACATGACGTCACTAAAATTCAAACTAAAAAACTATCGATCCTACCGAGATTTTACTTTCACGATGCATTAGAGCAGCTGAAAACTAATTTTGGTACAAATCTTTGCTTCAAAAGGGTTCTTGGTTTTGTGATAGAGGACGCTTGAATTTCTAAGTTTTTGCGTGACGCGGCATTTACATGACGGCCAAGAGAGCTGTCATGTAGGTTAAAAAAAATAACTTATTTCAGGAAGTTTTGCTATTTAAACAGTTCATATATTAGAAAAAGTATTGCTTTAATGTTTATGAGTTTCTCGAGGAATAAATTCACGCTTTTGTAGCAAAACTCGGTAACAGATGTTTCTGTTGGTTTCCGTCCGCCATGTTGGAGCTCATCCAGGTGAGCACCAGCATGGCGTCTCCATACAAATCTCTATAAGTTTGGGTGCATTTCTTCGGATATCTCGTATACGAAATATTCCTCTGACCTGAATTTTGGCGAGGGTCTTTGTATATGTACCTCCTTTCATTTCCCAGATTCTGGACTTTATCTATTGGACGGTTTTGATTTTTATTTCGATCTATTTTGAATGGCGTGACACTGAAAACCAGCAATTGGTTTTAACTAAACATCTGCAAATCTATATTTTTAAAGACAAGGTAATGCTTAAGAGTAACAGGAATAAAGGTTGTAGTGCTGAACTGAAAGAGTATTTTTACCTTTGATACTCAACGTCATCATAATAACCGTCTTGAATAAACTTTTGTGCGGTGATACGGTTGGGAAACTTGGAGTAGGACACATCAGTGATGTATGTGGTCTTTGAGCAGGGAACCTGACATCCACACGAGTCTTCCTCTAAAGATGCTACACAAAATAACACGATCTTTACACGATTCTGGAACTGAACGGCGGCCCTACCCCTCCCCTAAGCCAACATTTTGCCTTAAGTGAGAAGTAAGTGTTAGTGTTGGCTTAGGAAAAGGGTGATCCAGATAAAACACCCGGCTCGGTGATAATTCCCTTAAAGTGTGAAACGGGGACCTAATTACTGTTAGTTACTCGTACTGTAAAAGGAATCCTGTATAATTTTGAAGTCATTGTTTGATAAGTAAGGCAACTAAATCATTACGTAGGGACAAAAATTGCTTATTTGTTTTTAATTATTACACATGCAGTAGAAGAGAATTTCCTGTTTATCAATTTTCCGTTTGTTAGTTTTTTGATGCCCTACGATTATTTTTTCCTGCACATTAGCTCCTTAGGCTTTTTATCCATACCTAGTTGATGGATCCATCTTTGTCTTCATCCTTTCAACGAATAATATAACCGAGAGATAATATGATACTTTTATGAAGCGAGATCCTAGCGAGAATCCCGTTCCTCAGACACATTAAGGAATCATTAAAACTATATACGTTAAGAGGTCGAGAACGATGAGCAATCCAAGTCTGTCAATTTCATTACTATCATATGACTATCGGATGACGTAATGTTAACTTACAATTTTGCATACCCATTAAGAATAAGCAGAAGTCGACTTGAACTTGACTACGTTGGTTTTAACTTATATGTAGTACATACCCGACACCTTGGCAAAGCAGTCCACTTCATCGGGTGCCAGACAGTTATGAATCTCTGGAGCTCCTAAAAACGAAACGAATGTGCATTACTAAATTTGTCCCGCAGTAAAGGTGTACTAAATGTACACAAACAACGAACAAGAACGATAACAGCAGCAACCAGAAACAAACCTAACAGGAAATCCTTGATTGCCTACAAAAGGCCATAGTTTGGTCTATGAAGTGATTTATCAGGACTGCCAGCAAACCAGGTGATTACCTACTAGGTGATCAATTATAATGAACACGACGAAGACTGTTTAATTCATGCCATAAATAGAAACAGTACTGTAACATGCTTATGTACCTTTGTAATCTGAGGGTCGGCAATTGCATGATTTTATGATGTTTTCAGCTTCACATTCATAAAGACAGCCTTCTATTGTGTAGATGGAAAATGTTTTCAATGTTTTCATGGAGCAATTAGAGGCATATGGCTTTTGAAGATTTTTGTACTGAAAAAAAAGAGCAAAACAAGAGCAAAAAGTATACACTAGAAAATAACAAATGGTAACATTTGACCACTACAATTGGCTTCCAACAAAGCATCGAGAGCACCTTGGAAGAAAAAGTGATCTGCAAATTAATGTGAAAAAAGGTTATGTATATCTTAAATTAATTATTTGTTTTTTCTTATAAAGTCGTGTTCTTTGGTTATGTTTATTAATACTAGTTACCCTTTTCTCTGTTAAGGCTATAATAACATGTTGTCCTGGTCCAACGTTGATTCCTTCCCATTCATCGATAAATTGACCTTGTCCATGAATCACCACCTTGAATCCCTCTGAGAATTTCCCATAACTATATTCATCTGTCTGTGCATCAAGAATGACTGTCAATCCAGATGATACTCCACTACTGGTTACAGTAAACTTCTGGCCGTAAGCACCCGAGTTAAAGGTGTAACACTTCCCCCATTGGGTTGTCATGGAAACGAAATCTTTTTCATAGCAATCCGTCTCACTCCAGTCATAATAGCACTCAGGTCCAAGGAGGTCACTGATATCTTGACCGTAGTATCTAAAGAAAGAGTCAATATCTGGGATATGACGACTTTGCTGCATAGCAACCAAAAGATCTTGCTTATACCAACTTGTGCAGTTTGGTATTTCAGGAGCAACGTTTGCAAGTGCGCCTGGCGAACAGCAACAAAGCATAGCTAATCCGCATGGAAGAGTACCTCGAACCCCTGCAGTTACAGCGCAAGAACTGATATTTAAACCGCTGGACTTAAATAAAGGGTTGTCATCTGTCATGAGTAATTTGCTTAAGGCAAACATGTTGCGAGAGCAGATCGTAACCGCAGGAAAGTCCATCTCGCCAACATGCTCATGCTTCAATACGGTATTAACTGGACGGTCGTAGTATTTCTGGAACGCTCTTCGAACTGTGTAAAGGTAGTAGGCACCAGATATCAATACCAGCACAGTCCAGATAAAGCGAACTAAAAAATGGCGTTCCATAAAGGCATATCGAATGCCATGTAGTGTCGTATTGTCGACAAATTCTTTCACCATATATCTCTGAGACTGGGATTTGAGCCTAGGGGAAGCGTCCGGCTGGGAATTATATTGGCCGTCTGATAACTGTGTTATCTGTACACTGTTGTCCCCCTCCATAATGTTGTATATTACACTGATCTTCAGATAATCTGTCAATAACAGTTAAGACTGAAAAAGAAAAAAGAATGCCCAGCATGGTCAGAATTCTTTTTGATACAGGTATCAGAGAATTCATGGCCGAATTTCATTCATCTGGCAATTGAGCACTTTGCATCCCAGTCTCTTTACTTAATGAGGCTTTTTTATGGTTTAGTTCCCGTTATATCCAATGCTTACACACAGGATGCTTAATTTTGGAAGTGTGTTTGGAGCCCTTATCCTGACCATAGGCCTCCCATTACTCAGCGGTTGGAGGGCGGTCCTTGCATGTAAACATGATAATTAACATCTTTTCTATCAGTATTTTAATATAACACTTAGATGTGGATGAAACAGATAGAGTTCTAATATAGTACAGTCGAAGGAAATGGGAGGAATTAGGATACTAAATATTGCTTTCCTGGGTATTACAGCTGCAAGCTGGTCGGTGTCTCAAGACATTTTACAAAAATTAAGTTTTTTCTCCAAGAAGTCATGTAAAAATATTACGACGGAGCTGTATATACCCATTATTATTATGTATTATGAATACATAAGCGTATTTGAAAGCTTCAAATTCATAAACTCTCACCATGACTATAGAAATATCTAACCTGTAGGTTAAAGGCAGATTTATGCGTAAGGCATGTACCCCGCATCCAGGGAGACCAATATAAATACTACAGAAATAAGAACTAGCTTCTGCACCAAATTTAAAATGATCTCTTTCTTTAACTGTATAATACTCTACAGGAACTACCTTCCACAAATATTTTTATTTTGAGCTGATACTCACCCTCCGCAGCATAACGTGTTCAGCGTCTCCTGTGAGGCTCGTTAAAACACAATTGGTTTAGAACATTAAAGCACATACATGTATAAATAAAATATAATCATATGCTAAATCATTAAGAGTATTTTGAATACAACTTAAAGTTGTGTCAGTATGGTCAATAACCCCATGAAATGATACTTTCGTTGAGATCACGCGGATTTTAATTATCTGGCTGTTTCGACCAGTGGGGTTTCAAGCTCAATTAAGGCTATTGTTTCCCATAACAAGTAACTCGACTGGTGCTTCATTAACATCTGTCAATACCTGTTAAAGAAAATGTTGAATTTTACTTAATATCCGTGTTACACATCGAAAACGAAATTTTAATACACTCAGATTATTTTTAAAATTTGACTGAACATGTCATGTCAGTCCTCGGATCAATTTGGTCACAGAATTTGTATTTTAATTAAAACCTTTTATGGAGGATAATTAAAGAGGCACACTTAAGCTTTTCCAGATTACCATTTTCTTGAAATTTTCTGGCCATTCAATCAACTTTTATTCTAGATTCTAAGAAGAGTAGACCTTCGAGGCATTTACAGTGTATATCTGAAGAAGCATTATTCTTGAAAATAGAAAAATTATTTTATGTCACCAAAGTCATTAGAAAGATCGTTAAAGCGATCCTTATTTAGTACTTTAATAGCTGTCATTTGTTTCATACTATCAGTTGGAGGATTTCTTTGCTTACAGCCATTTCCATAAATAAGAAGTATTGTACTTTGAATTCTCGCTCTTAATAGGAAGTGGAAGAGCACTTAGCTTTTCACTCATGTAATTAGAAGCAAATAATCCAAGGAGAACATAACAGGATAAAAAACCATGTAACCGACAGGCCAGGCAACCAGCTGGCTGTTTATAAGCACGACCGAGGATTAGAATTCTGGACGGCCGAGAAAGATATTCAGCATAGCTTGTGGTCGGAGCGGGACTCGTGTACCCAGGACCACCGAATTGTGAATCTGAAGCGCACTGCCGCTTGAGATTATTTTTAAACAAGCATTCCAAATCGCCGTTTTGTCTTGAGGAACAATGGTACCTAAAAGGCACACAACTCCCCGGTCAATGATGGGGTTTGACTTGTTGTCTGAGGTGATGTCAAATGGAGAGAGTGTAACGTTAGTGTGAACAGATCCTGGACATGCAGTAATGTGGAGAAAGCATACTGACTAAAAAAAACACTTTTTTATTAAGAGTTCGAGTACGTCTAGGATTGGGCATACAGTTTATCTCTAATATGACTACGGAATAGGAAAATTGAAGAACTTTCTGTCAGGGGCTTCCAGCGACGGAATCCTCCCAAATACATTAAAAACACTATTTAGGCTTTCCAGAGTACTCTTAGATCTCTGGAAATGCATTCTAAGCGGCGCTATAAAATTTGTATCTGTTCGGTCATCCTAGAGGAAGTTGAGTCTTTTCGAAATTACAAAAGGCTTGAGTATTATTTTCCCTAAACTTTTTTATGCAATTTGAAGTTTTACGAAAGTGAGACATTTTTTTGATTTCTCTCTCCATTGCATTCATGAGTCCCAATATTTTAGGTTTGATTCGTTTCCTCTACAAAAGAAGCCTAACTTAGGAAGGGAAATGTGAAAATTAAAGTTCAGAAAATCGCAGGGAATTTATAAGATAAGCTTTGAAAATTGTAGATGATCATGAGTAGAACGTTAATTCATCTAGAAATTTTTAGCCGTCCTCAAGTAATAGAACATTCTAGGCAATATTTGCTTCTCCGAATAGATATTTCACAGAAAGCAGTCATTGGGTTCCCCTGTTCTGTGGTCTAAGACGGGTAAGGAATTCTAAGACCTCAGCAGAACACTCCACCCAGGACATTTTGTACGGCCCCCCGGACAAAAACCTTGTGTACGCTGAGGAGAAATGGCTTACTTTGGATTTTATTTAGTTCAACTTGTTTGTCTTTAAATGAACATAGAATACAACTACACGTTATAATATATCGTTGATATCGTTGTTGTATAAAAGCTAGCGCATTCCACAAGTGCGCATGCACTTGTGACGATTTTTCTTGCAAGAGTGTTCGTAAAATGCTTTAAACATACAATAGGACTCGTCTTCAGTATCCTCACAAAATGAACGTCTGATGTTTATTCCTCCTTAATATACATTTAAAAAAATCACAATAAAGTAAAATAAGCAACCTCATTGACCTAGGACATATTGGTCAGTGGAGTTGGGTGATAAAAGAGGAAGCGTCATAAAAGAACTGAAGCCAAAAACTAAATAAATTTGTAAGCAAGCCATTCTGAAACGAGGTGAAGATGTAATACATTAATATCTTAAAATGTTATTGAAATGAACAGATAGTAAATACCAATCTGAGGTCATATATATTTTATATTTTTTAATTTTATTTTACTTTATTTAGCTTCCACTATCTAGAAAATTATCTACATAAAATAATTTAGCAGGGAGACCACTAAAATCTATAGCCAATTATAGTGTATTATATGCAAGGTTTCTGTCGGTTCCCTCGGTATTTTTAGAGCAATTTTCGTATGACCTTGAAAAAAGGTTTCGGTAAGTGTCCGTTCTTTGTTTCATCAGCCAATGGATGAAAAGATCAAAACATGGCCTCTTCGTTTTCCCGCCAAAGAAACCCTAATATGGAGAAAGCATTGTTCGATTGGCCAATCGTGTTGTAGTATGACGTCAAAGCGAAGTATCGGTTGATTTCTAGAAAGTTCTCGAGCATGAAGTTTTTTCACCTGAGCGTTCGCTTAACCAATGAAAAGCCAGACGCGTTTGTCTGTCCGTTCGATAAACCAATCAAATCGCTCTATTTCCGTTCGTTTGTTGTCTCTGTTTTGTTCGCGCGCTTTCATTTCAAGGTCATACGAAAATCGCTCTATCATGATCATGTGTTTATTGACATACCAAGAACTTTGTACAATCTTACACCTTCATCGTTTTCTTTAGAATCTTTGGCGGCAAGTGGCATCGTCAAGCCATTAGATACCAAGCACACAGCGAGCATAAATACAATAACTCCTTTGATTCCACCCATTTTAGCTTGGGCCTATAACCTGAGTCTTTAACAGCTAAAACAGTGAATGCATAGAATTCAGCCAAACCTAACGGTGGAATGTCCATGATTTGAAACAATTTTTTTGGCCAACAGAAAAATTTTTATCCTGAGCCCGATATTTCATGAAAATATTTATTGGCGGTGTCGGAAAGTTAAGAGCCCATGACTGTAAATATCGAGAATCGCTGGCCAGGCTAAAAAAATCGAAAATTCTGATAATTTGTCAGAAAAACCCCTTTGGGGAACCATCTTCGAAAAAAATATTTTCAGCTTTCAAGAATCTATAGTTTTCCAGAAAATGAGGAAAAACGAAAATAGCGGTTTTTACCTAATTAATTATGCAAAAATTAGAGTAAAAATGACCTACTTTATCCCGTCTGTACCGAGGCAAGATTCAAAGCTATAAAACAGAAATATTTTCGTTCAAAAGACTTCTATCTTTTCTTTCTATCCATGGTATGTTTTAAATCATAAACATGATTTGGAATTTTTTACGGTTTTTTAAACACTACCACGAAGCGCACTTTTTAAAATGGCTAAAAAATGAGCGACTTCAGAGGCAAAAAACTCACCTTGGTATGTGTGATACCTAGCCAAAATGTATACTAGGACAAAGCAAAGCTCTTATATTGACAGAATATGAAATAAAAAATCTGGGTACTCCGGATTTGCTTTTGCAAAATAAAAAGTTTCGTGACCACCAGTGGCAAAATGTCACAAATTTGCATAAGTCAAATTTATAGAGAAATGATGCCGCCTGATTTTTCTTTGTAGTTTCGGTACGTGGTATATTCGAAACGTAGGAGATAGAATGAAAGCGACTTTAAATGAAGCTAAAATTAAGTAAAGGATCTGAAAAATTGATATTCCTGATAACAAATTGCTGTGAAGGTTGGTGACACAATGTAGCAAATTTGCATACAAACGAATCTGCATATTCCTATCGTACACAAGGACGCATTTCAATACTGTTAGCATCACGCAATATTTGAGGTTTGAAATAGCATAACTAAGAGAATAGCTAATGTTAGATGTTTTGTAATTTGTATGTTAGCTCTTCTTAATTGTACACTATAAAATTAAGGTTGTTCAGCAATTGTTGTTGGGTGTTGGAGTACTGTATTCTGCAATTGCGTGACCGTTGTCAAATTCATCACAGTCAGACTTTATTTGCACCGGGTACGATAAAAAAAATGTGAGCTTATGAAGTAGTGTGTAAAGAAATACTATTCATGTCAGATAACTTAACTTTACTTTATTCACCTGAATGAATTTCACCGTCATACATCTTTCTTGGAGTGGGCACATGCTTTTATGGTACCGATAGTTCATTCGTCAAGGCATTTTGAGGGATTTGTCATTAATAACACTATACATCATATCCTGTAAGTTTTCAATCAACAAAAATCCGAAATAGTTAATTTTCTCAGTAGTTTTTCAAAGTTATACTTTGGTGAAATTGCCACCCCTCGCATATTAAAAATAACGTAAGTAAAGACGAGATTAAAGTAATCATTGCCCCCTTTTCTCTCTTTTCTGAAATTCTTCCTCCTGCTCTTTCTGCCTCTTCACTGTTCGTGCGTTCAACACTATTAAGTCCAGACACGATTTCGAACACCCAAAGATGGTCAAAGATCGCCAAGTGGACCGACCCGTAATTGTGCCATTGATTAGTTAAAACTTTCATTGAACGGACCCTCACGGATCCTTGCAATTGTCCTCTCAATAGAAAAAGTAAATCAGATGGAGGGAGTACTGCCGACACTGAGGTCGTTTTGGTGTTGTTTTTTTTAACCATGGACATCCTTCATGAACCCAGTTAGCTTTCCATTTATTCAACAAGGTTATAAACTGATCAAAATCAACAATTAAGGATGGATTTTTCCACTGGTACCTCATTTAGCAAATTTTCACCTATCTTCGAGAGATACACACACAAAAAAGCAACATTTAGGGTAAAAAAATCTACTTCCAATTTTTTTATTCACCTTCTATTCACTACAGATTAATTAAATGTCCCTTTCCTGAAAAGTTAGCCAGCCAAAATTCCTTGCAAAACAAAGACAGTGGGAAGGCAATCAAGTGCTGAAGCAACAGAAGAAGAAAGGCAAAGGGAAAAAAGAGAGCGGGAGAGAAAGATCGATATCGGTTCGTAAGAGATGTCCAAATTTTGGCTTCTGTGAACGCGCCAAAAAAGCTTCTAAATTTGTGTACGTCCAATTGAGCAGTCTTGTGTTGCAAATCTCTTTTTCAGCCATTCCCATATCAAGCTAACTGGCTAGCCTGCATAACAGGCGTGCATGCTTTTATCAGGCGAACAAATGCAAGCGCGAAGCGAGTGAGGAGAGAAGGGTATGTCTGGGGCGGAATGCAAAAAAACAATGTATTTGGACAGGCCGTTGTTTTTTCTGCTTCTTCTCCGTCGCGCTTGTCTGGCGCTTCTCACTGACTTCGCGCTTGCCCTCGCTCTCCTGCAAAAACGCGAAAAAAATAACGCCTGTTATGCAGGCTACTAACTAATTGAAAGCCGGACCACAAAGGAGGATTTGGTCAAAAGGCGGGGTTTTCTTCCACTAAAATTGGTCGTCAAAAAAGAGTTAAAGAGGCTAATATGCCAGGCTAATTGCTAGTGCATTTTAAAAAGCTGATATGGTCTTCATTTCGCTTCAATTTAGTTCCAAAAATTATGATCCAGTTTTTTTTAAGTAAGGATGATATTTAGGCACTGAAACTGTTTCCTGTCACGTTCTCTTGCTACTAATGGCCAGGATGGACATGGACAGAAAATTGGAAAAATTGGGCTCTCTTTTTCAAGTTTAAATGCATCACCCAAAAAGATATTTTTGGCTAGTACTCCCTGATAAAACGATATCTTCTTCATACCCCACATGTAAATCTACACTGAACATTTTTTGACTGGGTAAAGGCAGTAAGTTATAGCACAGAATCAACCTAAAACAGCAAATATACTGATTTGGGGTCTTCTTGACAAGAACTGTCACAGGGAGCCCAGAAACCCCGCCTCACACATTGACAATCTGTAACCAGCTGTTGTCATGTTTCGCTCCTGCGGATATGTAATATTAGATACTGTCATTAATTGGAGGGCCTGCTGCTAAGAACGAAATATCTAAATATTGGATTTTTTTGCCTGGTATCACAAATGGCTAGAGCTAAAATTTTCATGGTGAAAATTCCAAACCAAGGAAAAAATGTTTTTCCGTAATTTTTTTTGGTAACGGCACATGTTATTCAGCAATTACATAGTCCCCAGCCCCTCGCATAAGCCATAGCTAAGCATCAATTTAAGAGCAGTTTTATCGCATAACTTTTCTTCCCCTTTGTCTGAAGGTCTTTCCCTCTTTACTATGGGAAACGGTTAGGCGTAAATAAAACCGCCGATGCCACTTACTTACCTCGCTCTGTTATTTAGCTCCTTGGTCTCTATCAACTACCCTGCGAGCAGGAGCAGAGGCCCTTCGATCTTCCTAGATAAGTCGGGAAGAGGAAGAGAAGGGTAACTATCAGCTAAACAATGATTCGATCGGACGTTCCGGTGTGAAGGCACGAGCTGGGACATTGTGGGTACTGACGTTAATACTCCTGAGCAAAAGGCAGGTATTTCTTTAAACAAAACTCGGGTCTGCTGTAAACTGAAAAACGTAGTCAAGTTACGCTTTTACTCTACGCCGCCTGACTGCCCGGTTAATAAACGGTACTTACGTCGATATAAGTTCGTTGCACACACTACTGACTGCGATAGGCCAGGGGCGTCAAAGATGACCTTTCTGATACTTTTCTTTTCAAGATGATGCTACGTTTTGCAAGCACTCAACATGGGTGGGAGTTGGTTAGAGTAGCTCAAAAGCGGTGAACAAGAAGTCTTATCTTCCATAGACAAATCCTGATCACATCGTCGTGAAAGGTGATTTATTTTGCTGGAGTACAGTTGAACCTCCATGTGCGACCACCTATCCAAAACACCAAAACCCACCCAGTTAAGTCTTACAGTTGGAATCTCTCCTGTAAGCGCCCGCGACCACTAATTGGTACTGACTGCTTAATGATTTTACATTGTTTTTAACCTTTTGTAAGCGACCACCTGACGAGTTTTCTGATCTCTTGTGGTAGGAACAACAAGAACATGGAACTGCACATATCGTAACTTGGAAATTGCATGCAATAAATTATCTTCCTTGAAGTGGATGTGTCCAGTTTTCTTCTCAAAGAAACCTCCTGTGGTTTGTGGTTTGTGGTTCGATTCTCGTAAGAGACCACCTCCCGTTAGCGACCATTAAGTCTGCGCATTTTGGGTGGTCGCTTTCGGGAGGTTCGCCTGTAGATTCCTTTTCCAGTTCTTCGGTGGCGTCGGTTGGAACTTGTTTTGGTTCACGGGTTTCGCGTATAGATTTACACACTGGGGACTTTAAGATCCAACGACGCGACGGCCACGAAAACGTCGCTTAAAAAAGTGTATTTGCGTTCTTTCAGTCTTTATAGGGATTATTCGTACCCAATTACTTTGTCAAATGTAGCCGAACCCTCCTGAAGCTGAATTTCAAGGGACCATATCCAAGCTCAGAAAGAGAAATAAAATTTCGTCGTTGCTTGTTTACGTCCTCCATAAAACACGAAATTAGGCACTTTCACGTCGTAGTCGTGCAAAAACGGGAAAGAAATGTACAAAAAAAGTGTGATGCACGTGCAAAGCTGTTGTTTTGATCATAAAACCTATTGTTATTTTGACGTTCTCGTCGCCGTCCGCGTCGTTGGATCTTTGAGTCCCTACTAAGGCGCGGCGCTGGCAGGTGGTACAACTCCGCGATGAACTTTCGGAGGAGAGAAACCGCTGGACCGTATGAACTACGATCACGTATAGCTGTTTCCTAGGGCCTTTGGTAGCTGCCTAATTATACCTCTATTTGTGAAAAAGCAAAAAAATTAACCAAGGGACGGTTTGTTGTTTGTAATACGCAGTAAAAAAAATCAGATTTCAACATCTCTGACAAGAAAATGCTAACATTTAGTGCGTGACTGACAGGCATGCAAAGTTAGTATCCCTTCTTTCTGAAAAGAAAATAAACTACTGAGAAACAAATGATGTTGTGAACAACGCATTGTCTGTTCAAAGCAAAGTTTCCATAAAATTTCATAAGGACGAAAAAAAAATCAGTAAAAGAAGGCGGAGCTGCAAGAGACGTCGTTGCGTGACATTGTTACTTTGACTTTTAGTTTATGACTTCCTCTCACGCAGTGTATCCCGTTCGCAAAAAACCTCCTTCAAAATAAAATTTCAAGGAAAATATCCCTACCTATTTTAGATATACCGGAGGCGAATTTACGATGATACAGATGGATGCTGATACAACGAGTTAGGAAAAGAAACGAGAGACATGGGATATAGTTTACATAATAATTCAGCGCTTTTATATAACGCTTCTTCGAGGTCGTTTTTTTTTATTATTTAGCCATTTTAAAAAGTGCGCTTCGTGGTAGTGTTTAAAAAACCGTAAAAAATTTAAAATCACGTTTATGGTTTAAAAAGTACCATGGATAGAAAGAAAAGATAGAATTCTTTTAAACAAAAATATTTCTGTTTTATAGCTTTGAATCTTGCCTCGGTACAGACGGGATAAAGTAGGTCATTTTTACTCTAATTTTTGCATAATTAAGAGGCAATGTCCCTAAAAGCGTTCCACTCGATTTCAGACTAGAAAACACTTTTGCCTTATATTTATACCATCAATACTACTATCCATCCTTATAACTAAATTGCAGTTAGAATGATGAAATAGTTTATTTTACTGCCATTCTCAGCATTTCATCTCTGAACGGCCGTTACCGGCTAAAATATGCAAATTTTAGACGCTATTATTCGGGTTTTTTAACGATCGTTAAAAGCTACTTCGTGCCGTTAAAACCCAGACCATTTGCACTCATTTGGAAGTATATTGCTTTTTCTTACTGTTCCAGTACGATTTAACCGTATCTCTCTGTAATCAGCAAAAACAGGTTATCTTTGTTCTCGTAATTCAATTAAGTAAGCAAACTGCACCAAAATTTGCCTCAGAAACTTCACAAAATTCTTAAAAGTGGCACCTAACCTAGACCTAAAAACATGTTTTAGTTAAAGATAAAGAGGTATTCTATCAATTTATGTAATAAAACTTGTGGCACAACGCGGTTCAGAATAAAAGTTTTCGACTCAAATTTGCATATTGATGCCGAATTTTCATTGCGTGACACCGGCTGCTTCACGACAGAAAAGCTTCTCGTCCAGTTTTCCAAATACTTCCCACATCCTCTATTTTCCAACCAAAAACTAATTTATCTTTCTCTTCTTCCTCCTTCAATGATATCTGTTGTTCAAAAATTCCGCAGGTGTACGTAAGATACAGTTTTAGGCTTTGAAAAAATACCGACTTAATCCAACATTCGTGTTAAAGTGTTCTTTAAATAGTCAAGATGGAGATTTCAAATTGCTTTTCAGAACCAAACCTCGTTTACGTTCAAATGTGGTCCAGCCTGAAGCAGCTGCATTAATTGCCCAGCATTTGATACGACTTAATCTCCATCACATTTTAAAAATGAACGTTAGATGCTAAAAAAGTAAATCTTCCACAGCTTCATTAAATATGCGCGAACGGGTCAGAAACTATTGGACAAGTCTGGAATGCGGACCGCAAATAAATAGTTTTGCTTTATTTGCTTTTCACTTAACAGGAACACACATTTTTATCTAATTTAAAGATCTTTCCTCACTGTCTGTTTCTTCTATCGAGAGTGGTCAGCTTTATTCTAAACGCTCCTTGGTCCACATTCCGGAGTCCAACGCCACCCTTTACACCGCCAGTTGGTGGCGAAGTTGGCACGCGCAAACACTACAACTCCAACATGAATTTCGAATCGTGCAACTTTAGGGAAATTAAGAAAATAACGTGTGGAAGTTCGCGCAGTTTGTCCCAAATTAGACTGTTCACAGTCCTCTATTTTTCCGTAAGATCATCGAGATCGAGCGCCTTGCGTTACGGGCTGCCATCCTGCATAAGTGTCAAAACTACTTAGGGGACCGGGGCGGTTTGGGAGGAAGCGAGAAAAATAGAGGGGCTGTAATAACATCACTGCAGCTCGCGTTCACGGAGCGCGTTGTACCGGCAACACAGGCGTTTGATTGGTCATTAGACAATAGATATTAATTTGCGTTGACAACGGGTTTAGTTTAAGTTGCCGACATTGACAAGTCGTTGACAAGACGACGTTTCCATAAAACATACGCTTTCATACCATAAGGCACATTTTGCGCAGACACACGAAGGATTTTTGGTATTTTGATTAGGAAAATGTTTTCTTGTGCATGTTTGCCGATTTTATTTCGAGGAATGGCCCAGAAACATTATAAAATCACTGTTTCGAAAGGAAATATTTGTAAACACGCGTAATCGATGCTAAATGTGTCTGGCATGTTTTTCATCACCAGCGGAATTTCTTAATTAATGAATGGTAAAAGGCGTGAAATTCCTGTCACGCCTCCTGAACGCGAGCTGCAGTGATGTTATTACAGTCCCTCTATTTTTCTCGCTTCCTCCCAAACCACCCCCGTCCCCTAAGTAGTCTTGACACTCATGCAAGATGGCAGCCCGTAAGCGCTCGATCTCGATGATCTTACGGAAAAATAGAGGACTGTGAACAGTCTAGTCCCAAATGGTAAAAGTAGATGAATGTCAGGACACAGTTACGACTCAGCTTGAAATCTCTCATCTATCAAAGTCTGGACTCAGTGAAGCGGAACTAATACTGTCAAGGGCCGGTCATTTTGACCTTACGAAAGATCAAGTGGAGCAGATGGTAATTTGCCCACAACATCGGCATAAACTCGGAAAATTTTGGCGGCCACCTCATTCTTGCCAGTATCCATTGCATAGTGGACCAAGAAAGAAACATTGTAACGAAAGGCATGTAATTGGTTTGGAGACCGCGAAGAACATACAGTCGGTTTTTAAAATCACCGTGGGAATAGGATCACGTAAGAATTAAAAATCGTATGATAATTTAATTACCTAATTCTTTATCAAGATGAGTGGTTTTTTTTCTTTGAGAAGACAAATAGAAAAGGAAAAAAATTTGATGATAATGATAATGACGACGACGATGATGATCACGAAGTACTGTAATTGTTACTGTTGTCATAAAAATCTCAAGACCATGATGAACTCAGTAGTTCATTCAATCTTTTCTATTTAGCAATATGTGGGAAGTGTAGATACAAACATAAGGAAGTGATGGACAAAAGTAGGAAATGGCTAAAGTTAGATCCTGATAAGGAAGAAGAATGCGATCCGCATCACAGTGCTGCAGCTTACGGCTTAAGAAACAGGTAAACGATCGTTGTTGACGGTTATCTACCTCTCCTTGGAGACGCCTGCATTGTCCATATTGATGATGCAAAAAAATGACATCTGATCAAACCCCTAAAAGGTCTTGGGATATCTAAACACTTTTAAAAAGATCGGTATTTGGACCAAAGGTACACACCGGGTTTACTAAATTACGCGCTGCGGCATTTATCATTCCGATTTTGCGAGTCAACTGCGGTGCGGCGTTTACTTGAAAATCCTCATAGATTTATAAAATAATGGTTCCTTTTGGTGGAAAAGATGGACTTGCTAATTTTCGCCGTTCCGAACTACAAAACAGTGCTAGGCGACACTGTTTTAAGAAAAGTGTCATGTTCGGGTTGCGTTTTTTTTGCTTTCACGGCGGAGCTTAAATAGGGGCGGCACTTTATCAAGGGTGATGTAATATTGCGTCCATAGCGTATGTCGGTTTACTTAAGATGTCACTTTCCAAAAGTGCCAAAGTGTTTTGTTTCAAACTCTTGGCGAACTGTGGTACAGTATAGACAAAACAAATTTTAAAGACGCCTTTTATTCTCTCAGGCTGCTAAAAGAAACTTTCGCGCCTGAGACCCCACAAACGGACAGGCTTGCAGACGCTAACTGGACGCCTGGATGTTGGAGTGGGGTGGGAAGTGGTGGTTCGCAGGAAGACGTACATACAGACGAAATTCGTGAAGTATCCGATGACGTCGTTGCTGATTTTAACGAGGGAATGGCGAAAATAGCTAGACATTCAAAAAGGGAAGCCCTCATGCCACTAAC
This sequence comes from Porites divaricata, assembly GCA_038088405.1. Taxonomy (NCBI): domain Eukaryota; kingdom Metazoa; phylum Cnidaria; class Anthozoa; order Scleractinia; family Poritidae; genus Porites; species Porites divaricata. The sequence goes on from JBBMOI010000008.1 coordinate 697,930, forward strand.
ATTCCAACTGTCCACGACATGGGAGGCAGCAATACCGGATGAAAGAAAAACTTGCATAGAGAAAGCAACGAAAGCATGTGAAGTAATCGGCAGTGTTATAGCTCCGAAAGACAGCGAAAAGCTTTTTCAAGCGATACACCAGCCTATCGCGAACGATCTTTATGAACCAACAGAGGATCTTATTGCTTTGATGTCTGCATATCGAGATGCCATGACGAAGAATGTTAAGATTCAAATACTCAGCATCTACGCTTATCAGTATACCATGAAGCTGTTACAGAAATTCCACGAGCCTTATGAAAAGATACGTTTGAGACAAATAAAAAGAGCGAGATTGCATGCAAGGAAACGAGGGCCTGGGTCAAATGTCCCGAAAGTATTCAGCCATCGAGTACGTCTGGACACAAACAAAGTCGACCACTTTATAGATTTTGTAAACCGTCCTTATTTTTACCAAGATGTCGCCTTTGGGACTCGAACACTGACCTTAGATGGGGGAGGCAAAATAACAATGCCCAACGTAATCCGGACCGTGACTAGATCGACCATGATTATGCAGTACCTTCAACATTGCAAAGAAGAATCATTTGAACCGGCTAGCCTCTCAACCCTTTTCCGCATTCTTGAAGTGAGAGAGGTTTCACAGCAAAAGTCTCTCAGTGGTCTGGACAACATTACAGCAGAAGGGGTCGCATCTTTTGAATGGCTATTGAGTATTCTAGAAGAGCTGAATCAGGCTGGTGCCGACAAAAGAAGAGTTTCAGAACTGACAAAGAGATTGAACGATAGCAAAAGATACCTGAAGACGGAGTTTAAAGTGAACTGTTCAGCAGAGGAGAGTGAATGCGCAGACCACTGCAGAAAATTTGCGTTAAGCGATCCAGTTGACCCATGCTTCAACCATCAGTGCTCACACTCACACAATATGGTGTGTGAACAATGCGAACAATTGAAGGCAACGCTGGACGAGATGGAAGAAAGTATAAAGAAACACTCCAGCCATCTTTGCAGCCAAGAACAAAAGCATGATCTTCTTTACGATTTTGAAAGATCTAAGAATGGCATTTTTCTTTGGAAATCTCACGCCTTACGCTCTGTTAACCAAGAATCTGCTAAACAAGAAGCCCTCCAAAGTCTTGACAGTCAATCAGTCCTTGTTGTTATTGACTGGGCGATGAAATTTCTTCAAATGAAATACAGAGAAAAACAAAGTGAATGGTTTGCTACAAGAGGCCTTAGCTGGCACATAAGCAGTGTCATCTCAAAAGACCAAGAAACGCAGAAAGCTAAGGTCCTGTCGTATGCCCATTTATTAGATTCGTGTTGTCAAGATTGGGATGCGGTTGTATCTATTTTACAAAACCTTTTTCAAAACATCAAAGTAACTTTTCCTAATGTTAAGCAGGCATTTCTACGTTCTGACGAGGCTGGCTGCTACCATTGCAATCACCTAATAGCAGCAGTCAAAGATGTTGGAGATCGAGTGGGAATTACAGTTGCACGTTATGATTTTTCAGAACCCCAGCAAGGAAAGGATGTTTGTGACAGGGTGCTTTGTCCCATGAAAGCAGCATTAAGAAAGTATTGCGCGGAAGGCCATGACATCATGAACGTAGGAGCAATGCACGAGGCACTTAAGGAACGGCCTGTCAAAGGAACAACAGCGGCTGTAGCCATTTTGGATGAGTCATCCAAAATTCTTGAGGTTCAGAAGATAAAACAATTTAGTGAGTTGCTCAACTTTAGATACCAAGAGAGTGGGATAAGAGTGTGGAAAGCTTACGCTGTTGGAGTCGGCAGGCTTATCCCTTGCAATCTTTGTACATACGGCACCAGGGCTGCACAAATATATCATTAATGGAGGAAAAAGGATTCTTCACCAACACAGAAATAAGAGACCTTCATCGCCCAAGAAAGTGTCAAGCAAGTAAAGACCACGTTGAAATCGATGATCAGCCATCGACGTTTGTGTTCCCCGACGAAGGCTGTATTGCACTTTTGACTCTTTCTCCGAACTTGAGTTGCATACAGACGTAGGAATACATGATACTAGGAAGTCCGTAAGTCTTTATGATAAAGTACGGAAAAACTGGGCTGAAAAATTTTCTTCTATTGAGAACCAGAAGTTAACAAGCAACAAATCCTCCACTGGTCTGACTGTTAACAGCACAAATTCTCGTCTAAGTATTGGATAGGCTCTTGCCAAAGGTAGAACTGGCGGAGTTCGTTTTTCTGAGAATGTGAGGCGGTACCTTACAACAAGGTTTGAAATAGGAGAAAGAACGGGCAAAAAAGCCAATCCAGAAGAGATCGAACGTCAAATGCGCTATGCCAGAAATGAACGGAAGGAAAGATTGTTTCAAAGAGAGGAGTGGCTCACCAAGACCCAAGTAATGGGGTTTTTTTCACGCCTCGCTTCACGGCAGAGAACTCGCGGTCAGGATGCTACATCAAAGGAACAGACATTTGATATTAGAGCAGATGAGAATGACGACATCGACGCCCTCATTGGAGACTCTGATCGCAACAATTTGCTTGACGATATTCAACACAGAATTGGACTAGAGCATCCGATAGTGTATGACACATATGATCTTTGCGCCTATCACAAGGAAGGAAAGCTACAGGCCTTCAATGTTGCAATGCTCAAGACTATTCTTCGGCACTTTGAAGTACCTTTCCGAGCAAAAGATAGAAAGGCAGACCTTATTAGGTTGTTAACGGAGGTCATCCAAGAATGCAACTGCTGAAAAAAGTCGACTGTGCCTTTTATCAAACAAAAGGGACAACAATATTTCTAATTGTAACTGAATCAGTTAAGCTTTTATTGTGCAACTTTTAGTTTTTTTTTCCGAAAATTCTTTGGCAGGTTAAGGTTTTTCGATATTTTTGTTATGTGACTTTTGCGCGATGACATGAACGGTGACGCCTAATTCGATAAAATATTAACATAATCTAACTGTCTTCTTATCAATCCGCCAATCGAACACTGTCAAGCTCACTTCACTCACTGTCCATCACGGAATAACCAAAGTTTGATATATCAAAATTCCAACTTGAATTCAAGGCTCCCTCTCCAACTGTCCAGACTGTCTCGGAATTCCCAGAAGAGACTAAAGCACAAAGAATAACAAACCAAATACAGACTGAAATATGACCATAATAAAGACTCATGCTAGAATTTTCAAATATCGAACCTAAGCTATTGATAACGTGTAGCACGGCCTATCATATTTGCGATTAGTGGGTGGTTGATTCATCACGCCCTAATAATGTACTATGACCTACTATTACTAAAGTTGCTTAAGTTAAGGTTTCTAGACACTGACTGTACACATTTCACCGTTTTCAAGCGAAAGTAGCAATCAGCTTAGTCGTGATGGGAATTCATAAACACGTAATTAAAATGTGGAGTAGATGGGAATAGACACCCTATTCTGGTTTTCAATTTCTCGGCTTTAATTTTGGGTTCCAATCCTCATTTTTACAGTTCATCTTTGAGGACTACCGTGTACTCTCGTCCCATACAGCGTAAAGGTCAATTCGTAAAGGACTTGCCCCGCTGCAAAATGTAAATACTTAATCTAATCTGTAAAAAAAATGTTCCCTAAAAATGCAATTGTTGTATGTCGAATAAAGAACGTACGGACGGGCGAGACTGACATAAGGTAGCAATAAAAAGATTTATTTAGTAAAAGGTTTGGCTGCTGAACTTTTGGGAATATATTTATGAAGATATATTTATTGAAAAGGGAAGAAGAGGAAGAGAAATATTTTTTTCGGTTAAAAAAACATATTTTTTCTTCCGAGCGGCAACTATTTGGGAAATTTACTGTCAACGCAGCCGGTGTCACGCAACGCGAATTCTGCATCGATATGCAAATTTCAGTCGAAAACTTAAATTCTGAATCGCGATCTGCCACAAGTTTTATTGCATAAATTGATAGAATACCTCTTTATCTTTAACTAAAACATGTTTTTAGGTCTAGGTTAGGTGCCACTTTTAAGAATTTTGTGAAGTTTCTGAGGCAAATTTTGGTGCAGTTTGCTTACTTAATTGAATTACGAGAATAAAGATAGCCTGTTTTTGCTGATTACAGAGAGATACGGTTAAATCGTACTGGAACAGTAAGAAGAAGCAATATACTTCCAAATGAGTGCAAATGGTCTGGGTTTTAACGGCACGAAGTAGCTTTTAACGATCGTTAAAAAACCCGAATAATAGCGTCTAAAATTTGCATATTTTAGCCGGTAACGGCCGTTCAGAGATGAAATGCTGAGAATGGCAGTAAAATAAACTATTTCATCCTTCTAACTGCAATTTAGTTATAAGGATGGATAGTAGTATTGATGGTATAAATATAAGGCAAAAGTGTTTTCTAGTCTGAAATCGAGTGGAACGCTTTTAGGGACACTGCCTCTTAATTAGGTAAAAACCGCTATTTTCGTTTTTCCTCATTTTCTCGAAAACTATAGATTCTTGAAAGTTGAAAATATTTTTTTCGAAGATAGTTCTCCAAAGGGGTTTTTCTGACAAATCATCAGAATTTTCGATTTTTTTCGCCTGGCCAGCGATTCTCGATATTTACAGTCATGGGCTCTTAAGTACCACAGACATTATTTAGCCGTAGAAAGTCTTGACTTTCTTTCGCCATTCTCTCCAGACAAATACGTGTTTAAGTAAAAAGTCAGCATGAATAAATTTAACTCTATCAATATCTCATAATGAAATAGTGTTACGAAAAACTCTGTTGCGTGACTAGCGTGACTTTCTAGAAGCTTCGCGAGAGTTCATACGGTAATTTGTTTATTTTAGGATCTTGTGTCAGCGTTCCTAAAGTGGGATATTTTGTAATCTTTTTGTAATCTTTCTATAATTAGACTATTTAGAAACTTCTAGAATATTATTGTAAACGTATATAAGTAAGCGAATTCGAGTGGAGTTTTAACTAGTTTACCACAAGCGAAGAGAGTTTGACGTTAGTCGTGTGTAGTCAAGTGTGACTGAAGAAGTGTTTATCGAGTTGGCAGAGGCCGTGTGAATTTTATTGAAGTTGGCGGAGGCCGTGTAAGTTTATCGAGTTAAGTGCTGTTGTGGAGTTTTACTTCGTGGAAACTACGTTCATTTTTGGAATAAATCTTCTTGTTGCTGTTCCGACAACCCTGCGTTCAGTTTAGTTTGCAAGCTACTCGTCCTCTAAAAGATTACCCGCGTAACAAATAGGCAGGATGCAAAGTTTGTAATTTTTCTAAACTACTTTCAGATTGACTAAATGGAATCAACGAATTGAACCAACGATATACTGAAAAAAAACAACCATTGGTGCAAGAGATTCCAAACATTAACCTCTTGACCTGAGCGTCAATAACTATCTATTAACAACCTCTGGATTGACAAACCAACGATGTTAGTTCAAAAGCAATTTGGTCTATGTGATTTTAATTTATTTTTCTCTTTGACTATTCATTAATTGATTGACCGATGAAGAAGCGATTTCGTAATTGCATGTATGACACTGTGACAAACCACGAGAGGATTTCAAATTTTCATGAATCGGCAGTTTTCTATCCTGAAAGGCGTAAATTCTTGATATTTTTGCGCGGTAACCATCACTCGAATTCTAAAGTTTGCCCGTTTTGAAATGATGACTGGCAAAGAACGCGATTTGGCTTTAAAATGGGTGAGCTTTGTTATAACACCCATGAGATATTTTTCGCAAACTGAAAGATTCAGATTCCAAAAAAAAAATGGTGTAGACAATATTGTCTTCAACAGTCTAGCACAGGATAGATAAAAAGGGCCTAGAACTTTGAATACTGTGGACAAGAGAAAGTAATTATGCTCTGTAACCGTCAACTGAAATAGTTCATGGAAGAATCTCTAATTTTATTTGCTGATAAATGAAACAAGTAAACAACATTATTGTGTAATCATATAATTAAATTTTTATCCGAGGTTAATGCCAATCTGGCCAATTGTCCGTTATGGTACAAAGGTTCCTTACGTACGTCTCCAGAAACAAGTCTCCAAAAATAGATTTGGAGACTTGTTTCAGGAGACATACGTAAGTAACCTTTGTACCGTAATGGGACAATTGGCCAGATTGGCATTAACCTCGGATAACATATCTAAGATGAGTAGGCTATTATTATAGTTCTATTACTTGTCACATGATTAATTTTTTTTCATTGTCGGTTTAAAGTACATAGAATATTCATAGCTATCACCTACTAGACAAGTTTTATACTTATATATTTATTGTAATTCCTAACTTGCGGTTGATAAATGTTAATGTCAATAAAATGTTTGGTATAATTAGGTGCATTTAAAATTGATATTACAGTGCTGACAAGTATATATCGCAGTTGGAAGCGTATTATACAGTGGTATATACAACAATACAGGCAATACATTTCTAAAAACAACAGAGGAACTTATTTGTCTATGAGAGATCAGTGAGGGCATCTCAAAACCATCACAGCCACTGACTCATTCTTCTCCTATTGCTTGTTTACTTATCCTTAATTTTAAAAAGAATTCATCGTTTTCTTTCGGATGAAACATTTATAACCGCACTACTCAACAAACATTATCTGGTAACCATTCACTGAGTGAAAAAATCCATTCTGCTGTTAACAACTGCAGAGGAAATTCAACCTCACACCTGTTATATTTTTTCTAACGGTGATTTTACTTTGAGTAATAATAGTGTGTTGGTGTGATACTTCTTGACAAAATCAACTTGTATCGTTTACGTCTCTTAGTTACTGTTGTTTTTACTCTTTACAGAGACATTTTCAAATGGCAGCTTTCAAGAATTTGTTATTTCTTCTCTTCTTGTATTGTGTGGTATGTCGAAGCCTGACAAAGCCTTTAAAAGTGGAAGAGGGGCAGGTAACAAGTCTTTCTCAAAAGGACGCTTCTGTACGTTTAGGTTAGATTATGTAAGGCTAATATTAATGGACTTAATTAGTTAAATAAAATTAGAAAACGTATCTCAGTTTCTTACACCAGACGAACGCTGGAGTGATTTTTATTTGTTAATAACTCTCAAAAGCAATCTTAGTTTTAAACATCACGAGATTATGTTTAACTGCACAGTGCGCAAGTCCAGCTGCATATGTCTCCTGCAGAGGCACAGTTCTCCTCCACTACAGCGATAAAGAAACAATAGTAGGCGTCTTTTTTGTCCTCGCATGGCTCTCGTCGTGTTCTTTCTAATTAAATGGAAAAAATGAAAATGGAATTGACTCACTTTAAAAGAATGTCTTTGTCGCCTTAGAATGATTAATTTCTAACGAAGGAACTAACAGAACAAAACAATTACCTCAACTGAGTATTACGAAAATCTTTTAGAGATTGTAAAGAGCTTTAAAGGAAACTAAACTATATTTTTTTTCTTAATTTACGTGGAATTGAACACGTCTTGCTAAAGACAAACAACATCTATAGTAAAACTGATATACAGAATTAGTCCTAATGATGAACTTGTCCAAAGCAGTTGTTTCTAATTTTATTTAACTAATTAAGTCCATTAATATTAGCCTTACATAATCTAACCTAAACGTACACCCTTTGCAGCTAGTCATTGACGTGGTACAAAACCGCCACGCTGGCAAGCAAAAGTCGCATTAGGGCAAGACCAACAAAAGCAAACATAATTTTAAATGGTAATTTCATTTGTTTGTCTTGTCCCAATGCGACTTTTGCGTTCCAAAATGGCGGTTTTGTACCACGTGAACGGAAAGCTGCAAAGGGCTTATTCAGGCCTTTAGGTGTCAGGTAAATGTTACAGCCTTTTTGAGTATATTCTCTGCACCTCAAAAATTAAGTCCACATATTCTGAATTTTGCGACTGCATATACCGCCTGGCTGTCTGCTAATGGCAGCCATCGTTGAGAGGCTGGTCAGCTTCAAGAGTGACCCACTATTTCCAGCTGTTAATGTGCTATTGAAATGACATGGTTGATTTAAAGCAGGCCATACATTAAAAATTGAACTGTAAAGTAAATTATATATTAGGGATATTGATAATTCGTTGATAAAACGCAGACCGTTTGAAGTGGTCAGGTTAAAATTTTCCTCACGATATCTTCTTGTTGGTGAAACCTACTCGTCAAAAAAGGACGGTTATTACCTCAAATCTAACCACTCCCCTTGTGGGGCTTTTCAGTGATAATGAAAAAAATAAATCAAATAGAACATACATATGTTTAAAAATCCCAACTGGAACGTAGGAGGCAAACTAGCTGGCTTTTTACAAGCCTGGCCGAGGATTTGAACTCGGCCCTACCAAGAACAAATCCAGCTAGTGTTCAGGGCGAGACTTAAACTCGGGGCCTCCAGATTACAAGTGTAAGCCACAAATCCGTGAATTTGTTGAGACAGTTCGTGGTCAGTCTTGACTGGAGCTACAGCTGGTTCCCGTCACTGTTAATGAAGTGACTGGTGTGGTGTTGGTACGTTTGCACAATATTGCTGCCATTACACTGCACAGGAACTCGATAAACTCACAGAGTGTCAGAACGCTACAGCCAAGGAGCAAACCCATGTTACCTCCAATCTCACCTGGGATACAGATTCAAAAAAGGGGAACGAAAAACCATAAAAAGAAAAAAACAAAGACAAAATAATTAGTTGGCTCAACAATGATAAACTGTAATTATAATCTCTAATTTCGTCGTTGTATGTCTTATATTATCTTTCTAAAGGAACATTCAACCAAAACGTATTTTCATGCAGAATCTTATATGCACGATGCTTATTTAACTTTACGCTTACCACGAAACCCCTCTACGTTGTGGTTCAATTTCAGCCTTGGTTTAAATTTAATTTTCCTTTGTTGTGGGATTTGTTAATGTATTATAACGAGTGTGAAACAAAGGAAAATAAAAATTAAAGACAAGGATAAAATTGAACCACAACGTGTACATGCGTGGACAAATATTAATAAAGCACAAACTCTTCAAGGTAAACCTTGTTGAATTCCTTTTCTGGTTTGCTAACAAATAGTTTAGCCTGTTTTTACAGGGTACCTCACTCCACGGCCCCTGTTAAACTACACATGGGAGTATCCCCCGCCTCCCCTCGCTGGCTGAATTCCCAGGTTACCTCATATTTCCATGGCAGTGTTGCAACTTACCAAAAATAGCATTTATATCGTACACTAACTTCTCTTCCTGCCTCTCATAACTTAGTGACTTAAAGCCAACTGTTAGGTAAACTAAATCCTGGCTAAGAAAACAAAATATATAGTCAGTATTACAGCAAGGAAATCTGAAGGACATGATTCATCTTTACCAATTAACAAACATGGATTACTCTAAATCCTCTATTAAGTAAGGATGTTTTAGTGTGGCCTAATAGAAAGTGCGGGCTTATTCGAGAGGGGTGGGGGTTGGGGTGGGGAATTAATCAATTTACCGAAATAGGGGACCATACTGATTTTTCAAACAAACAGAAGATGGTATCAATTCTCCATAAAGAACGAGAAAGTAAAGTGGAAATACTCAAGCACATGACTTTAGAGGTCTTGGAGCTAAAGATCCTAACTTCCACATATGAATAAACCATACTGGATCAGTCCATTTTTTTTATCAATTTGGTAGTGAAGAACAGTGGGGGAAGGAGGGGAGGGGGCTTAAAAGAGAGGGGGGCTTAATAACCATCTTCCCCTGAAAAGGAGGGAGGGGGCTTGTAAAAAAGGTGGGCTAATAGAGGTATCACTTTACCTATTCTCGTTGACATTACTGAACCAAATTTTAACTAGATTAGAGTTTTTCTTGTCAAGAAGTTTGGAGAAAGATATTTCCGCCTTGTATTTTGTCATACTACAAGGGACTGGACAGTCACATTTCACTGTGTCTACAGAATAATGAAAGAAAATGTTAATGAAAATGTTAATGTTAGAAAAGTACAAACAGCCTCTCTTTAAGTAAAAACCTTTGAATGCCTTGGTCCACACACAACACATAAATGAAACTGTCTCGTTCGCCGTTTTTACCGAGTCTAATGTAGAGATGCTAAAGCGGCCAAGCGTCACTTGAAGTGTAAAGTGAACAAGCCTGGATGCTGGACTGGCACTGCGTTAATGGGTGGAGCGGCAAATCACTACGTGATTGCTGTTTGGTTTAGTTAATCCGTATACTAAACATTTTATTGACAGTTTAAACAAGTAAAGCTTATGTACATGTGTCATAGATGAGTGACAAGTACATGTTGTGGATCAGTTATGTTGGTTTAGTTAATCATTATGCCCCTCAATTGCCATGCCAAACAACAACAAAAACAAATAATAAATTTTAAACCAACAAGTATAACTTATTATATTATTTCTTATTATTATAACCTATAGGAATCATCTGTTCACGACTGAGACAATCTGCATGTTTCTGTTGGCAAACTTCAATGCTGGATCCTGAATTTAAACAAAGGAACAGGTTGGATAAGTTAGTTTAGTCCTAATTAGTTTAGTTACTTAAAAAAAAAAGAGATTGCAGTAGATAGGGGTGAGCGATATGAACGGCTTATTGCAAATCGAGTAATTGTTGGAAACAGAAAACACGCCACTGACAAACGCTGGCTTTTATTGAAGTGTTATTATTATTATTATTATTATTAAACAAGCGATAAACTTTCCATAGCCATATACCTCAATTTTGACCTTGTCAGTTCGCGATTTTCTAACAGAACATAAAACAGTAATAGTGGATTCGGAGAGACCATTCAAAAAAGCAAAACTTGTCATTCAAACATATTTTCTTTGGCAAACATACACTTAAAATGTACCCTGGAAAAGAATTTATATTTATCAAAGTAAGACTGATACTTTTAAAAGACACAGGACTAGAACATACAGTAAAACATTAAAAGAAATTGGGTGGGGGATGCTGATATATACCAGTAATACCCGCCGGACGACAGCCACAGTTTTCCATATAACGTTTAGCGTAACACTCCTCCAGGCAACCCTCTGTAGTATAGCGAGAAAAACTTTTCAGCTTCATTGTCTCGCACTTCATACCATGTCTGCCAAGATGCTCGAACTTTGAATGAAAAAGAAACTCATTATATCATCAACATCATCAGACAGACAGACATGTTTTTATCTGGAGTCTTATACAATAAATAGTACATTAACTATTTCTAAATAACTAATAAAAGTTACACATAACAAAAATTCCTAACCATATATGGCTAATAAGTTATTAATTAATTACGTCCTAGAGTATCATCATCATCATCAGTAGGGGCGTCATTTATTTCTCTTTACAAACAAAAGCTTGAACCAGTGGCGGATCCAGACCTTCAGATAAGGGGTCGGGGAGAGGGGGGAGTCCCGGTCATCCAGACTCTGAGATAAGCGGGGCGGGGGTTGGTCACAGAATTTTTTTTTGCCCCCCTTCGGGCCTCAGTTGGTCTAAAAATAAGGGGAGGGGGGCGGCTCTTGCGGGCCCCTCCCCTGGATCCGCCACTGAGGTCATCCAGACTTTTCCTTTTTTGCCGAAAGAGAACTTTGATACCACTTTCGTAAAGGAGTTGGTTAAAAATAGGATATAAACTAAGGTGTAAGAAAGGAAAAATAGCTAGTACCAGTTACCAACGAATAATCAGAACTTCTAAAAGTAGGTTCAACCTTTTCAAGTAGTTCAAGTTAAGAAGGGAAGGTCACTGCATCCTAACCTTTCTGAGTCAACTTGGTCAACATTTTCAAATAAACGGCATTTGGACACGTGAGAAACGAAATCTCCAAAAAGAAAATTTGACTCTTAAAGTGATATACCACTATTTCTTATTTTGTTAATTGTCATGAAGGCAAAGAACATTAAATCAAGAAAGAGATTAACCAAACCTACTCTTTGTTCTGTAAGTGAAATGGTTGCATATGTCCCTGGCATTACACTAAATGCCGCATCAAAGCCATTGAAGCTTTCTCCCTGGGCATGGATCGATATGGAGAACCCTAGGGCATTCTTTTGACCAAGCGTGTAATCTGATTGATTCACATTCAGCAATATTGTCAGTCCACCGCTCACTCCACCCCTATAGGAAACTTTGGATCGATTGTTTTTGCCAGAATTAAAAGTATGGCATATTCCATATTGTGTCACTTCGGTTTCAAAATCTGACTCACTGCACTTTTCACTCCATTGAAAGGCGCATTCAAAATAATGAGAAAGCATTTCTGCTGAATCTTGGCTGAAGAGTTTGAAGAACTCTTCCATGTTGAAAAGAACCCCAGATTCTTCAATGGCTTTTTGCAATGCGCTCCTTCTCTGTTCAGTGCAGTTGGGGTAATCAATTGGATTTGTTTTATATCCAAAAATGGCACAGCAGCAGATCATTGCTAATCCACAAGACATGTTGTTCATCTCCCTCTGACGTAACTCCCGAGTAACTGCGCATGCACTCATATTTAGGCCTTTAGCTGCAAAAAGTGGATCGTCGTCCTTCATCATAACTTTTCCTCTGCTGAATAAATTGTCAGGACAAATAGTTACTGCGGGAAAGGACATATTCTGTTCATAATTCTTGGTTATCAAGGAGACAGTATGATACTGAAAGTATTTGTGCACTGCCTTATAAAAGGTGCAAATAAAATATGCACCAAAGGTTAGCATTACAACCGACCAAACCACTCGGGAGACATTTGGTCTTTGGGATGGTAAAACATTCCTTATACCATGCAAAGTGGTATTTTCAATAAATGTTGTCCACTTTTGTGAAAGGCTGCGATGGTGTTTTCTTTCTCCCTCTTCTTCTAATTTCTTATCATTCATCTTCGGATTTCTTACGCTCTGAAAATAAAAAATAAAATAGAGGTGCGTGATAGCTCACTGATTCTAAGCGTCACCTCCCTCCAAGTATTTGTAGGCTATTTGCGAGGTTGTGCGATGGCACTGATCAACTGAATATATCAAAACATTACTGGGGGACCCCCGGTAGGTAAGGTAACCCACCTTCCACACAATCTCTCATTTCCATATGATCTGATCACGTTTGCATGATAGGTGGGGTGACCCGGTACTACCTCACCTATCTGGGGCCCCCTGTTTAGCTCCATGTAAACAGGCTCTTAGTCAACATTCGTCATAATCTCATCGCTTTTTCTTCATTATGAAAGATTTTTATTTGAATTATTCATTTATTTACTTTATATTTTACTTTATTTAAACATAACCTCCACAGTGGGGTATTTATATGAATCTGCTCGCCATAATTGATGTGGGGCATTTGCAGCTTTTCGCTCGGAGAAAAAATGATGCGTACGTGCCTGGGGTGCATGTGATGGGCGTCAAGGAATTGACTCAGCCATGAAGGCTTTTACTTGCAAAGTTTGATTTGCTGAATTCAAAAATCATGGTCTTATTGATATCAATTTGACATGCTCGGAAACTTTTAAGTATATCATTATTTTCATTATTTTAAGTATGGCTGATTGTGTCAAGAGTACTGCAATTTAAAGAATAACTGGATTCTGATTTCTCTTAATTCTAGTATTACACTTGCCTGCATCGCAGACGCTCAAAACCTTCTTTTTTGATGGTTTAGACGAGTGCGTGGGCCCGCTTCAACGCAAGCTAGTATTACGCATGCACAAGAAAAAAGCTAGAATTAGGTAAAAAGTGGAGCCAACCACCACTAACAAATAAGAGAAACCTTTTAGTTTCAGGGAAGTGCTTTTGATATTACAGTCATGAGAATGCGGTCATGTTTTCATTTATTTGATCGCAAATTGTAAAGGGAACAATAATATTTTTAGAGCTTGGAACGTGTAATTAAAAGAGACCACTTTAAGGTCAATTTCCTTTGTGAAGATTGCCACAATAGTGAAATTCTCATTTCAAGGAGGCAAAATAAACTATGTTTACTTAATAATTAGATAATGCATTTTTTAGCTATGCAATTTAACGAAATTTCATTTGCTTTATTCCTCATATTAAATGCAAAAACTAATGCAAAAAGTTTTTGTACTATCATTAATTCTCACTTAAAAGCACTCTCGGTAGTAAGCTTCTACAGTGAGAGTTGCAATGCCTACATTTTCCTTCTGGATTATTATTTATTACTTTTTTTTTCTTACCAAAACATTGGTTTTTCATTCCCAACCATTGGGAACGTGATGCAACTAGACTCGTTTTAAAATGACTAAAACCCCTTCGTAAAGGGAACGATACTCTCATAAGGGATTCTTGGTTATGGTAGTTGTGATTTGAAAGCACCTTGGACTTAAACACTCATTATAGCATGTGTCTGAGTCTCTCCAGTCACTTTACTTTTTTTTTCAGGGACCCAAATGCATTTCAAATTCGATTCGAGTTGCTGAATATGAAAAAGTGTTAAGGGTATATACTCAACAAGAAACCGAACAAAAAGACCTAAATGAATAAAATCCACGAAAAGGCTCACAATTTGGACAGAACTACAAAAAGAATACTAAATATCTTTTCTCCCCAGGGCCGAGTTGTTCAAAGCTGTGTTAAGATAACTCAGGGTTAGTGCGAGATTTGAATTCAGATTTGAAAGCTTAAAAAGAATTTCAGTTTTAATTATTTTTGTCTACAAGTTGATGATTGGAAGCTCTAAAAATAACAGAGAAAATTATCCGAGTAAATACCTTTGAACACAAGAAAAAGAAACTTGGGTTAAATTTAACCCCGGCCTTCGAACAACTGGGCCCTGCAGAGGTTTAAAACATATTCTATAGGATTCCTGTATGTTTTCCACTGACAAATAACCATTTGTGGAAAACCAATGAGTCACCAATCTTTTAGTGTGTTTATATTTATGACAATGTTACTAGGTTGTTTGTAAAAGTGATGCTTTTTAATCTTTGCCTCAAGATATACGTCTCAGTCAGTGAATCCGTTATGATTCTTCTTTGAGAAAGCAAGGAAATTGGGGACATAAATATGTTTTTTGTTCAACGCCTTGATAATGAAATGAAATTGGAATTTGGAAAACTGGGTTCGTGGATGCTACATTTGTTGATAGAAACGATAAATGAATTTAACTTACCAACAGAAATGCAAACCACAGATCTGGTAGTCTTCCTCAAAGGTAAAAAGCTATGAAATATCAAAGCACCTGCTAAACTATTAGTTATCTTAACAGCGCATGTTGTATGTGGTAACTTGAAAATTTCATTTCCCACAGCTGGATGAATTCTATATATTATGCAAATCCACCTTTAATTATGGATCTTATTTGTAAATAATGAAATAAAAATTAAAAATGGAAAACCCTCCAAACGCTCTTGTCTTTTTATTACTTGTTGAGCTGATTTATGCCCTGGCTTATGCTTGTTTCTTAATTACATTATTCTCAGCCAAATAGAAAAAAACCTTGATTGGTATCCATGGTACAAGACAGTAAAGTTTTCTTCCAATAAATTTAAACGTGAAAAAAGAAGTTACGACCCCCAAAAATGGAATTGACCTTTTAAATGCCTGGTTCCTTCTAAGAGTTAATTAAAAATACCACACGATTTGATTCATTTGTACAAAGCTAGATTTTCTCATTGAAAAAAATAATAACAATAAAAAAATGTTATGCATAGAGGTTCCATTATTTTAGACTATTGGGTGAATAGTGAAAATGCATACAACATCTGCTGACCGCTTGGTATGAAAATATACTTTAATTGAAATGTACGACTGAACATCAATGTAGTGACTACTGATTGTTTTATTATGTATGAGAAGACATACATGATTATTTCAACTGGTTTTGCACAGATGTTATTACATCTTGACCTGCATGGTATTTGAAAATCTTCTTTTCTAATTAACCACGATGTACATGTACAAGTTTCATTTTTAACCGTCAGTTTAAAGCTGGAGAAGTGGGAGGCATGAAAACAGCAGTGCGAAGTCGTTTGTTCCAAACAATTCAATTTACCTCGCTAAAACTAATTGTCAGAGAAACTTAATATTAAAATTACTTAAGCATCGCGTGTAGTGGATATTTTTAAATCGGTTTTCAAGCGCTCTTCTCCTTTTGAATTTTACCGAGTAGTATGAGGTGATTGTGTAGCAAATATAGTATCCAGTCAGAAAGCATTATTGAGGTCATGTGATTATTTTTTATTTTATTTTTATTAACTTCGCCGAAAAATAAGATAATTGACACAGGAAAAAAAGTGTGCATGTATTCACAGGAGTACAGGCGGGGACACCGCAAGAGCGAGCACCAATTACTGCGGGCTCCAGACGGCAGATCGATAAAAACTAACAATACTATCTATAAACAACAGACCATATTCCGTCCTAAATTATGGGCAGCGTTACAGGTCAAGCTTATAGATTTGAAAGACTGAGGGTCATCAGGGAAGTAGGAAGCGACAAAAGCTTGTTTGTAAAAACCGTAAAGGACAGCTTTAAAAGAACTTAAAGAACAAGCAACAGGTAGTCCAAGGTCTGCGGCAAGAGCATTCCATATTCTACTAGTTCTGTCAAAAAACGATCTTTGAAAGATTGTTGTTTTGCATAGCCTGCGAGCAAGCTCTCCTATTTGGGCGAGTGAAGCGAGTCTCGCGAGAACGCGCGCTCGCGCGTTCTCGCGAGGCTCATTTCGCTTACCCAAATAGGAGAGCTTGCTCGCAGGCTATGTTTTGCAGTGCCTGATTAAAAATAAAGTGAAATCCGGATTGCTGGTGTATCTAGTGGTTCTTGTTGGAGCGCGTATCCGAGGAGAAACAGCTGGATTAATTTCAACACGCCCAGTTACGGCCTTAAAGAAGAATACCATGTCAAGATATTCGTGCCAGTATGCCAGGGGAAGCAGGTTTAATATATGCATGTCGTTATTGCTGGTTTTCAGTGTCACGCCATTCAGAATAGATCAAAATAAAAATCAAAACCGTCCAATAGATAAAGTCCAGAATCTGGGAAATGAAAGGAGGTACATATACAAAGACCCTCGCCAAGATTCAGGTGAGAGGAATATTTCGTATACGAGATATCCGAAGAAATGTTTTACCTAAATTTATAGAGATTTGTATGGAGACGCCATGCTGGTGCTCACCTTGATGAGCTCCAACATGGCGGACGGAAACCAACAGAAACGTCCGTTACCGAGTTTTGCTACAAAAGCGTGAATTTATTCCTCGAGAAACTCATTAACATTAAAGTAATACTTTTTCTAATACATGAACTGTTTAAATAGCAAAATTTCCTGAACTAAGTCATTTTTTTTTTTAACCCACATGACAGCTCTCTTGGCCGTCATGTAAATATCGCGTCACGCAAAAACTTAGAAATTCAAGCGTCCTCTATCACAAAACCAAGAACCCTTTTGAAGCAAAAATTTGTATGAAAATTAGTTTTCAGCTGCTCTAATGCATCGTGCAAGTAAAATCTCGGTAGGATCGATAGTTTTTTAGTTTGAATTTTAGTGACGTCATGTGAAAATGAAATGGAAGATTGAGGATGTATTTTGAAGCTCGTCGCTGAATCCGCTCCAGTTTGCAAACCAGTTCCATCGATTGAGTGGCCCACACTTGTCTTGCTTACTCCAATGTGGGACCTCACTAGCGTTAAATAGATGGATCGTCTAACAGACACGTTCTTAATACACCTGGTGTTACGCCGGAGGAAACCTTACATCCTGTTAGACTTTGAATAGACCGCACAAACCTGTTTGTCAGATGAGAAATTGTCAGAAATGACAACACCTAAGTCTTTTTCTGCAGTGGAGATTCCAAGGGCATGATCATTCAATTCATAGCTGGCAATTACAGGATTGAGCTTTCCAGTTATCCGTTACATTTTACATTTAGAGCCATTAAAGGCCAGGCCAACAGAAGATGACCAGGAGGCGAGGTTCCATAAGTCAATCTGCAGCAACTTGTTCATTATTTTTTGTTGAAACACCTCGGATATTTAATTAAACCCCATGAAGACTTTCCACTGAATTTGCAAAAGGTGAAAGGGCTTCTGCATTCAATCTGTTTGTAGCATATCATAACAAATAACGATTACGAGTCTATGCTGAGGTTGTTTGTGTCAATACAAAAAAAATGGAAAATAACTCAATGTAACCCTTACTTAAACCAAAGATACTGCACAACCTTAGAAATGAAATAATTAAATAAAGAAATGATAAAGAAAAAGAAGAAGAACAAAAAAAAAAAGAACATGGGTAGTAGAGTGAGTCTGTATTCGTTCAAATCACGTGACAATTACATCATGACTATGGAATTCACAGCCATTATGACCACCATCTTGTATCTGACTGTCGGCTGCCATCTTGAATTCGGCCGGAAAAAAGGTTAAAATCATAAAATGATAAAGAAAACCATTCTATTTCGATCCAACATGTACTATCTTGGTTTCACATGGACTGACGTGGCGAGCCCTTTAGTAGATTTGATACTCTCCCCAGGCTAGACTCCGCATATTTGAAGACAAGATGGTCGCTCGTGAGGGTACAGATGTTATAGGTGCTCGATTGCGATGATCTTACGAAGAAAATAGGGGACTGTGAACAGCTTACTGGAAATGTAAGGCTTTGCAAGGCTTAGTCAAAGTGGCATCGCCAACCTGGGAGACAATAAGTATTGAAGTCACGTGCCTTTCTTATAAAAGAGCGTTTTTCTTTTGTTCCAATAAAGTTGCACAGATGCTGGTCACGTGAGTGAAAATTAACGCTCAATACTGCCTAGCTTTGTTGTTTTCTTCTTCTCTCTATTGTTTTATTTTAATCAAAAAAATTATCTACTTTCTTTATTAAATTGTGTAGTAAAATTTGATTAACGCCATTTGTCAAGCGTATTTTTTTGCTTTGAAAACAACTGATGAGTAATTTCTTAGATATTGATTTTGTTATAAAACTTAACGCTAAAAGGTCACGACGTTTCGACCTCTCCGAGGCCATTTTCAAGTGCGAGTAAAATATGAAATTAGCATAAATATATTAAAATAGTAAAAACAGGAAAAAATGTCACGAACGCTAAAATGCGATAAAATATGTAAATATGTAAAAAGACTTAAATGCTACGGAAACAATTAAAAACAATTGAAGTAATTAAAACCGACCTAAACAAATAATTTTGCGCGGATGGAATCACATTGTTTGTTTAGAGTTGGTTTCAGTTCTTTGATAAAAACATTTCAAAAATAAGGCAATCAAACTTGCTCTGACACTTTTCTAAAATTTAAAAAAACTGGGCAATGTCATCTGGGGCTATATCGTGTTCCTCCTTGAGGTGATTTCCATTGGCCGATCCCTTGTGTTCTTCAATCCGTTGGTGAAGATGTCGGCACGTATAGCCGACATACCCTGCATCACACAGGTTACACTGAAAATTATACACAACGCATTGTTGATTCACAAGGGGTGGCTTGTTTTCCCTCACTTTGATTTCATCCTTGATTTTCCGACTCGTGTACACGGGGCTGATGTCTACATTGATCTTACGGCTGAGGTCTCCTAGTTGTCTGCGCACTGAGTTTGCGGACTTCTGATCTTTAAAAGGCAGCACGATTCTGATTGGGTCTTGTTTCTTAAGCTCTTGTTGTTGGGTAAGTGCATCTTCGGACACTTTTGACTCAATAAATCGACGGATGGTAGACTGCACAAGTTCTTCTGGGTAGCACAGACGGGAAGAGGTCACTTTGAGGCGTTCACACTCTTGGTGAAATAGTTTCCATGTAGAAGAGAGCTTAAAAGCACGATTAAGCATGGTGTTCAACAGTGACCGTTTATATCTTTCATCCACATGGCTATGATAATGTAACAATAGCCCAGTGTCCGTAGGCTTTCCGTACACCTTTGTGTTCAAATGGCATTAAACAACAGTCATCCTTCTATCAACTTCATAATGGAGCTTGAAGAAAATGGCAGACTCCCCTTTCTGGGAATGGATATCATCAGAAATGGATGCCATTTGAACACAAAGGTGTACGGAAAGCCTACGGACGCTTTGTTTATCTAGTAGAGGCAGTTTGCTGATGTTGTAAGGAACGTTTGCTTAAGCTAAAGGTTGACAGAAATCCATGGAAAAATAATTGAAGAGTTGGTAAAAAGATGAGTGTTAAGCAAAATTTTAGAAGCCAAAAAATTTCTCCCATTACGAATTTGGACTCGCAAACTGTTCGACAGCTTTGCTATCGCAGGCAAAAAGGTGCAAGTCTAGACATAGGAGCCCAAAGTCTGCGGGTTTATCCTCTCGTAGAGCTAATTGAGCTATCAAATATCTATTCCAGTACCTCCCGTGGGTGTAAATCAGCCACATCTAGAAAACTGGACTGTATTGGCCCTTAATTAAGATAGTTACAGTTGACCCAAAAACTGAGTACTGCATTTTACTCACCCCATATTGAGGGCTTACAAGTCATTTCTATTTAAAACGCTTTACTCCGTGTCGGTGAATACTTTGACAGGAATGCGGTGAAACAACCCTTTAGTGCCAAATAGTTGTTGATCAGTTTTGTATGATTTTACTTTTTACGTTGGGAAATCATTGGTTCTAACTGTATTTGAAATAAAAAGGTCGTGATTCGTACGAGTTTTTCTTTCATGATTACAAAGCTGGTCTTTTCAAAATCTATTTCCGAGCAAAAGCTATGCAAGGAGCAAAAAAACAGTTAGTGTTTATTGTTTCTTAATACTGAAAAATTTTCTTTTCTGGCAGAAACGTGTTTTGTTTAATGCCTTAAGTTAGGCAGGATGAGTTAAATTAAATAATTGGCGTCTTCGTGCTGCCAACAAACCGATAAAAAAGTCGAAGAATTCACAAATAGTCAGCAGGCTACAACCAAGGAACAATCCCATGTTTCCTCCAATCTCACCTGAAAAAGAAATAGCACTTCTGATAAATATTGATATTATTTGACAGGTAGGGCAAGTGGAAATGGAGATAAGTGAAGGATGAGATAACATTAGGTTAAGGTTGGCTGCTAGGATAAATACGAAGAGTGGTTAGGTTTTTCCGTACGCGGGATGCTGTGCTAAGATAGTAAGGTTTTACCAAACAATGAATTGCTGTCATAAGCTGGCTGCTGTTCCTGCATCTCGTAACTCAATGACTTGAATCCCACTTGCAGAAGCACAAGATTATCCCTGAAAAAAGTTATAATTCATGAAGTAAAACAAAAGGCTATGACGTGAGCTGCGTTTATATACTTCCCCGCAAATTAAAAATGGCTGGTCCTTACTATACTGCTTGCGTGCACATTTCAGATGGATAACATTTCTCATCTTTGTCCATTACCTTTGGTACTGTACGTCAGGATAGTAACCAGTCGTCATAAAGGATTCTGCAGTGCCAGGATCTGGAAACTTCGAATACGACACCTCTGTAGTATACTTAGTCTGGAAACAAGGAACTTGGCATCCGCAGAACTCCTCGTCTAACACAGCTACATAGTCAAAGATAGAGGTTGGTCAATTTTACTGTGACGGCAGAATTCTCACTACCGCTGTAATTTTTTACATCTAACAAGCGATATTAATTCGCACGTTTTGAAAGAAGGAAAATACGTGAGCTCCAGACCACTCTCTTTCGAGGTCGAACTCAAGCATGAACTCATTTTCTGGATCTGGCTTTTGCAAGTGTAAATGCAGTTTGGGCAAGCGCTATTATTGCTTATAAATAATGTTCAATAATATGACTTCAATAGCTTACAAACGTACTTTTTTGTGTTTCTGAAACAACAGCTTTTATCAAACAATATCGGGAAATATTTCCTGCCTTCATATGTTCTCCTAGTCAATGCCTACTCACCCTCTACTTGGTTAACACAATTTAGTTCTGTTGTTGATCCACAAGTATGAGTTTGGGGAGCACCTAAAACCAGGGATAATACACAAAATAAACAGCTGCTTTTCCATGTAGAGTGTAGAAATGTGTAGAATTAGTTATAGGGCCAAATAAAGATCATATGCATGTGATAGAAAACAAGACAAAGGCAAAAACCAACGTGGCGGAAAAGCCCCTGAACAGTACGCGGTTTGGGCTAAATGGGGACAGTCTTTATTGAATTTGAAATCTTATTAGCAAGGTAAAGGCTGTCGCCTGTTTTTCTAAAAAAGGGCCACACGAGATGCGTGGAATTTGCCTAGATCCAGTACATAATGGATATGATTTGGGTGTCACTTTACCGCTAGGGTTATGGAAATGTAATGAAAAAAGAGGTTTTTGTGGTAAAGTGAAAGTCCAGGCAATCAGAGAATGAACCTGTTGAGCCACCACACGCGCGCAAAGCCATCTGCTTTGGAGGACCTGACATTGATCTGCAAATTATTTGGAATCCTGGGCCGAGTTGTTCAAACCAAGGTTAAGATAACCCAGGGTTAGCGCGAAATTGGAATTCAGAAATGAAAGCTTAGAAAGTAATTTCAGTTTGATTCTTTTCGTCAACAAGTTGATGATTGGATGCTCTTTAAAAAAACGAGAAAATTATCCGAGAAAATGCTTTTGAACAAAAGAAATAGAAACCCGGGTTAAATTTAATCCCGGGTTAAATTTAATCCCGGGTTAAATTTAATCCCGGGTTAAGCGCTAATCGGCCTTCGAACAACTGGGCCCAGGGGAAAGGATATCATGATCATACCTCTGTATCCGGGGGGTCTACACCCACACGTTTTGATCGTGTTTTCAGCTCTACACTCATTCATGCAGCCTTCAGATGTATACGTTTTAAATGTTTTTAATGTTCTCGTGCTGCAGTTAGTATGAAATGGCTTCTCCAAGTTCTTAAACTGAAAAGATTAAAAAATGGCGTGGTCGTGTTTTTTTTTATGGCATTGAGAATAGCGAAGACATAGATCGTTTGTCAGCCAAAAAATACGGTTGGAAATACTGTTAATGAATTGACTGAGGTTTTACATAAAAATCGGACCCCTTCACGTTGTTTGCCTGATCAAGCCAAACGTTTCTTTATGTTGTCTCTTTTCAGCTCAAGTGTTTGAATGGGTTACTGGAACCTCGATATAACGAACCTCTATATAACGAAGTCCTCAGTATAAAGCGCACGTTTTTGTAAACCCCAGTAATAGTAGAATATATGGAAAAGAACTTTGATATAACAAAACCTACTCGTCCCTTGGTCCTTCGTTATATCAAATTTCCACTGTACCGGGGTCATATATTGATGTTTGTGACCTTGTGATGAATTAACGTCCCCTCCCTCCCTCCTCTCAGGATAAGCAGGATGAGCTTCAGGTCGTTCATTCTATTTTTTTCTTCAAGACCAGTATGGGTCTGAATCAACATAGCATTTATTTTGTCTACAGTTAAAAAATTCAATCCTTAAAACGGCATAAGTTCACTAAAAAAAACAGCGACACTGTTTTCAGTAAAAACAAAAAGGCTGGAACACGAAAGTAGACATTCCCAAGAACTACTTAGCCATGGCGAAGAGTGCGGGATGCTGTGGCCACTTAAAGTTTATCTCTTAAAACACACGCTCAATAAAAATATATCATCGCGATGAGGTTCTCAAAGTATTTTACCCTTTTTTCGGAGACAGCTACCACAACATGCTGTCCTGGTCCTACGTTGATTCCATTCCATTGATCACTGTACTCGCCCTGCCCATGAATCAACACCTTGAATCCCTCTGAGAACTTTCCTTCAGTATATTCATGTACATTTGCGTCGAGAATAAACGTCAACCCCGATGAAACTCCGCCAGTGTCCACTTTTCTTATTGTTCTGCCATCAAGTCCTGAATTGAAGGTGTAGCACATTCCCCAATCCGTTACCATGGGAACAAAGTCGTTTAATGTGCAGGGTGTGCTTTGCCAACCAAAGGCACAGCGTGGTCCAGCGAGAGTACTTAAGTTTTGGCTATAATGCTTATAAAAGACCTCAAGGTCCGGACGGTGAGAATTGCTCTCAATAACATCTAAAAGTTCTTTTCTATACTCTTGGGTACAGTTGGGGATAACTAATGCGTCGTTTATGTCCTCGTCAAAAACACAACAGCAAATTAGAGACAATCCACAGGGACGATTGCCTCGCACACTTGCTGTCACAGCGCATGAGCTGATGTTTAATCCGCTGGATGCAAAAAGTGGATCGTCATCACTCATCAAAACTTTACTCTTTGCAAAGAGGTTGAGAGAGCAGATTGTTACAGCAGGGAACTCCATTTCTTTAACAATTTTTCTGCTTATTACGGTGTTAATTGGACGATCGAAAAATTTATTGAAAGCTCTGTAAACTGTGAAAATGTAATATCCTCCGGAGGTCAGTAGTAACACAAGCCAGATTAAGCGCACGAGAATGTGACGTTTCATGAACACGTAGCGGATACCATGCAGTGTTGTGTTATCAACGAACTCCTGCCACATCTCTGCTGAAGACTTACATTGTTTCCGAGCGTTCTTCTGGGAAATATCACCCTCTGATAGTTTTGACATCGGTATCTCGTTCATGTTCTCTGGTATTTGCAGTTTCTTTTAGCCTTGCATCAACAATGTGGTTATATATTTTCTGATAAAGTAATGAAATAATTCATTTTTTTGAACTGCGGTTATAGATGAAAGTGAAAGAATGATCATCGCAGTAAATTTTCCAATTTAAGCAATTGGAAAGAAGAAGCCCTGATTTTTTTTCAGGCTTTTTCTTTCCAATTGCTTAAATTGGAAAATTTACTGCGATGATCATTCTTTCACTTTCATTTATATATTTTCTGTTGTGAGGTAGTAAATTGTGTTAACGTAGAACCTTTTGAGATTTTATAACTACGAGGGTCATTAGCTACTTATGCAAAAGGGTCACATCATACTTTCCTTAATTCATAAAAATATTGTTTAATCTGTGATTGAGCAGTCATGCATGTTGTTCTTTTTGGATTCCGAAACAACTTCTCTTCTCGATAGCAGTAGCAATTAATATTATTCATTTTAAACATTTCTCCTTTCTGATTGACTCAAATCCCACGGCTAATTCCTTATAACCAGTTAACGCTGACCAAATTGGAAGACGTTTGCGATATCTGGAAAATGTCGTCAATAATACAGAGTAAGCGACCGAGGAACCCTGGGGGCGAGGTTGCCTTGTTTTGGTAGGGCAGTAGAAAATGGCTGAAAATTTCAAACGTCTCGCAAAGAAGAAATAGCCGAACTACTGCCGTAAAATGTAGCACAAACAGCAAGAATACAATGCCATGGATCACATCTGATATTTGAAGGATATTTGCTGGACTAACATGGTTCGAGATGAGCATGGTTTAGCTTGTTTTTAAAATATAAATTATTTTGAACGAAAAATATATCAATACAATTATTGGATTCGGCTTTCGTAAGAGCTGAAGACCCCTTCCATCTCAATAATTCTTCATATTATACCCCCAACATATCCAATAATTGCTATTTAACTTTTAGATACTCCGCACGAACAAATCTTACAGACTTCTAAAGGAAACATTTTTAGAGAGCGCAAACCACATGATAATAATACCGCAATGTCACGAGTAGGGTCGTAACCATTCTCGTCCCCAGAGCCCGTCGTTTCTTGGTCACGTGGTTACAAATTAAGCCGAGTGGCTCTGGGGACGAGAATGGGTCGTAACATTCAAGTTTAGTTTTACAGGGCTTCGGACGATCTCCCGCTTCGGGGTCGGGCTCGAACACATGGCACGCAGCAAATTGGTTGATCTTTGAAAGCTCCGTGATCCTTGCCTAAATGTATGTGTCTGGCCATGCTGCGCTTGCTGTGATGTTGACATTCTGAGATTACAAATTTGAAAATAAACTGTAATTTTAAAGTTATTATTGAAAATGGGAAACGAAGTTCCACAAGGAGTTCGAAATAAAATTGGACATCATCTGGAGATTTCCGTTGTTTACAATTTCCTAGTCCAGATAGCCAACGAAGTGAAAATGTAAGGAAAGAATATTAGTGTATACGAATGACGCAAAAACATATAAATAGAAAATTAAAACTTATGATCGAACAAAGCGTTGGTGTTTGAAATATACAGATATATTAAATACGCTACCAGCAATATTCTCGACGAAAAATGTTTAAAAAAATGAGGACTTCACTTTTATGTAATCTATCAGGACGGTATCTCTAAGGGCAATTATGAAGCCAAAACGCCGCTGAACATAATCAACATCTAATGCAACATGTTGTCAAGGCTACAACGTTTGCTGGGTAATAATGTTTTCGGTGGCAATAATAACTGATTTTACGAATTTAATTCGGGTAAAAGTTCGCTTCGGTGAGTGTATGATATAGATGAGATAGTCAACTGCCGGTGATTCCTCATTCGTTCTCGAAATGTTTGGGGAAACATCTCATTAGACTTCAATGTCATTATCTCAAAAGCAAACATTGCTTTTCTTGTAGTAATTTAAAAATTGTTCGTTGCAGGTATCTTAATCTCATCAACTCTAAAACTTTCAGCAGAGTTGCTTTCCAAAAAGCTGTGCGTGAAAGTTAAGATTACAACTTCTGAAAAACAGAAAAGCATGTTTTACTAGCCCTACTTGACCAATTTGGGCCCTTTCTCTTCTAATTCTGGGCCATTCAAAGCGCGCTCGCATTCAAATTAGCTGCTTCGATGACTATGAATAATTAATGATGTCCAGGCATTCTGCGCGATGAGAAAATCCAAAATTTATAAAGAAAAAAAAAACGTTTACAGTGCAGACCATTTTAAAGCTGTCATCTTCGGATTTTTTACGCTCTGAAAATAAAAAATAAAATAGGGGTGCGTGATAGCTCACTGATTCTAAGCGTCACCTCCCTCCGAATATTTGTAGGCTATATTTGCGAGGTTGTGCGATGGCACTGATCAACTGAATATATCAAAACATTACTGTTAAGGGCCTGTTTACATGGAGGTGGGGGACCCCCGGTAGGTAAGGTAACCCACCTTCCACACAATCTCTCATTTCCATATGATTTGATCACGTTTGCATGATAGGTGGGGTGACCCGGTACTACCTCACCTATTTCTCATATTAAATGCAAAAACTAATGCAAAAAGTTTTTGTACTATCATTAATTCTCACTTAAAAGCACTCTCGGTAGTAAGCTTCTACATTGAGAGTTGCAATGCCTACATTTTCTTTCTGGATTATTATTTATTACTTTTTTTTTCTTACCAAAACATTGGTTTATCATTCCCAAACGTTGGGAACGTGATGTAACTAGACTCGTTTTAAAATGACGAAAACCCCTTCGTAAAGGGAACAATACTCTCATAAAAATGAGAGTATGGTAGTTCTGATTTGAAGGCACCTTGGACTTAAACACTCATTATAGCATGTTTCTGAGTCTCTCCAGTCACTTTAGTTTTTTTTCCAGGGATCCAAATGCATTTCAAATTCGATTCGAGTTGCTGAATATGAAAAAGTGTTAAGGGTATATACTCAACAAGAAACCGAACAAAAAAGACCTAAATGAATAAAATCCACGAAAAGGCTCACAATTTGGACAAGACTAAAAAAAGAATACTAAATATCTTTTCTCCCCAGGGCCCAGTTGTTCAAAGCTGTGTTAAGATAACTCAGGGTTAGTGCGAGATTTGAATTCAGATTTGAAAGCTTAAAAAGAATTTCAGTTTTAATTATTTTTGTCTACAAGTTGATGATTGGAAGCTCTAAAAATAACAGAGAAAATTATCCGAGTAAATACCTTTGAACACAAGAAAAAGAAACTCGGGTTAAATTTAACCCCGGCCTTCGAACAACTGGGCCCTGCAGAGGTTTAAAACATATACTATAGGATTCCTGCATGTTTTCCACTGACAAATAACCATTTGTGGAAAACCAATGAGTCACCAATCTTTTAGTGTGTTTATATTTATGACAATGTTACTAGGTTGTTTGTAAAAGTGATGCTTTTTAATCTTTGCCTCAAGATATACGTCTCAGTCAGTGAATCCGTTATGATTCTTCTTTGAGAAAGCAAGGAAATTGGGGACATAAATATGTTTTATGTTCCACGCCTTGATAATGAAATGAAATTGGAATTTGGAAAACTGGGTTCTTAGATGCTACATTTGTTGATAGAAAAGATAAATGAATTTAACTTACCAACAGAAATGCAAACCACAGATCTGGTAGTCTTCCTCAAAGGTAAAAAGCTATGAAATATCAAAGCACCTGCTAAATTATTAGTTATCTTAACAGCGTATGTTGTATGTGGTAACTTGAAAATTTCATTTCCCACAGCTGGATGAATTCTATATATTATGCAAATCCACCTTTAATTATGGAGCTTATTTGTAAATAATGAAATAAAAATTAAAAATCGAAAACCCTCCAAACGCTCTTGACTTTTTATTACTTGTTGAGCTGATTTATGCCCTGGCTTATGCTTGTTTCTTAATTACATTATTCTCAAGCCAAATAGAAAAAAACCTTGATTGGTATCCATGGTACAAGACAGTAAAGTTCTCTTCCAATAAATTTAAACGTGAAAAAAGAAGTTACGACCCCCAAAAATGGAATTGACCTTTTAAATGCTTAGTTCCTTCTAGTAAGAGTTAATTAAAAATACCATACGATTTAATTCATTTGTACAAAGCTAGATTTTCTCATTGAAAGAAATAATAACAATAAAAAAATGTTATGCATAGAGGTTCCATTATTTTAGACTATTGGGTGAATAGGGAAAATGCATACAACATCTGCTGACCGCTTGGTATGAAAATATACTTTAATTGAAATGTACGACTGAACATCAATGTAGTGACTACTGATTGTTTTATTATGTATGAGAAGACATACATGATTATTTCAACTGGTTTTGCACAGATGTTATTACATCTTGATCTGCATGGTATTTGAAAATCTTTTTTTCTAATTGACCACGATGTACATGTACAAGTTTCATTTTTGACCGTCAGTTTAAAGCTGGAGAAGTGGGAGGCATGAAAACAGCAGTGCGAAGTCGTTTGTTCCAAACAATTCAATAGAGGATGTTAGCATCGACAACGAGTACGAGTTCTAGAACGAGATCAGCGATTTTGCGTACTGCTCATCCGTTCTGCGCATCTCCACGTTTTCAAGTCGTCCTGTGAAGTTGCACTACGACGAGTTCTCACCAAAAACTCGAAGTGAGCAGAACGACTGGGAAGAGCTGGTTTTCAAAGGTAAATTCCGATCGTTTAATGCAGTTTCTTTTCGTTTCTAGCCTCTCTTTATCATCTTGAACATTCCTTATATTATGTTTTATGTGAAAAAATGCTTTTAAAGTCGAGGAAAAGCAACCGAACGCGATATTTCCTACACAGAGTAAATTTGCATTTACCCGGGAAAGTTTCATGTCTCTCCACAGACCTCACAGGCTCACGAAATAACTCCGAAAATTGCCATTATTTGGTCGAAAATATCCCAACAGTCGAAGATATCAATAAAGAATACTTACTTCTTTATCCAGTGTGGTTGTGTTGAATTTGATGGGTTTTAGCGTCGAATCTTCGATACTTTCCATGCTCAAATACAGGATGATCTGTGCTGTTTACATCATATAAAGCACAAAATTCTTCTTCGTCCAAAAAACCTTCCAATATGTAACTGAGTAACAAGCAGTCTTTTTAAATCGGTTTTCAAGCGCTCTTCCTCTTTTGTCATGAAGGCAAAGAACATTAAATCAAGAAAGAGATTAACCAAACCTACTCTTTGTTCTGTAAGTGAAGGTGAAAGGGCTTCTGCATTCAATCTGTTTGTAGCATATCATATAACGATTACGAGTCTATGCTGAGGTTGTTTGTGTCAATACAAAAAAAAATGGAAAATAACTCAATGTAACCCTTACTTAAACCAAAGATACTGCACAACCTTAGAAATGAAATAATTAAATAAAGAAATGATAAAGAAAAAGAAGAAGAACAAAAAAAAAAGAACATGGGTAGTAGAGTGAGTCTGTATTCGTTCAAATCACGTGACAATTACATCATGACTATGGAATTCACAGCCATTATGACCACCATCTTGTATCTGACTGTCGGCTGCCGTCTTGAATTCGGCCGGAAAAAAGGTTAAAATCATAAAACGATAAAGAAAACCATTCTATTTCTATCCAACATGTACTATGTTGGTTTCAAATGGACTGACGTGGCGAGCCCTTTAGTAGATTTAATACTCTCCCCAGGCTAGACTCCGCATATTTGAAGACAAGATGGTCGCTCGTGAGGGTACAGATGTTAGGTGCTCGATTCCGATGATCTTACGAAGAAAATAGGGGACTGTGAACAGCTTACTGGAAATGTAAGGCCTTGCAAGGCTTAGTCAAAGTGGCAACGCCAACCTGGGAGACAATAAGCATTGAAGTTAAGTGCCTTTCTTATCAAAGAGCGTTTATCTTTTGTTCCAATAAAGTTGCATAGATGCTTGTCACGTGAGTGAAAATTAACGCTCAATACTGCCTAGCTCTGTTGTTTTCTTGTTCTCTCTATTGTTTTATTTTAATCAAAAAAATTATCTACTTTCTTAATTAAATTGTGTAGTAAAATTTGATTAACGCCATTTGTCAAGCGTATTTTTTTGCTTTAAAAACAACTGATGAGTAATTTCTTAGATATTGATTTTGTTATAAAACTTAACGCGAAAAGGTCACGACGTTTCGACCTCTCCGAGGCCATTTTCAAGTGCGAGTAAAATATGAAATTAGCATAAATATATTAAAATAGTAAAAGCAGGAAAAAATGTCACGAACGCTAAAATGCGATAAAATATGTAAATATGTAAAAGTAAGGGACAAAATATTCTCAGTTTAAAAAGACTTTAAAATACTACGGAAA
The DNA here is from genome assembly GCA_038088405.1 of Porites divaricata. Classification (NCBI taxonomy): domain Eukaryota; kingdom Metazoa; phylum Cnidaria; class Anthozoa; order Scleractinia; family Poritidae; genus Porites; species Porites divaricata. Next base: position 728,641 of record JBBMOI010000008.1, read on the forward strand.
CAATTAAAAACAATTAAAGTAATTAAAACCGACCTAAACAAATAATTTTGCGCGGATGGAATCACATTGTTTGTTTAGAGTTGGTTTCAGTTCTTTGATAAAAAACATTTCAAAAATAAGGCAATCAAACTTGCTCTGACACTTTTTTAAAATTTTAAAAAACTGCGCAATGTCATCTGGGGCTATATCGTGTTCCTCCTTGAGGTGATTTCCAATGGCCGATCCCTTGTGTTCTTGAATCCGTTGGTGAAGATGTCGGCACGTATAGCCGACATACCCTGCATCACACAGGTTACACTGAAAATTATACACAACGCATTGTTGATTCACAAGGGGTGGCTTGTTTTCCCTCACTTTGATTTCATCCTTGATTTTCCGACTCGTGTACACGGGGCTGATGTCTACATTGATCTTACGGCTGAGGTCTCCTAGTTGTCTGCGCACTGAGTTTGCGGACTTCTGATCTTTAAAAGGCAGCACGATTCTGATTGGGTCTTGTTTCTTAAGCTCTTGTTGTTGGGTAAGTGCATCTTCGGACACTTTTGACTCAATAAATCGACGGATGGTAGACTGCACAAGTTCTTCTGGGTAACACAGACGGGAAAAGGTCACTTTGAGGCGTTCACACTCTTGGTGAAATAGTTTCCATGTAGAAGAGAGCTTAAAAGCACGATTAAGCATGGTGTTCAGCAGTGACCGTTTATATCTTTCATCCACATGGCTATGATAATGTAACAATAGCCCAGTGTCCGTAGGCTTTCGGTACACCTTTGTGTTCAAATGGCATTAAACAACAGTCATCCTTCTATCAACTTCATAATGGAGCTTGAAGAAAATGGCAGACTCCCCTTTCTGGGAATGGATATCATCAGAAATGGATGCCATTTGAACACAAAGATTCCATCCGCGTAAAATTATTTGTTTAGGTCGGTTTTAATTACTTCAATTGTTTTTAATTGTTTCCGTAGTATTTTAAAGTCTTTTTAAACTGAGAATATTTTGTCACTTATTTTTACATATTTTATCGCATTTTAGCGTTCGTGACATTTTTTCCTGTTTTTACTATTTTAATATATTTATGCTAATTTCATATTTTACTCGGACTTGAAAATGGCCTCGGAGAGGTCGAAACGTCGTGACCTTTTAGCGTTAAGTTTTATAACAAAATAAAAACAACTGCTTATGCAAATGACACCGAAAAAGTAAACGAGAAGAAAAAGAGCAGACTGAAACAAACAAACAAATAAAAAATACTCTTATTATAAGCTCAAGGTCAATTTTATTTAATCAACTAGTTATTCAAATGACTTCAAATATTTTAGTCTTCTATAAACTATGTTTGAAACTACGTTTCCTATCCATCACCTTCGCCCACCAGCGACATCCGCTTCATCTCTTCCCTCAATTTAGTAAAATGGAAGATTTTTTATGGAGACGAGTATGAACGTTTCTTTATTGCAAGATTTTACCCGTCCAGGTGGAAATATTCAAACAATAATATAAATTATTTATAACACCATTAGTGCCATTTATTTACCATTAAACAATAAAACGAGTTATATATCATCATTAGTGCAAAGTAGTGACAAACAATAAGACAAATTGTATAACATCATTAGTGAAGAGGAGGAGGGATTTTAATGTGCCTTACCGATGCTGGTTGTTGGTGTGGTGGGGTTTATAGGAAATGACTTAATCGTCTCCTTTGTGTCCTGGAAAGAAAAAACACTAAGGCGCATCGAAACTAGCCGCTTTGTAAAAACGTTTAATTTGTTCGTGAGAAGCTTAGCTATTTCTGATATCCTTTCCACTTCAGTGTCACTGCCACTCACCTGTATTCAGATTTGCTTCGATGTTTTTCAGACTGATTGGACAAGTAAGGTAGTTCGCTTTGTCAACATTGTATTCCCCATTATTACTATTCACACTCTCATAGTAATAAGCATAGAGAAATATGTTTCATTGAGGCGAGTGCCTCGGCCCTTAAGTTCATCAACTATTCGCAGATCAATTTTGCTGGCCTGGTTTCTTGGGTGTATAAGTACTCTGAGTGCCGCTGCAACTTTTAGGGGAATAAGGTATGACCTGAATGAAACGCACTTCACATTCATTTGTAAGTATGATAAAGAATACTTTCCATTTCGACTCATTTTTCTTTCATTCACCGCAATCGAGTATATTTTTCCCTGCCTATTTCTCGTGATCATAAATACCTCGTTAATTAAAACTGTTTGGGTAAAAGTTAAAACCAGGGTTTCCATTGCCTTAAATTACCCAATGAGGAGTAAATTGCGAGCTGCAATCCGGGGAACCCTTCTTATTGTAATTACGTTTCCTTTCATTATTCCCTATTTTTTCTACTTTGGCTACGTGGCATATAACATGATCGCCACACTAGATATCACCTTCCAAACCGATTACATAATTCGCTTGCTTTAAGTGGAATAAGTGTAGGAGAGAGTAGTTTTCGTTTTACTTTTTACCCACTACATTGAATTGTTTTCTTAGGAAATGGCTTCACCTGTCTTTGTGCATTGTTAGCATAGCAAAATTACAGAAACAAATACGTTAATTGGTATTTCATGAACCAACCAGCGATCAATGATATATTTTAATACCCCATGCACGAGTTTCAATGTCAAGCTAGCCTTGCGGATACCTTGTTGTTACCGACATCCCTTTAAAAAGGAAGTGTAAGGACTCCTGCTTCAACAGGCATACGGACAAATTTACGGCTCCGACAGCTCAGTTTCGTTGTTGTTTTTTTTTGGTCCTAAACGTTATAAATACCTATTAGACGAGCGGCATCTTTGAACAGTAAAAGATGAATTCTATCCCAGTTTTCTAATTGACAATGAAACGGGAAAACACCTACTCAATATATATAAGCAAAATAGCGCCTGTGTACAGCCGTCCACGCCCCAAGGGGGGGGGGGGGGGGGGGGGGCGGCTGTACACAGGCTACGAGCACAATGGTATGCGTATCTTTCCTGTAGCTGAATATACTGTTACCGGTACTTTAATTACGACAAGAAGTGTGACTTCTTGATGAGAATAAATACGATCACCTGGCTAACTTGACTTACATCACACGATTATTTAATGGACTTCTTGGGCAGCTGCTTGTGAAGTAAGATATGCCTTCCTCGCTGGTGGCCCAGTCTTTTTTCAATGGATTCATGTCCTTTGACCTTTTTTGCGCCCCTCCCCCCCCCATTCTGACCTTATTGGCCAGAACTGTTTGTTTTTTCCTTGTGCGTTGGTGGCTGCTATTCTCCCGTAACTTGCACAAGTGAGCCTGCTCACAGGCTTTGTTTTGTCCGTCGTTAACTTGATCAGGAAGAACACGAATGACATCACAATGACCTTCTAACCGCGCGTAAAATTTTGGTGATCAGACATTTGTTCAGTATCTTTACCGAAAACCGCTGTATGTTAGACGCATGAAATTAGGCCCGTGTCTCATGTCTGTCACTGGCATGGAAGATATATCATAATTGACCCAGTGACGTCATTGTAGAGGAATTCAGGGACTTAACTAAACACGCAGGGATAGACTCATTTAGTTTATTGCAAAAACCAATGCTGGTGCAATTGATAACCAGAACAACAAGATCGATTTCAATCGAAATAATTTAACATATATTAAAGGAATTAAATTTACAACTAAATCTTATTAAACAAAAAAGAAAAATACACCGTTATTTCTATAACGTTTTTTCTATTTGATTGGTTTACCTCAACTGATCGCCTAGCACAATCAAAAGTCTCAAGTTCTATCAGTCTCGCTTAATATAAACCAGGGCTGCCCTAATATCGTGAAAAGTTTCTAGTTATAGCTTAGCGTTCACTGCAATATTTTGCGTATGTGCCATAAAGTTCGAATTTTATACAGTCACGGTATAGACTGCAGGCTTCCGTCTTTCATTCAGTTTTGCAAGCTAGCTAATCACGCACACGCACGCGTGACGAATAGGAGGGAGTGTGCGAACTGTAGGAGAAATTAGGAACGAGCAACAGAAAAGGCATCGTTCCTTTTTCCTCGATCAGGCTACAAGTTTGCTGTTTTTGCGCTACTTGGCAAGACCATCGACAAAATCGAGAGAAAATACATTGACATCCAGTAATTATTGCCTCCGAGAAAAGCAGTTTGGGTAATCGCCGTATAGGAAGATAAAAGTAATGAAGGGAGAAGGTATTCAAAAGACCTGAAAATTTAAGAAAAATTTCCAGATCACGATATTTGTTAAAAATTGCACACTTCACAATTTTTGTTTTACTTTCAAAAGAACTTGGGATTTCTCACATTCTCGACAGCTTACCAAACGATGAACTTTAACGCTTATTAGAACTTTTCATCCTCTATTAACTGCTATAACCTCAACAGAAGACCTCTCGTTCCAGTTCCTCGGAACTTAATTCATTCAGTTCTTTGTAAATCTTGCTAGAATTCCGCATTGCGTCGTGATTGGAGCTTTGCCCTTGACGTCTGTTTTCATTCTCTGCAAAAAAAAGTGTAAACTAAGTAAACCTTCGTGTATAAAAAAAGATAAATAAGGAGGAAAACTGACGTAACAGTTTATTATCAACGCAAAAGTTCTTTAAGAAGCCTTATCCTTCATAAAACACGGGGTTTGTTTCTCTCTGCCACTGAGAATAACCGACCCCGACTCTAAGAGGTCTGCTTCCACTGAAGACTTATATCCTATATGATGAAATATATGGTGAAAATTCATGACCAAGTTCACTTAATTTAGTACAATAAAAAACCTCTGACAACCAAGGTAAAATAGCGAGTAACAGTTATTGATGTAATCCAAGTGACGTACGATGAACTGAATGAAAGAGACCTATGGCGAATATAATACCCCATGAAAGGGGATTCAAGGTAATCTTGAAACTATGGATTCCACGACATGGATTCAGGATTCCAGGAACTGGATACCGGACTCTTTGTCAGTGGAACTTAGATTCTGGATTCCAATCGTTAGTGGGATTCCGGATTCCACAACACAAATTTCCTGGATTCCGGCTTCAACAAAACAAATTTTCAAGACTCCAGATTCCACAAGCAAAATTTTCCCGTATTCCGGAATCCGGATTCCCTTATATGGGGCAAGATTTACTTGTGTAGTCAGTACTCCCACAATATTATCATTCTTCCTCTCTTTCTATGCCGATGTCTCGACAGATCTTACCTACACTTATCCCACTTTTGTTGGGTGGATCATGGTGCTCCCCAGCCTGAAAACTTCTGAAACTTTCTGTATTTGGTGTTCCATGAGGGAAAACCAGAACAGTTTCTGGTAAGGAGAAAGTAAAATCAGGTTCCGTATAGCCCTGAATTCCACCAAGCTGTTCTCCGGCTAGATCTACGGAATGCCTGTGAAGCAACGGCAAGTCAGCTATCCGATAACTCAAACTATCAAACTCGTAAAATGAATTCGTGTTTGAAGTTGAACCATTGGCAAATGACCGAGAACGCAACTTGGTGCGTAAAAAGGAGGTAGCACGAGTTCTTTCTAAAAAGGAACGACTCCTTGAAAATGGAAGGGAAGATCTCGATGTAAAGCAGTCGGACAAAACAGACGTTTTTATACCAGAGTTTGTATTAACTGGAAAATGTGTGACTTGAAGAGTCTGAGGCCCTGTCTCCTCTAGGGGGCCTGGTGAAGAGAAACAATCGTCTCTATTTTCCGTCGAATTTGCTTCTGGACTTAAATCCAATGCATTTTTCCCTTCAAAATCTTTAGATAATGGTTCTGATGTTACATCTATAGTGCTAAGGGACAACTGGTTATAATCTGTCAGAACATCTGCTTTAGATGGCTTTACATCCTGTTTAGCTTTCTCTGTCGCTGCAAGATTTTGTTGTACGCTTTCATCATTGTCACCTTGTGAATCGCAAGATACCTGACTGTTCTCTAAAGAGTCATCGTTGAACAGTCCTGGTGTCTTGCACATGAACGGATAAACTAGAGAAAAGACCAAGAAAGAACAATAGGTGAACACAGACGTTTAAGTATAGTTACAACCTAGTAAATATACAGTGGGACACTTAGGAGGCCATAGAAAGTGTCCATATAAAGCGGGTTGAATGTAGAGAAAATGTAAGGGTTTTCTTTTCCCAGGGACAAAGCAAAGTGTTCGTAATAATGAGGTGTCCATGGAAAGGGGGTGTCGCAAAGCGGGGTTTAATTGTACTACTATGTAAGAAAGCTAAATAGACTTGACCTATCTTTTAGATTAATTTTCTTAACGCTTTTTATCAGAAGGTTTTTTTTTTTCTGCGCTTGACAAATACGTGGACATTCTGGGTTGAAGAGAACACCTTTGGACCCAGTCTACCGGCTTTTATTAGCCTCTAGCATCACATCACGTCCATTCCCAAATAAGGCGTTGAACGGGCTATCATACCTGAGACAGCGATTTTTCTCTTTGTTTTGCTTGAACCGGATCGTGTGTCCTCGCGAGAAGATGCATCTTCAAAAGCTGTGTCCATCTCCGGCGAAACTATGATTTTGTTTTCATAACCATTTTCTTGCGTGTAACAGCCATATTTGTGACTGGAAGGTAAATCAGAGGTTTCCTGTTTTGGAGTTGTTTTACCAACGGACAGACACACCGTGGATCTAACTTCCTCCTTCTCTTTAGGTGACGGTAATGCAGCTTGATTTGCTTCGACCTCGTCTTTGAAGGAAATACGCTTTCTATGTAGACGTGGCCTGTCCTGAACTCCGTCAACAGTGGTGCGATAAAAGCTTCCGGTTTTGCATTGCTCCTTTTCATAAGCGGTGTTAATAAGGCCACCCTGATGATATCCAATGCTGCCGCCATCAGGAACAATGCCGGAATCATGATAACTGAACGAAGGATTGCTCGTGACTTTAACCACCGTTTGATCTGTGGTCGGTGTGGCTGGTTCAAAATCAGAACTACGCCGTGAACCTTGCGAAAGCCGTCGTGAAAGTGTCCATGGATCTGGAAGTAAAAAAAACAAGGTAACGGACCTCATAAGATTTGCTTTGTAAACAGGGAATATGTTTTCAAGAATCAGTGCAGCAACGTAAGTACAACTAAAAAGACCATACTTTCTAATGAAAAGAAACTTGTCCCTCTTCGTTAAAGTTGAAAGCGCCCTTCAAAGACCCATTGCCATGACAACAACATACAGTCGAACCTCTTCTAACGGCCACCTCTCTACAAAGGTCACTTTTTACTGTCCCGGCTGACAAAGGCCACATCTCTACAAGGGTAACGGCCACTGAAACGTGTCCCCAACTGAATGTTGCAGGATAAATCATTTAGAAAGTCAATAGTTTGGCAAGGATTTTCTTAGAAAGCTTAAATGTATAGGTACCATTAGCTCTCAGATGAGAAAAATGTAAAAATGCCTGGTAGGAAAAGGAGCTTAGACGCCAACGATTTTTGTTCCCCGGCCGCCTACCTTCAGGCTATGTTCACAATACTCCGGAAGCCTGTGCGCCGCCAAGAAAATCACACCGAATAGAGCTTCTGTTCACACACAAGAACGTTGTTTTAGGCGCGGTTTCTGTGACAGAGCAAAGCTGCACAGCGACGATCTCGAAAGTGGAGGGTCGTAGTACATATCGGGGAGGTTTTGTGCCATACTTTGCTGCAGTGTGACCACCTATTACTTCAGTCGCGGAAGTAGATGAACAGGAGCGATAACTAGAATTTAGTGCATCAAACATTCTCCCCCAACCTCGCTGACACGATGTTGGGTGTGAACGACTTGTCGGCCGGTTTCGGATAGCTTACCGTGTCGGCACGAAAATCTATCCGATATAGTGTGAACATAACGTAAGTTTGAGGGTAATTATCAGGTTAAAGATTTATGAACATACTGTCTGCTTTGTAGGATGAACATAAACCACAGCAGTGAAAAATCTTGCATAGGATGAATATATATCCTTTTCTATACGGCTTGCACATGGCGGCGCCGATTAGTGGATTGAGGACTGAGTTAATAACAGCCAATCGCATTGACCAGAAATGGGCCTCTGGTGGGATTTGGAACCAACCACTCACATGCTGAAGAATAACAATCTGAAAAGAAAAAGGCAAGAATCAACTCAACTCAGCCAAAAAGATGAAAGATGTTGCTATACATGAGAAGTCACCCTCTATCATTAGAGACCTTTAGACCTGTTGTTAATCCTCTAACAAGTTCTCTCCACTACTAACAGCATACGAAAAGATAAAGGGTTAAAAAACAAAACAAAGCAAAAACTGCAATAAACGTCACTGCGCTCTTTGTACTTAAAATGCTACGCTTTGAACCGGGACCTAACACAATTTTTGGGGGATTTCGATCCCTCTAACCGCCGAGGCTCCATTTGGGATAGTAAGCGCGCGGGAGCTTTTCCCCTACTAAACGTCACTCGCAGGCTTTCCCAATGTACCCATTACCTCTTTGTGACATGAAAAAGCTTGAACGAAGGAGAGGGAATTTCGATGACTTGGGCTAACCTACAGCCCACGTCGCAGACGTAGCCTAAATCCGGTTAGTAACTTTTAACCAGAAGGCCCCCGGGGGGGGGGGGGGGGGCTACTCCCTTATATAAGCTATATAGGTAAGTGCTGCCCCATCGGGCGCCGTTTTGGTCTGAAAACGGGTCTGATACACTTTGCCTATTCTCGTCTGGGATCGGGTATGGTTTTCGAGGGAACCACGGGAGTGTATGAACGTATTTATCGTTTCAATTCCAACTGAGTAAGAAAGAAAGAGAAACATGCGAATTCGAAATTTTTGGTTTGCGCTCCATTCTAAGTAATGATAACATAATGTCTGCCTCAAGGCCAGGTCTGAAAACGGGTATGGATTTTAGAGCTCTGGGCCGGGTTGTTCGAAGCTGGGTTAAGATAACCCGGGGTTAGTACGAAATTTGAACTCAGATATGAGAGCTCAAAAGGCAAATTCAGTTTAATTCTCTTCGCCTACAATTTGACGATTGGATACTCTAAAAAGAATAGAGAAAATTATTCGATAGAGTGCTTCTGATAAAAAGAAAAAGAAACCCGGGTTAAAATGTAACCCCGGGTTAGCGCTAACAGGCGTTCGAACAACTGGGCCCTGGTCTGAAAATGAGATTTTTGGTCTGAGATAGGGTCAGGATTTGGAGAACCAGGCGGCACACCCCCACCAAGAATTCCCAGGAGTACTCCCACGGGGGGGGGGGGGGGGGGGCTGTGGCGCAGGCTACGTTCAACCCTTCCTGAACCGGGCCGTTTGAAAAAGGGAGACATATGACAAACCAGAACCCTTTCCTTTACTCCCAAAACGCTAGCTTGTTTCTTTTCTCATCCTTTTTACAGCGATAAGATCACCCTAGGAGCAAGTCCTAATGATTGTTTTCACAAATAAACTGTGTAAAACCAAGCCAGTATGATGGTTAAAGAAAGGCCTTTCTCAGATTGCGATCACTGTGGCTATAAACAAAGTCTACAAGTATCTGGCTGAAGTATCCTTAAGATAATCCGGCGGTGAATGCTATGGTCTTGTGATCATTACGACATCATTCCGGAAACCAATTACCCATCAGCCTAAACAGAGAAAAGACTGATCCGACTAGCCTGTTCAGCTGATAGTTTCTGTCGTGCACTGATAAAGTTTTAGTAATAATGTAGTGACATTCACGTATCATTTCCCTTAAAAAAGGTGAGCGGTATTATGATTGAAAGAAAACCACCGAGATCGAGATCGGAGACCATAAATCGAGAACATTATTGACCTATAAAAAGTATCTGACATGATCTGCTCTGAGTGTACGAAATTCTGTTGGACGAAAAAAGATAACATGTCATGGGATTTTATCATTAGAAAAATATTTTGTTTCTACGTTCGACAGAAGTATAAGCCAAAAATAACTCTTGGATCTGATATTTTGCGGCTAATTGCATTCCACTTGTTCCGCGCGCAAACAGGAAAGTTACAGGAAAATGGAGAGAAAATATATACATAACTCAGTTTACAGTATATTAAACAACACGGAAGTGGGATCGATTTTCCAATTGACTTTGTATAAAAAGAAACGGGATGACCAGTTAAGGTTTTTATTAAAAAGAGTTATCAACAAACGGGACAGTTTTTCTTTCTAACCAAACAGATTGTTAAGCGCGAAATCACTCCAAAATTTTGAAAGTGTTTGTTTTGTCAGAACGCGACAGATGAATTACCTTCAGTGGTTATTGGAGCCCTTCGTAATGACAAAAGTGAAGTAAGGATTAATTTAAAACCTTGAATTCTTTCTGCGAATTGCACGAATTGCTACCTTAACAAAAGCTATCTAACAAGTCAGAAAAACGAATTCTTCAGATTGAACGGCACTAAAGCAAAAAAAAAAGAAAAATAAACGTTATAATTCAAAGATAATCAGCCCAGTTTCTTATGTTTAGCGCTCGGTTTCAGCGGTGTTTTAAAATGGTCACACACTTTTCGATTTCATGTTATTCTTGTGGCTTATATCCTTTGAGCATTTTTTTATACGTCGCCTTTTCGCTTTCACACACACTTCTTACTGTTGATGTACTCTTTGTATCTTTTTACGCTTTTGTTTTACAAGATAAGTTCGTCTTATCATGTTGTCTCCTTGTCGGGTCTACGTCAGGCGACATCCATTTTTGCACGCATGCAAATATTTGTGTCATATTTTTCAGAGAACGGATAAATTGAATAAAAGTCCCTAAATTCCGACTAACATACTACGCTAGCTGGATACTGTCAAATGTCATAGCTTGCGAAACTAAAACTAAAGTTTGCGGTTAATTGTCAGCGCCAGGAATCACGATTAAGCTGAATTTAATGGGACAGTACAGGGTGTCAAACAATCAGGCGCAGAATTTCTAGAGCACTGCTGTCGTTTAAACCATGGTAAGTGTGTTTCCTGAATTATGAGAATCATTTAAGGAAAGATAAAAATAATATCACATTTGAGCTCAAAAGCCTGACAGAATAACGGGGAAATGTTTTATACAACCATTTAATTATTTAAAATTAACCCTCTGGACAGCAACAGCTGAGTTCAAGGTCGCACGTATACCTATATAAAAGAGATAAATATGTTCGCCACACGACTGCAAAACGCAGAAGAACACTTGACAAACGACAGAAACGTATAAATGATTGCAACTTACCAAGAAGAGAAGCCAAGAGACGAAAAAAATCATCATCATTACGATCATAAGACGAGCAAACATGCTATTCATAGCTTGCCTCTTGCGATCTGCTCCATCAAGGTCCTGAGTAGAGGTGGACATCCTTCGCTGACGTTTCATCAGGCCTTTTATGCTAATCATGGCGCGTGTGTAGCAAAACACAACAACCACAATCATAGCCATGCCAAGAGAAAGCACAAAAATACTGTACGCTCGGTTAGCAGGTTTGGTGGAATCGAAATCAAAATGGCAGAAGCTGCCATTGTTGTAGGATCTCATTTTTCCAATCCCCACCAGCGGCAGAACAGATTGCGTCCCACTAAATACAAAAACAGCAACGATTGTGTAAATAAGTCGTTTTTTCGAGAGCAAACGTTTGTACTCGAATGGCCAACACAAGGCGATATATCTGTCGATGGCCATGATTGTCATTACCATCATAATTCCACAGTTGAGCGTGAAGGCAGTCCAGCCAAATATTATACAAGAAGCAGAGCCTTCTGTCATTCCTTTCTCGCTGAGGTAAGCGTACAAAGTCATGTTCAGTGGAATTAACGCTTTTAGTAAGTCCGCCATCGCAAGACTAAGGATCAGAATATCTGGATTGTATTTCCTTTTGAAGCGCAAAATAACGGTGATGGCGAGGATGTTCAGAAAGACAATAACCACCGCGAGAAGGAGCAGTGAATATCCTTCAGTTTTTCGGACCATTTTGATTTCGTTGGTCTGTGATCCCTTGTTTGATCTATCCGATCCAATTCAAGCCTGTCAAGTTTAGTGGCAGTAGTTGTCCTAGAAGAGTAAACACACTCTTTGTTTGAGGTGTCTGGTCCATCTTACTAAGTTCATTTGCGGAGTGCCCGGAAGTTATCCTATCGATTTTTGGGACTTTTTTTGCGTTCTTAATGCAATTTGAGCCATAAGGCAAAAATAAAGTGACATAAGCCGAGTAACGCTACTACTCCTATATAGGTTTTTTGTTTACTGTTTAGTGGTTTCAGCCAATCATTAAGACAAAACAGCATAAAGTTGCTTATAATGATAAGGCATAACAAAAGAAACAGCAACAAAAGGCCGACAATTCTCTTCGAAACGGGACTGCTAGCTCTGTGGTTACGGTCGGGCAGGTCCTCTTTCATCACGCTGGATGTGGTAATTAGGAAGTCACACATGGTAATGTGCTCGTAGCAAGAGAATCCCTGTGTTTCATTCCTAGATGAGTAGGACGCCATTCAATTTTAACGTTTCAGGTAAATATTGACATTTAATCGAGAATCTTTCAATATCTTTTATATCATAAACAATGGTATTTCATTTGATGCAGTATTTATGTACGGAACAAACAAATCACGGAGGTCTTCAGCTGGGTCTTGAAGCTGTTGATATTTGATTATTGAAAAGCCTTGTTGTACATGTTGTGAGGAATGTTTTGACAGAGGGCGCGTCTAATCGTTTGAGAAAATGACCCCTTTGATCACAAGAGCCCATAGAAAAATTTCTATAATCCAGCGTTTTATAGACTTGTCACACGAGAACTCGTTCAGGCAGGCTCGCGTGAATTGAACCAAAGAGCATTTTTTAAAAATATGTGACATAATAACGACCACTGACGTTGATGGAATGCAGATTGCTGACAGGTATATAATAAGGGGCTTTAACCCAGCAAGAGAAATATAAAGGGGGTGTTTACATGAGAAAACTTGCACAGACGCCACTTTCATATCGGGATGACTTTTTGATTTCGCCTCGCGCTTACATGATGACTGGGTCATTTCCTATCTCGTTATTTAAAGGTACACTTCATGTTGATAAAATACACGTGCAATTCAAATCGCAAGCATGACTCATGCACTACCCGTTCCAGTCTACCGGCAGACCGATTTCACACCGAAACGGGTGGTCGTTTCGCGTTTACACGATACCGGGGTGAACTCACGCCGGGGTGACTCGCGCCGACATGATATTTTGAGAGGGAACCGCTGTGAACTACCCTGCTAGCAGAGGCTTTTCCCTTGTGTTTCTCAGCGTTGTACTGCCATTCTCTTCGCTGTTTTGGCTGCTCGCGTTTTGTTTTGGTTGTTTCTGTGCCGAGGAAAAGACCTCTGCAGACAGCCGTTTGGGATTCCTGTTGAGCATGCGCGAGATGAAAATGCGGTTACCATGGAATTTCTGTGTCACGTGTCGGTAATACGATGCCGCCGCCGGAGTTTGCTCATGCATTCATGAATCAATTTTCCCACCGGAATGACTCGCACTCGCCAATGTTGATATAGCGGGCTCACTTTTGCACATTCTCGACCCCAGTGCTTACGGGTTTGGGAATGCACCCGTAAGCTCTGGGAAACTCTGCGCTGGACGTTGTGGTAGCTGCTGAGAAAATACCGTTAAACGTTCCCAATCACAGATTGAGACTTGAAGTTTGCGTATGCTTGGCAGTTGATTAATATTTCTGTGGACTACTTCACGAGGCGGTAAGTGAAACCCGAATGGCTTGTTAAAATAAACGTACGGAAATTCCAATAAAACTTTCCAAAATATGAATTTAGCGTCCTTTTATTTATGTTTGTTCATGAACATTAACACTTCAGCGAAGCTGCTTTGAAATGTGATATCGTGGGAAAAAAAGAGAACTATAAATATCTAGTCGCATTGTACACGTATCACTTTTACTTTTTCTGGTTTTTTTTTTCTTGGAAGTCTGTTTTTGGGCAATTTACGACAAGAAGCTGAAGTTTTCATTCATACTCGGCTACTTCGTGTGAACAAGATAACGTGGAAGTCGAAGAAAAATCAGCAATGTGTCAAGCTTCTTAACTTATAGCTGGCAAAGATGTCGGTGTATTTTTATTTTCTTTCTTTTTGCATTCAAATCTTTTTCTGGTTCACGGTTCAATTTTCGATATGTACCTAAGCATTTTTATTTGAAAATTGGAAAATCTAGTAATTCTGCCTAATTAGTCGTTCAAATGTTGTTTTGTAATCGCTGATATCAAGAATCGGCCGGCCGTGTTTACTTCAACATGTCTAGGGAAAAAACCCGCTCACACGCCAGACACGCCGCACGTTCAACCGCTCTCGTTCAAACTTGAATAGACCAATCAGAAACACTTTTATTGTTTTTTGCTGAAACCAATCAGAGACAAATCTTGCTCCAGGGTTCCCCAGAGCTCTTGATCCCTCTCCTTTACATGCGCAGAAGAGCTCTGGGTCGAGATTGGATCTTGGAGGTATCTAATGCGCATGCTCAACAGGAATCCCAAACGGCTGTCTGCAGAGGCCTTTTCCTCGGCACAGAAACAACCAAAACAAAACGCGAGCAGCCAAAACCGCGAAGAGAATGGCAATACAGCGCTGAGAAACACAAGGGAAAAGCCTCTGCTAGCAGGGTACTGTGAACTCGCTCCGGGGCGAAAGTCGCCCCGGTGTCATGTAAACACCCTCTATACTAAGAAAAGCAAGGAAAATATATTACATCGGTGTAAAACTCTGTGAACCACAAAATCGCCTCTACGATTCAGGGATAGGTACCTAAGCAAGAGGGCCTGTTAAACTGTTAAACTGTGCTACCTTCGTTGTGACTGAAAATGTCAAGGAGTTGAAAAATCTCCTTATTTGTTTTTTACAGCTTCCCCTACCCCCCGCCCCCCCCCCCCCCCCCCCGAAAAAAAAAAACATTCGCAAAAAGGGCCTGGGTACTAGTTTATTTTTGGTGGAGCTCAGTGCTCTCATCACACAAGCTTCTTGGTTTACCACCATTTTGAGCATTCAGGAATACGTGTTTTAAATATACCTTTCTCTCGCAATCTACAGTCAAAAACAAGGCTTAATTTTGGAGCATAAAGGTAAGCGAATTTTGTTCCCTTTTTGTTCAAAAGTAACACTTGTAAGGTGGAAAATGTAGAGTTTTTAAACGTTATCCGTGTTTTAAGTTACAGTTTATGAAAACGGTTTTGTTATAATAGCAACTGTATTCAGGTGTATCTGTCTCATCCTTGGGAAGTTATAAATCATGTAGATGTTTTAAAGCAAGAATCTATTCTTCTATGTATGGCTAGCCACGCACTGTGGAAGAAGGTCCAAGCTAAGTCAGTAATCTGTGGTGTAACCTCGTGTACATTCACCTTTAATCAATTTATGATTGCATGCAAGTCAACTTGAGCATACAGTAAGTTATTATGTGCATAGCCAGAGAAAAAAGCTAACATTTTGTGATGCCACCACTTGTTTGCCGGCCCAGGAATGAGCATGCACAGAAATTCCCATATTGATGGTGAGTCAATCACTATGTAGTTCATGGTAGTGCTTCTGATATTGGTTGAAGCAAATTTTGCTTGCAGTTAACCAATCAGAAGCAGATCTGGTTAGTCATGAGTCATCAGTACGGTCAGTATAAAACATGGACTGCGGACTGCGGACCACAGACGGCGGACTGGGTATAAAATACGGACTAGGTATAAAACGCAGACTACGGACTGAGTATAAAACACGGACTAGGTATAAAATGCGGACTACAGACTGAGTATGAAACACGGACTAGGTAAAAATGAGAGAAACAGAAAGTGGGCTTGCAGAAAACAGTAGTTCCAGCTCCTTGCCTCACAAAAAAACATCCCGTAAGCCGGTCACGCAGTCTATATTCTCCTCATGTGGAGAAGGAAAGCATACTGCACGGACAAGGAAGGTTATGCCGCTTTTCAAGGCAACTGAAATTAAACTCTGAACCAATCAGAGAAGCACCGAATAAAAGGAATAGTATTGGTGTTAGCCGAGTTAGAGTAAAATTCCTAAAGATGCCTCTATTGCGTTTCAAATAAAGCCTTGGGAATATGAGGGAATGAAAAACTCAGACGAGAAGGTCAATATAGGGGCATTCCGCGAGGTAAAAAGCAGTATTTAGGTGGGAGGGATTACTTACCTATACGTGAATAATAACCGAAATGAATCATCCAACCCAACGTTATATTCTATGCGATGATTATGATAACATGATTTACACCCTGCTCCTGAACCCCGGAAGAGGGTACTGCTAGGAATTTTTTGGTGGGGTTATGCCCACTGGTTCTCTAAATCCTTACCCTGTTTCAGAATAAAAAATGTCATTTTCTGCACCCGTTTTCAGACCTGATCTCTAAAATCCATACCCATTTTCAGACCTGGCCTAATTTAGCCTGTTCCAGGCTCTCAAATAAAGAGGAGACTACCCAGTTTTCTCTCGTATTTTCGCACTTTCTCAATTTAGCAGACCCAACTATCTCGGAGCCTGGAACAGGCTAGGCTTAATTAGGCAGAAATTATGTCATCATTATAAATTTATAGATTAGAGCGCAACAGTAGATCATTCTCTCTAGAGTGCAAACAAAAAATTCTTCAAAGGCATTTCAAATTCGCATATTTCTATTTTGTTCTTATTCATCTAGAATTGAAAACGATAAATATATAGGGACATGTATGCTCCCGTAGTTTCCTTGAAAACCATACCCGATTCCAAACCAAAATAGGCAAAGTGTTTTCAGACCACCAAAATGGCCCATAAACCCTACCCTTTAGGGCGGCAAATACGTATATGACTTATATAAGAGAGTACCCCCCTGGTCCTGACCCCTTTCATGGTTGTTAGAGACCGAGACCATGTCTAAAATGGGTGAAGAAAATAGCATTTTTGTCAGGCTCTTGATTCAGAGAACCTCCACCAAGAATTTCTATTTATACCCAGTCCACGTTTTATACCTAGTCCGTGTTTTATACCCAGTCCGTATTTTCCAGTCCGCGTTTTATACCTAGTCCGTATTTTATACCCAGTCCACAGTCCGCAGCCTGCAGTCCGCAGTTCGTGTTTTATACTCACCGGTCATCAGTATGGAATTTCTGACATTTCAGGGAAACTGGTGGTGGCATTGCAAAATATCAGCTGTTTTCTCACGCTATCTGTGCACTTTGTTTTCTTCCGTGTTCTTTAAAGGATTCCAACAAGGAAGACTGAATTAGCCCTCCTCTAGGAAAAATGCATGTTCAGGATATACCAAAATTTCCTTTATCTTCTTAAATATTCATAAACAAAGGAAATTCTGAATCAAACTACGGGTAGGTTGAAGACATGTAACAGCTGGTATCCTGACCAGTGAGTTTCCCCATTGTTTTATTACAAGCATGCACAAGGAGCTTCGTCACTGGTATGCACAAGGCTGCCATGAAACTGATATCCTCAAGTTTTCTTCAAGTTTCTCAAGTGTTTTTGTAAGCTGTTTGTTTAAGTTTTTCTTGTGTTATGGATTTCTTTTGTCATAACTAATGGATTGTGCAATGATCGTTTCATAAGATACTTGTGAGTCATTCAGCGTCATGTATGATTAAATATTTAGTTCTTATTTTTAACGCCACAAATATCATTGTGCTGCCATTCACTGCTACAAGATGTGTTTAACCAGAGAACAGGTTTTACATACAACAGCCTTTCATTCTGTCTTAAATTTGCTTCTGAGGAAATTATTGGTACCTTTTATCACGATATGAAAAATTACACGTTAGACACATACAAATGTACAGCTGTATGAGTGTCCCAAAGTGAACTGTTGTAAAGTGGATGAGCTGCTCAATCTCTTCATGTTCTATTTTACAATCCTTGTGCATTGATTCATTGTGATGTTTGTGTTTATTATAATTATAACAATTTATTGTGGTTTTGCTGCAGCATGTCAGGAACTGTACCCTTAGGTCCTACATTTGTTCCACAAGGCTCCTCCATGGAAGAAGCATATGGGCCCCAACTTCCTCCACGCTCATTACCTGCCATTCAACCTGCAGCTAAATCACCAATAAGTGAGCTAATGGAACTTGTTATGCGAATGGGACTGGTCTGCAATTTTGAAACTGTCTCAGAAAGCGGCCCAAATCATAGCAGAACATTTGTTATTCGCTGTACTGTTGGGGATGTAGTTGGACAGGGATCAGGTTGTGGAAAAAAGAAAGCAAAGCATGAGGCTGCAAGACTTACCTTGAGTAAGTTAAAGGAATCACAGTTGTACATTGACTATGTAAATGTAAGTATGATATTTGTCTTTGGGATACTGTCAACTCTGTCTTAATGGGTCCTCTGAAAGATTAGTAACCCCACAAAACAGGCTTTTCCCTGTCATTCTTTACTGCAAGACCAACTCTTGTTACAGTTGTACACTTAGGGGTGATCCCAACATTGTCTATCTTTATAGAGAGAAGTGACTGTACCATTTTAGTTGTATCTTTTTTAATTTCTGGGTTTCTTTGCATATACGAAATACATATGATTAACACTGTGTGTGTAAAAAGAAATACAATAAATATATTATAATTCAAACGCACCCTTAAACTCCAGCTAAAGTTATTAATCTTGAACATCAAACTTCCTCAAAAGCTTAGTGCAACAGCTATGTTTAGGACCCTGATCCTCTTACAAGGATGCAGTGAAGGAAAAGCCAAGCTAACTTATTTGTTCTTTTTTTAATTAGCTTGCTTTTACTCAATAACCTTGTCTCTGTTTTTAGTTTTTGTTATTTTACCTTTGTACATTGTAAGATCAAAGAAAACTTTCATGCACACTACTTGGAAGACTAAGGAACATCCCTAGAAGAGAGCAATGAATGTTTAAAAAATAGTGTGCTGGTCATGTATGTGTTATGGTTAAATTTTTATTTTTCCTAGTTTTTGGGTGTGAAAATGTATGATAGCGAGTATAAAACAAATAATTAATAAAGAAATCAAACTACTAATATTTTTAACCCCAACGTGTGCTTATCTATGGTGACCAGTAAATGTAAGGAAATAGACTAGCATTTCTTAAAAGTAGTTATTCCTATTTGGGCTTTGGTATCAGTTTTTATTTACATGATTGATGTCTAATGAAAAACCTGCAAAAACAACTATGGAAATATGACCTATGGCTAAAAGAATAAAGACTGGAAGAAATAAATTATGCAAACCATGTTTTGTAATGTGCATTGTGATGTTAAAAACCAAAGGATGACTGTTTCCATGTAATTGATCCATGAGAGCTGACATGTTTATTTGGCATGTAGCTAGACTGTGGAGAAAGTTTTGGATAGTTTTGTGATTTAAATGTATAGCCGGTGGCCAGAAGATGACTTTAGTACTTGTTATAAGCTTCAAAAAGTCTTCAAGCCGATGTTTTGGTCTCTTACTATTTTTACAATGTGTGTCATTTAGACTGATAAAAACGCTATAACTTTATGGATGAGAAATTCTGTATGAGAATTCGCCATACAACAACAACAACAGCAACAACTTTATTCTTTGTATACAGGAGTTGGATAGCTTGCCCTGAAAATAATTGTTGGAAAGCTATTTGTGGCATGGCAAGACAAGTACATGAATAACATATCTTCTAAAAACAAAAACCTGAAACTAATAAAAAGCCTTGCAGATTGCAACTAAAAATAATTAATAAAACAAAGAGGTACAGTGCTTACTGGCATACTTAATTTGTTAATATAACAATACATTAAGGAAGTAGATTGTCTTTTCATGAAATGTGCTTGGTTGACTAACACATAGGCCCTGTATTTTTGTCAGCAATGGACTACCACGGCAGCATTAGCACCTCATAACAACCCTGTGGGCCATCTCCAGGAAGTAGTGACCAAAAAAGGCCTTCAGAAGCCAGAATTTGAGGTTACCAATGGTGATGGCCCCCCTCATCAGAGAACTTTTGAGACAACAGTAACTATTGGCAATCTACTGTGCACTGGGAACGGCAGATCCAAAAAAGAGTCCAAGCGAAAGGCAGCTGAGGCCATGCTCAACACTATCAGCAAGAGTAATTTATCATTAGAACCGCCAGCCAAAAGAATGGCATTTGTTCCTGCTAGTTCTTCTGGGCCAATTGCGTTTCATCCTGCTGGCACCTTATAGAATTATGATAGAGCAGAAAACTTTATGTCAAAGACAGTAAGTAGACAAGCTACATTGTAAGTCGATCATAATTCTTGGACATTGTAGGTCTATCACCTAACTCCAAGCTGGGGCAGGAATGTTCCCCAGTTTTTACAAGCATGTTCCCTGACAACGTTTTAAAAGAAGTAACACCAAAAACATAAGTAAAATTTGCCTACTTTCCCATGTTATCTCTGACTTGAAAAATCAGTGACAGCTAATGGATTTACCAATGGCTGGTTACCTTTGTGTAGACAGTAGGTGGGAAAAATCACTGTTGTAGCCTCTGCGAAAAGAGTATTACCAGCGTGCAAAGGAAGTCATGTCTGATAGCCTGTGACTGGTAGATTTTGCTATTGGGTTAGTGAATTCTGTTCTTAACTTGCCTGACGGGCAAATGAATTGTTTTAGGAAATTCACATTACAGAAGAACTGTAATCAATCCTGCTCATCACAACTTTTTTTTGGGGGGGCTAATTAAAATGAGTCCGAATGGGCTCTGAATCAATAGTCCATGAGGCCGAAGGCCGAATGGGCTATTGACTCCGAGTCCATGAGGGCAAGAGGAATAATTGTTTTAGTAAAATCTAACTAGTTGGTAAAAAAATTCGAGACAAAACAACTTTAGCTAGCAAAACGCGACTGCCATTGTTTTGGTTCTCAAAGCCAGCACTTTTCGCTACTAGTGGGCTATAGCATATAGCCTAGTAGTAGTTCAACCAATCAGAACGCAGCATTGATAGTAGACCACTAGTTGGATTTTACTTATACATGTTAGCTACAACTTGCCTGAATGGCAAGCTGTAAAACAGACTTTCTCTGCACCCTGATTACCTATCCTTTTGACTCAGAGCCTGTTTAGATGATGATAGTAAGCCATCCCGGTTAGCCAGGCAACCTCACTTTACCTGGCTAGGCTCGGCTCATGCCTTGGTCTCTCTTAAAATTGTTGTTGTGTTTATATGAGAAGGCAAGCTGGCCTTCTTGGCAAGATCTTGGCTCAAGCAACTGGGATCTCGGCAAGCAGTCCAGCCTGCCTTCTCATATAAACTCACCAATAATTTTAAGAGGGAACGAGGCAAGAAGAGCCAGTCTGGCTAACTGGGATGGCTCACCTCATTAACAAAGGTGCGCTAAAAAGGCTGTAGCCTGCTAATAAGGAACAACACGAAGAAGATGAAGATCCATCCATACAATTGATTGGATTAATACGGTGTTGATAATGAGTTGAGCTACAGGTTCAGCCAAAAGCTTAACAAATAGTTATAAAACTTGTGAGAAAGTGCAACGCATCATAAATTAACTAAAGGTGCAATACTTTTTATTTTAGCCTTACTTTTTGCATTTTAAAAATGTTTCGAATGTACATGTACAGTCAAAACCAAGTTTCCTACTTAGAAGCCGGGGTCTGAAGCTGGCTGAGGACCCCCGCCGTCCTATAATAGAGAGGGGTTTTAAAAAGAGGTTGAATAAAGCTTGATCCTCCTTCTCCTTGGTCCGGTTTGGGTGTCACATACAAGGAAAGGCCTCACTCACTGCAGCCGTCTATTTCAGTGCTCAAACACCCTTTCCATTTCAGTGTACATGTAGTATGTATATTTACAGTATATATCTCGACCGATTTTTGAAAACTTTACCGCCAAGTGGACCTCTTCCGTCTAACAGTTCTCAATCTCCCAAGTAGCCATTATAAAACCTAAGAGTGCAGCCATTACTTTTTTTTTTCTCTTTTTCTCCTTTCTATCTCTTCCTCGCTTTCTTTTTCTTTTTTCCTTTCCCTTCGTAAGCACGATTTTCGAGCTTATTGGGCGCAAACCTTCCTTTTGACCCTTTTTTCATTCAAATGGCTGCAACTTTCGTTAGGTTCGTTTTCAAAAAATCGGTTAGATATAATTATATACTATGTCAAGAAAGGTTGTCGGAAAGAATGTGCACGCGACAAGTCCAAAAGGTATATGATCAGTACACTGTTCCTGACACTGTAGCCGTCAAACCTACTTTAGTTTCTTTCCTTTAGCACTCACAAACATACGTCCATGGCCTCTCGTGCCACTCTTTCAAATTTCATTGAAGAACAATGAACTCAAAACCACCCATAATACCTTTCGGGATTGTCGCGTGCACTTTTTCCGACAACCTTTCTCTAAATAGCTGTATCAATGCATTTCCCAAACAGCCTTGTGAAGGTTTTTAAAAAACTCTCAAGGCAAAAGAGAAAAACGCTTTAGTTTTAAGTACCTGTTTAGAGCGTTTTGAGCTGAGTAGTTTTACTTTTTAGCAGCAAGTCGCGCAATTACGTGCAGAGAACAGGCCGTTGAAAATTCACATGCGCTTTAGGTGGATTTTATCTGTAAAGCAAATGTCTTCGGTGTTGGATGCAGTCGAAGACTGTCTGCCCACCCCGGTATTGATTGTACATAGTATTTTGTATATAAGTCATTAACCGGTAAACCAGTGAAAGTTCCCTGTAGGGTCAGGGTTGAATGAGATCTTAAAAAACCCTTGAAGCAACAACCATCCTTCGGTGACTGTAGTTCCCCCGACCAGCATAAGAGAGCACTCAATAAAGAAACTTTCCTGTCTTTCTTAATTTCATTCTTTCTCTGTCTAGTAATCATTTTTTCCCTTCACATTGTCCTGTCTGTGTTTACATGTCGCCTTTTGAGTCCATTGTTATACCATGCATTTGTCGACATTTCTGTTCATGTTTTTGCCCCTCGAGCAATGTAAGCAGAAGTTTCTTGCCCTTTTTGAAGAATCTGCCACGGATGATCGATATTCTAAAACACTGACCTTGCCCGTTTTTCAACTAAGCTGGCATAAAGAAGCGCCCAGGAAACCTGTGCTTGCGCATATAGAAACTTAAGGCCAACTGAATTAAGCTGATTTGTTATAGCCACGTGTTCAGTCCAGCTCATGCCCAGTCTCGCCCATCTGTGACAGTCTTCACTCGAAATTCTGGGAAGCTTCTAACTGTATTGGTAAGTTTTCTTTCTTTTCCGGAGTTTCAGTCCAGGTATGTAACAAAAAGCTGTAAAAGTTATTAATGCTTTTAAAAGGACCAATTTGCTTTAATGGAGAGATTTGGAGTCACGTTCACACGGCTCCGAACACAAGACGTGAGGTTCAAATTCACAATTTCTCAAATTAAGAAATAATCAGATAAAAGCGGTCCCAAATAATTCTTATGCATGAAACAGGCCTAGCTTCCTTTGTGTAGATATCATGAACAGTCAACAGCAAGGGAAAGCTTAGTCACGTGGTACAAATTGACGTAATTGTTTGCTGGCGATGCTAAACAGTCTCCCTTTCAAACAAATACCTGGCCTTGGGAGAACGTTTGACATCGTTTGGAATAGTACGAAATTGAATCATAAACATCGGTGGATCAACTAATCAGTAGAGACGTATACTGGGAACAGGCTCCGATGTAGGGGAAAAAAGCGAAAAAAATCGACAAGCGAAGCGAGCCAAACATGATCCATCTAAATAACAAAAACCGGTTAAACCACCTAACAACAGCACAAGATCTTATCTTAATAAGATTCCAGGCGTTCAGATAGTAGAGCGCGGGAGAAAAATCCACGAAGAAAAACAATTGAGCAGAGAATAGGAAGAATTCTCCTCTCGTCCCCCTCCCCCCGGTTCACCCGGTGTACAAACTCGCTCCCCACCAACTAACCGCTTCGCTCTACTACAACGTCTGGAATGTCAGGTTATTCCCTCCGCATTTTATTAACGATATAAAGACAAAAGGCTACGACATCATTCATCTTAAGCCTGTCAAACTGGTTTAGCCACTTAAAAATAGCAAATGACCTTATCTTAATGAGGTTCCTCCGCATTTGATTCAGGAGATAAAGACAAAAGATTACGACGTCATCGGCGTTAATGTATTCCCCCGCAAAAAAAGGATAATTCGGTGCCTACACGACTACTCCCCTCCCCCCCCCCCCCCCCCCCCGCTGTCTAGCACTCAACCCGCTTCGACCATCGATGTTGTTTTTATTTTTTCACCCTGTTTTGTGTCTTTTTCCCTGACTATGGAGCCTGATCCCAGGCTGGTCAAGAATCAGGAAGCCCTTTTTTTCTGAAGGCTATGATGCGTGTTGAACTAAGATGAAGTAATAGCCCTTGTCCATTTTGATCATGAACAATCTTTACTGTTTTGAGCCACTCAGAACCCGCGAATATGTCTTGCACGTAAAAAGCTCTCACGCTTTCTATTCTAGGTTATCATGGAAAAAAGAGACTTGCTCTGTTATTTCCTCTGATGGTGACAGTGGAGATAATTTTAATTCCACCTGCTGTCAACGGCTGGATACATCGCCGAAGAAGACGCGTAAAACCTAATTCAAGCGCAAGCATTAGCACTGCAAGATAAAGTACCACCAAAGACCACCAGCCTGCAAAGGAGTTCTCGTTCAGTGGCGAGCACTGTGCTCTGGTAATTTAGACAGTTTTGTGTGTGTGTGTGTATGTTTTTATAGGTTTCAAAGGCTAACGGGTTACAGTACTGTCTAACCTCTTCACAATGGCCACACTTGGGACAGGAGAAAGTGGCCGTTATGGGGAGGTAGGGGTGCAATATAACAATATTTTAGGGGAGTAAAACATGTTTATTGTGCCAAGTTCATGCTTACTGTAACCCATAATGGTAATCCAATCATTCGCTAAAGATGATTGTAAAAAAAATCAAAATAGATCAAAATGCGATTGCCGCTATAAATCATCAACGTGCCATACGGATCCTGCCTTTTTCGTCAGTCGCTGAAAAAACTGGCGGTTGTCGAGAGGTTATTTTGGTAGTTGGGGATGCGCTTTAGTGGCCGTCGCCTTTGTAGCGAGGTTTTTAAACAAGAATCAATTTATAGACTGGCCGCCGGGAAAAAAAATAAGGCCGTTGAGAGAGGTGGAGGATCGACTGTATTTGGTTTAAAAATGTTTACTGGGTTTAATGCTTGACTCTTTGGTCAAAGAACGAAGGTGTACAGTTTTGTCGAGTTCTAATTAGGGTTTCATGTTAAATTAACGTTGACCGCGTTAAGATCATGTAGCTGAATTTCATTTCAGATCTGATTTCGACGAGCACTGGCCCATGGCCAATACTGATCAGTCTTCGACAGGTTTTAATAGCGCTGGTCACGGATGAAGTCACAAAATTGTGACCTTACCGTGACTCAAACTATCATTTCTCTAAGAGGTCGCAAGAGCGCTGCATGCAAATGTACTGTACCTTTTGCGAGCAGTTCTGCTCGCCCTTTACTGGTCTTATTGAGGAGTGTTACAGGTTCGAAATTCGAGAAAGATTTAACCTAGCGTAAGTGCAAAGGATTGAAGCAGAGCGGAAAGTCAGAGGACTTTTCAAAACACAAACTTGTATACAAAATATATGTGAAGTAAAACAATGAACGGAAGTGATGAGAAATGATGAAGAATACATTAGGGCCATTTATACGAGGAAAATAAGACGCGTCTTACATAGGAAGCGTCTTAAATTAGACGCGAACTGTACCATTTATACGAGCATGTCTTATTTAAGACGAGAACAGCTCGTATAAATGGTTCGCGTCTTATTTCTGTTCTTGACTCGTTTTCATGTGAATGTTGCCCGTAGCAACGGCAGTTTATCGTGGCGCGCCAAAAATTAACATATGCGTACTATGCGTTCCCGTCTTATGTAAGACGCGAAGGTCATTTATACGACGCTTTTCTCGTCTTAGCTAAGACGCGTCCTATCTAAGAACAGATGTTAAGGGCTGTTCTAAAATAAGACGCGTCTTAGCTAAGTCACGTCTTATTTAGACGAAATGTGCCGTTTATATGGAAAGTTCGCGTCTTATTTTTCCTCGTATAAATGGCCCTATTGTTCGTGGCTGTTGTATACTTTTGTTCCATTTATTGGTCACAATACTAGAATGGTTTAACATTCACCCGTTGTCTCATTTTTTTTACAGCTACTACAGTAACTTGTGCCGATCACAAAAAAACACTGAGTCATCTGATGGGAAAAACTGAGAAATTGGCAAGTGAAAGAAAGGAAATGGAAGGAAGTGCGATGATTTAAATTCATGATTAAGTCGTACATTAATATAAATTAGGGCAGCTACCTCCATATTGCGGCACTTTAGTTTACTTGAAATTTTGTGCTGATTTCATTGCGGTGGCAGCATTAAATTCAATACAACAAGCTAAATCCAATTCATTATTTTTTTAAAAAAGGGAATATCTAGAGTTATATTTTTTGCTGTATTCAGCTTGTATAGGGTGTACTGGTCAATATCGTAATTTAACATTATAAACAAAAGTTCTTTATTACCTAATTAATATAAAGGGCGCGTATTTACTCAATCACAGCTCAACTACGGATATTGTTTCTTGTTCGACGAAGCCGAAGTCGGTTTCGTAACAAGAGATCTGGGCACGAGATCTGTTTCTTGTTTACTTAATGTTCCGGGGAACGTTTTCGTTATTAACGGGTTCGTATCGCTAGCCAGAATTTAAAATATCGACCAAGAAACTTCAACTGTTAAGGTGAGGATATTGTGAAGATATTATTCTCTGTTTTGTGCGGGTTGTAGTGATCTAGGCCTAGGCCAAATGTCGAACTTTTCATTAGACGAACCAAACTTATAACTTAGGCCTGTTTCAAACGTCGTGCTATTGCCGTGCTAAGCTGGCTCGACTGTAGCTCGACTGCAGCACGACACTAGCACGACTTGGTTTCAGACGTCGAATTTAATTCAGTCGAATAGAACGGCTGTTACCGAAAACAAAACACAATAATAAAGAAACGGTTCAGGAAACTTTAAAATGTATTCTAATGCATTTGTAATTTATGAATTGAGTTCGGCACGGCGGTAGCACGACGTTTGAAACCAAGTCGTGCTACTGCCGTGTAGCACGGCAAGGCAGTAGCACGGCAAGCCTTGCCGTGCTACACGGCAGTAGTACGACTTGGTTTCAAACGTCGCGCTACTGCCGTGCTAAAGTCGAATTTAATTCGATCAATTGAGTTTGGCACGGCAGCAGCACGACGTTTGAAACGGGCCTTAGTGAGTTAAGTTCATGAAACTGAGTTCGTCGTCTGGCTCAGAAAACAATCTGAATGAGTTTGGATCGTCCAACACGCTCTATCCATCTGCTTCAGACTGATAGAACGTCTGAAGATTGTTTCCGGAAAAAACGTGGATCTTCACAAGCGACGAACTAAACTAATAAGTTAAAAATTTGTGTAAAAATGTATATATATTTAGCCTCGGTTACGGTTCGGTACATGTCAGTGCACTGGCTGTGGTTAGTTTGCCCATTGTTAGTTTATGGCTCTTGTAGTAAACCAACCGAAAGCGAGTTTTCGTGTCCAATAAATTTACATATTTATAAATTCGAGTTTACTCATTTGTGAGTGCTAAGAATCTTCAAATTTCAAAATGTTTCCTGCTTGAAAACGTAGGTTCACCTATTTCTTTCATTTTTTTAGCGGCGCAAAAGAAACACGCCATGAGCTCTTCCCGCTCATTACAGTGATATATTGCAAATTTTATTTGCTGTGATTTATTTTCGCCACTGATTTCAATGTTATTTTCGTTTCCTTGTTTCAATCCTTTTATCTTACTTTACTACACTATACCCAAAAACAAAAGAAAACAAAATTTGAACAAAAGAGAAAATTGAACCATCTTTTATGTATAATGCAACCTATCAATGGTTTGCCCCAGGACAGGGAAGGGAGGCGGGCAACCAACGAGAAATTTGACATTTTCAGTTTTCAAATGTCAATTTCCCCACCCTTGGGTCTTCATTTTGAGTCAAATTCCCATCCCTGGGGCAAACTAATAGGCGCTGTCACAACATTCTTTATTGCTGCACTGAGCGTCTCCAGATAGAAATACTTACTTGGTGACAAAATAATAGTACTCACAAACTACACCCCAAGTGTAGAAGACATGTTCTAGCTGGATATTTAGTGTGGCTGGCAAGTACCTTTGAATTGTTTCACACAGCCTTTACAGGCAATACAAAATGTGCAATGCCATCCCTTACATGACATTCCATCATCAAGAAAGGTTAATGTCTAAGGGCTAGCGTTTTGTATCTGTGGTTCAGAATTTCATTTAATTGGACATTTTGAGTATACTAGCAAATCTAACACAGAATTCCAATACTGCAATCCTTTTGTAAATGAAATTCATTCCTAAATTATGAGCGGAACGCGCTGATCAAAAACATGTCAACAACAGGAGCTGATTAGTATCGACTTCTGGCGCTAATTACTATAATGGCTGTCAAACTTCAAATGTGAAAGTAGACCACGCGGGTCACGGAAACAACAGACAAAAATAACCTACGCAGCACGCGCGCGAACTTTAAATAGATTAAAAAAAATTATCATGGGGCACAGGGATTCGCTCTCTTAGCTCATTCTCTCTTAGCCTGCGCGCAGACGAAATTAAACTCTGGTTAACTCCGTGTGTGAAACAGCGCCGAATTCCTTGTTCTGGAGTTCCAGCTGTGTACCCAGATTTGAGTACCCGCCACGATTGGCCAGTTAAAAAAGACCTTTGTTTTGTTTGTCGTGATCGCCAATCAGGTTGAAGGGAAATTCGAAACGCATTTCCCAAAATTCGTAGAGTCCGTTGGGGTCCAGAACAAGGATCTCTGCGCTGCTTATCGTCTGCACGCAGGCTAATTCTCTCTTGGTAGAGGGCATATTTTCAAAATGAGACTTTGTGCAAGTATTGCTTCTCAATGCTGAAGGACAAATTACTTTTTGTCATAAAACTTCAAACACTGAAAAAGCAAGTTTCGTTCTGCCATCCTTTACAAAGAAATGAACTCATCAAAATGTGAAACTCATCCAAATGACTTTTGGGCATTTTCAAAGATGGCGGACCTCTTATCACTCATTAAGTGGTTATCATTAGATCCCATCGCCCGTAGCCAGTTTTCCCCTTTACTTTAATTAGGGTTAAGAACTGTTTCGAAACTGTTTGGTTCCTTTTTTGGGTTGGGGTTGATGCTACATGACAGGTGCACCCAACGACAATTTCCGGAAAATATCTGTTCGGAAGACGATTTGAGATCTAGAATTTTCGGAACATTTGTTGTAAAACTTCTTGCTGGCCTGCCTCCCCTAGGATTTTCGAACATCTAAAAATGGTATAATTGCTCATTCTTAACGGATTTATACCCTTAAAAGATGACCTAGGAGCTTTGATCCCTTTAATGTTCGGATCACTAGACTTTCAGCTAGGAAATCTGAACAGATGAAAAATTTAAGGGGATAAAAATATGCCTATATCTACCGTTTAAATACTAAAATACGTTTAACAATGCTATGTTTAAGTGTTTTTGAACTATATTCTATACTACTCCGTCTGGGGCAAACCATTGATAGTTGCATTAATGCAAAGATTTAAACCGTGCTGAGAATACGAAAGAAAAAGCACAGTCAGACTCGGGTAACTATTTTCAAATGAGTACCTACTGTGATTTATTTTCAACAGCTAAGTCTTAAGTTGTTCACTAACCTGAGATCAGGCTCAATTTTCGTTTCGCTTTGTAAATAACATTCCGGCGGGCAAGGCGAAACGAACTTTTAGCGGTAGCCGTTAGAGAGAATGTATGAGAACCGCTAAAATTGGGTCTGATCTCAGGTTAGTTGTTCATTTGACTTACTACACCGCCTTTTCCCGCCTGTTTGCGCTCTCGTTTTTTTCTTTTCGCGTCGGCGATAAGTCATTTGCTTTAAAAAACAGGATATATAATCGTGAAGTGCCGACGTGGATCATTCTCTCTTGGGTCTGTGTAACTTTATTGTCGTTTGCAAGTTTCCGGCTATCGTAAAGATCAGACCTGCTTAAGCGAAAAAGGGAAGAAAAAGTTCATCTCGAAAACCTTTTTTAAAGGTTTTAAGCAGTACGTATTTTTACCGGAGACAGTATATTTTGTTTTTACTCCGTTTAAACCAGGCTCAGTCTCCAGCCGATTATTATTTTACTTGAGTAACCAAATTACACGGAACCGTACACAAGTTTGTCAGGACCGGTGACGGGGTCATGTTTTAAAGGTTATTATCTTAATACTGAAGGAAAGTTTAAAGAGGTTGTCTATGATAACATATAAAAAGATTTTGAAATCTGCATTAAGATAGAAATCAGTACTTATTTAGCGAAATGGACTTTGCATAAGATGATTTGCACTGACACGTCATTGCGCATGCAGATTATAACACTTACCTCCAGAGGAGGGTGGTCCATGGCGCCCTGCTCACGTCATTCCACTACTTTAGTCCCCACTTTAAATTGAAGGTTTTCTCATTGGTCAAGCAGCAGGTTGATTTGTGCGCGCTGCCGAAGCTGCAAGCCATCGCGTTGTCTTCGCTACGTATTACGTTTGCCGTTTGTTAATTGGGAGCTCTCCGCTCCTCCGCAGAGGCTCCAGCTGAAAAAAAAACAAGAGTACGGGCGAGGTGCAAGATAGGAAGCAGGAAAAAGTCTCTCTTCTTCTCTTTCTCCTTCCCATCGTCCGGCTCCGCGCTCATTCATTTCTCCCTCTCCCCAGGCCTCCCTTCAACACAGAGCTGCATGAAAGTCTATTCTCCAGGACTCCGCTGTATATGCTACTAATGTCTGGCTAAACCAATCACCTGTCACATAAGTTTACTTCAATTAAGATAAAACGTAAATTTTTTTCCTAAAAAAAATCCCTGGTGTTTTCCAGCAACATTGATTTTGGTTTTATTAAGGCTAGAAAAAGCTGACAGTTTTTAATTGCCTCAGTCCGCATTCTCATCATTTGCTTCTAATAACCATGGTAACATGAAAGCTGGTACCCGTACATAGCAAGAAATCTTTGTCTTGAGGCGATCAAAATTATAAACTACATCAGTAACACACCTGGCCTGACGAATTTAAAGGTAGGAAATTGGAATTTGTTAGATTTTTTCATATTTTCATCTATTCTCGCCTGGGTGTGATTTGATTCAAAACACCAGAAATCGTTTAAGTTAGAGCTATGAAGTAGATTCCACCGTATTAAGCCGGATCAATGAATTGAAGGCGCTTTTTTCAACGACAGTCAAAAGACGAAAACGTCAATCGTTTTCAAAATACTAGTATACTAGTGCAAAATCTAGTATTCACACTTAGATCTCTTGCTTAGATATAATCAGTGAAAATAGAGTGAGCACTGTTGAAACAAACTGCATGGATCAACTAATGGACCAATAGGAATTAAAAAGGAAACCAATATTAAATTCAATGTGCGTAATTTTTTTCAAGAATCGATTAGAAATAACCTCCCTTATAACATGTTGTAATTTTCTCCCATGACAATTTTACGTTTTGAGCTGGTCTCCGTTTTAAATATGAATGAGACACCTTAATTGTTATTAAAAGCACAGTATTAAATTGTTTTGAATTAAGTCAAAGGTCTCCTTGAAACAAAAGAGTACCGAGTTAAAGACTGGCCCGAATACTCAGTATCGGCTGGCCGGGCTAGTGGCATGCTTATCGTTACTGACTTTTTAAAACTTGCGACGAAGATTTCATATATATATGCCTGAGATCAGATCAAGCCGAATTATTGGAGACATCACTGTCTACAAACATTGTTTTTGTTATTCAAATTCGTAACGAGTGGAAAAATAGAATCTTTCGTTATAGTAATAGTAATAATGATAATGATAATAACAATAACAATAATGATAATAATAAGAGTTATTATTACTATTATTATTATTATTATTATTATTATTATTATCATTATTACTATTGCTATTATAACTCGATACTTGTATTTGTTTCTGTTGTCATCCGCAAATAATTTCGCGATAGAGAAGATCTTAATCGCGCGCCGTAGTGATAGCTACCGTGTGATACTTAACCGTTTTTATTTATAGGACGGTCCCGTTGGGTAATAAAAAAGCCTACATGGATCCACAAACAGAAGGACAAGAGAAGCTGCCGTCAAAAGGTCCCTTGTCTATACATCAGAGGGCCCTGTTTGTTTTCTGGGTCTCGATTATGTGCCTGGCTCTTTTTCGAAAATTTCTGATGTACTTTAAAGTTTCAAGCTTGATGAAACTTCGCATGCCTCCTGCTGGTAAGAAAACCTAACAACTATTTCCCATAATAGTTATTTGTCTGATACCGAAAAGGCAAACGCAATATAACAACACTCAAAATAAAGGTGGCGGCCTAAGTATCACCGAACTGAATTCTCCTACACTATTTCGCAAAGACCTTAAAAACTCTATGCGATAACTGTTACGCTAATTGATTATATAGACTAGCGCATTTTTTAATCATGATAATGAATTTGTTATCACTCCAGTTTTATTCGTATTATCCACCAGATTAGCCTTGCTATTTGTTGATGATCTCAATTACAATTCGTTCCCTACTTGGATAGTTTTATATTGTATTTAACTGTATATGTTATTTCATAATCTGTAATGTACAACGCTGAGCCATCAGTGTCCTGTTTTAATTGACTCTACACGTTCTGTTCTGTTTTCAAGATCTTAAAAAAGAAACCCACATGGTCATGATAGAGAACAGTGAGATTTTAAAGCAAAAGGAATCTCTAGACTCCAAAGAACACTTAGTGAACATCGCTCAAGAGAACAGTGGAGACAAGAAGTCAGCATTGCAGACCCACGCCTCACCAACACCGTCGCTGGAAGATTTCCTTTCCAGTGGGGCTGTTTTTGGATCCATTATGTTCTTCTACTTCTTGTGCGACGACGCTCATTACT
The DNA here is from genome assembly GCA_038088405.1 of Porites divaricata. NCBI lineage: Eukaryota > Metazoa > Cnidaria > Anthozoa > Scleractinia > Poritidae > Porites > Porites divaricata. The sequence goes on from JBBMOI010000008.1 coordinate 761,501, forward strand.
TTCCAGCGTCAGAGCGCACTTACTCTCGCGACCTGTTTTTCTTTTTAACCTTGCTCCTGTTTGGAGTGGCCGCCGGATTCACCAGAAAAGAGACTGCAGACAAGATATTAAACCGTGAGCAGACTGAGGAATGGAAGGGCTGGATGCAGGTCATGTTTGTATGGTATCACTACTTTAAAGCTGCGGAGACTTACAACGCTATTAGAGTATTCATTGCGGCATACGTCTGGATGACGGGTTTTGGTGAGTACCAGATGATCTGTGACGTCACTGCGGGGGCCTGGGGAAAGAAATTTTAATGCCGTATCCCATAAACCAAAGCTGAAGGGAACAGATTGAATTGAATTGAATTGGTGCGCGCGTTGGTTTATGGGATACGGCATTAAAATTTCTTTTCCCAGGCCCCCGCAATGACGTCACAGATCACCTGGTAGTTTTGCAATGCTACCAATGCACGAATCCGAGTGACTTTATCTTGATCGTCACTTTGAAGATGCTATTTTCTGAACAGAATATGTAACTTTCGTTACCCATTCAATCATCAGATAATACAATAAGCAAGCACCCCCCCTCTCCCCCTCCCTACTCTGGAAAAAAATCAATTTGTGTCGCAAGAGGTTCGACCATTTTAAAAAATAACTAATCAAACGCGACAACTTTGCACATGTTCACCATCCGGGTTAATGGACACTTCCCATCTTACATCCGTTAAGCGCCCAAATTCTTTCTTTTTTTAAAGCTGTTGGCACCATTTACCATAGTCTCCTTCGCAGCCGTTATTAGGGTCGTCACGCAACGGTCCTAGGAGCGTTGCGTGACGACCCTATAATAACGGCTGCGAAGGAGACTACATTTACCATAGCTATGCGGAAAGAACATCGAGAAGAATGATTTTAAAAGTTCCTTTCTCAGTTTACTTTCTGGCTCTCCAAATGCCCACCAAATGCCCAAAATATGAACCTCTCCAACAAATGAAAGGTGATTTTTTAACGAGGCTGATGCTTAGCTTACATAAACGTAATAAAATGACATCACATATTCTTTCACCCTGCAGGTAATTTCTCCTTTTTCTGGATTAAAAAAGACTTTAGTCTTTACCGTGTCCTTAAGATGCTCTTTCGACTGAATTTCCTGGTTGTGATCACGTGCTTTGTGGTACGAAACGAGTATATGTTATATTACATCTGTCCTATGCATACCTTTTGGTTCCTGTCCACATATTGCTTCATGAGACTACTGAACAGTTGGAACGAGGACCCCAAGAAGATGGCCGTCAAATTTATTGTCTATTTTCTTATTGTTTTTCTATTGTTTGATGTGCCAAAAGTAGGTGAAATATTTTTTAAACCTTTTAGCTTTATCCTTAACTACGAGAACTCTCTTCACGAGTGGATGTTCCGAGCAGGACTGGACCACTACGCAACATTGTTAGGCATGCTCTGTGCATATTATCATCCCAACTTTGAAAGGCTCATGGGATACCTGGATGAAAAGCCAATTGCCAAACGTAAAGTAATACGATTTGGGATCGCATTTATTTGCGTTTTGTCGTTCACGTTATGGGTAACGTTTATATTTATGCGAGAAAAGTACGAGTATAACAAGGTACACCCATACTTTTCTTTTATTCCACTGCTATCCTACATCTTTCTGCGCAACATGTTCCCGTTTTTTCGCCAACACTACCTTACCATGTTTACCTGGCTAGGAAAAATCACCTTAGAAACTTACATCTCACAGTTGCACATTTATCTCCAAGGCAATGCTAAGTTTTTGGTTTCCTTCCTTCCAGGATATCCACTGCTTAATTTTGCCTTGGCCACCGTAATTTACCTGTTCTTGTCTTATTATTTATTTCATATTACAGCAGATATCAGCGCATATTTGATTCCCAAGGACTACAGAACAATGCTAAAAACAGTTACAATGGTTGGGGTCTGGCTGGCCATTTGCTATGTAATAGGATTTATTTTAACAGGTGTCTACTTTTAATTTGGTTAGTTCAGTGACGTCGTTGGTGCAAAAAACTGATGGTGATGATGATAAGCTAGTTACACTCCGCAATTTCGGTATAAATATCAGTAATCAAATCGAGAAAGAAGGGAACACAACATTTCTTGTTTGTTAACTACGAGATTAATAGCGAATATTTTGTGAAATTCTTTGCTGATATATAAATATATGAATAAAGAAATCACTCGTTTGAAATATGAATCAATTTTATAAAGGCTTTTGGACTTCTTGTAGGCATAGTTTCCATGTTTGAAACAATCTTACGAAAAGTCCAGAATATGCATTTTTTTGTTCTTTTGTTCCGATTTTTATGAAACATGTCAAAATTAGGGCATAGAAACTGTTTTGTACACGTACCAGGGTTTCATTAATGACCACAATAATAAGGGAAATACTTGCACCCCACCCCGCCCCTAAGGAAATTTGCAGATGACCCCAAATCCAAGGGAAATGGTGGGGTCTCTGTACCAAGCAAACTGAATTGCAGAGCAAAATGCTATAATTATAAATGTCTTTATTATCATATATCGCATTTGTAATACTTATATCAAATTATACATCAAATAGCTTCTTCTTCGTGAGATTAAAAGTCATTTCACAAAATAATTCACAATTATCGTACACATTATTATTTTTACTTACGTATGCGTATAAAGTATTGATTTAGCGCAGAGCAAAGTTATTTACAGCAAGAGAATATCAAAAATGTTTCAATAAATATATAATAGTCCAATTCAATAATGTTTATCCTTTCTGAATCAATACCTTTAGCAGAACAGAGTTTGGCAAGTGAAGACTGTAAAAAACAGTTCCCGAGGGCTAACCCCGTGTCAAAAGGAAGAAGATCTCGAGTTGTATTACCGGAAATGGGCCTAAGAATAATCAGGAACAGCCTTCGTAGCTGATGTGAATACGGCCAGGAAGGACTATATTCTCACAAAGGAAGTAAGAAAAATGTCCTTTCAAAGTGGGATCCAAGAGGGCCTAGTCTAGACCACAATAACCGATTCTTTCTCTTTTCTTTGCGAAAGCAACAACATTAACAAACACAAAAAGACAAATAGAGAGTTTAAGAATATTAATTAGCTAAACCCGACTCTGGCACTGATCTGACATTACTGCACTACTCTTTCTGTGATGCGTGGACATAACGTCATACACCAGGGTGAACTATTGTGAAGCCCTAATTAACGTTTTATTCTCAGTTTATTGACAAATTAAGGCTCGTCCCAAACAGGGTTTGTTGTTTCATCACTGTATTTAGTGATAGTACTTTGGCAGGCTTTTCATGGAAAAGAAGCATCAAACTAAAACATTGCAATCCGTACGTGTCGAAAAAATTGGATTTGGAGTTTTATGATAACTTGTACTACAATCCGCGAACAGAAAATGAAAACGTAAATCATCAATAACATTTCATATCAAATCACTGCCTAACATATCTGACGCTAACTGAATTTTATATTAGTTTACATCTTATGGTCGCAATAGTATAAATCATTATTTTAATTAATAGTTGAATTGGCTTTGGATCATAACATGTATCTACAATTAGCGCGGAATAGTTCTTTGAATGAGTTCTCACTTTAAATTGAGGTTAAAAGCGAATCGCCTTGCGTCGTACCATCACTTCATTTGGACCACCTTCCACTTGTAGAAACAGCAGCAAATTCTTCAAAGTCCTAGAAAACAGAAAGTTAATTCAGTCGGATATACGTCAGGAAAAAAATCAATGCACGGGATTCCTCTTTGGAAGTAAAACAGATTCTCTCAAATAATAGGACAACAAGGAAACATTCTCTGGCCAAACAATGACCCGACCCCTCCCCTGCAGCAAGGAATTAAAATGACTACAAAAGCCAAGAGCAGGTCATCCACGATTTTCGCATAGACCATAATGCACCTTGTTTCCCCTCACCACCCAACCCCTCACATAACCATACGTCCCATGACGTTTGGGGGGTGCATTATCCTCTACGAGAAAAAGGTGCATACCGGAAATTAGTGAACGGCACTGTAATTTTTGTTACTCATTATTTCATGATAGACTAATGCAGGGTAAAACTTTAAATTTTGTCAAATTTATTTTGCATATTTATGCTTTTCAGTGGAACAAGACAATTCTCAGTATCCATTAACAGGGACACCCCAGAGTGGCGAACAGGTTTTTAGGTTCATAACAAAACCTACGTAAATCACGAAAATAAGTTGGCTTTCATTTTCAAAAAATGGGTAACTGGTGTCAATCTAACAAAAAAGTACCTTGATCTGCGACAAAGCATTCATCAACGTGACACGGTGGCCCTCAGAACCTTTCTCTGACGAAACTGACGACTTACGAGACATTCCTTCATCCAGGCCCTTCTGCGAGGTAACGGACAACCTGTGCTTTCCTTCTTCCGGTTTGTTTTCTTCATCAGTAGGAATTTCTACAGAGACGTTGTGAAATGCCACTTGCGAGCCAGATGCTGAATATCTTTTCCGCCTCAACTCGGCGCTATCGGAGAAACTTGCTTTCGGAAGAGACGACTGATCGCCGATGGAGCCATCGGAACCAGATGACATTCGCTTTTCTGTGCTCCTTTTCTTGTTGATTGGCGAGCCCATACGAACGAAGTCATCCGGAGCTGAGCCTTCTGACGACACTGATACTCGTCCTGGTCTAATCTCTTTGTTCACGTAGTTATTATTATTGATATTACTTCCCGAAAGTGTTAATTTTCGGCCACCAACAGGGGAAATTTTTCTCAGTTCTTTCTCGAGCACAGCCAGTGATACAGCCGCGCTCTGCTTGCGTGCAGTTTCCAATGAATGTTGTGCTGTTGGTGAACCTTTACCAGGTCTTTCTTCAGTGGAACCTTGAGAAGATGACGATTCGGAATGAGAACTTTTGTACGCTTCTCTTCTTTGATCTGCCATGTTGCCAGAGGGCTGGCTAACTAACGATAGCTTTCTCACTGTTTTTGTTTTCATAACATTAATATTGTCCAAAACTTGCGCTTCGTTCTTTTTATTATCCATCAAGTCTTTCTCGATGGTTGCCAATTCCTGATCTACTTGTTGAAGTCTTTCTTCGACGCGTTGTTTATCTTCGACGCACGTTATTTCATCTTTACCTAGGAATTTTTTGACAGTGTTTTTCTTTTCGTGCTGTTTAGACATCTTCTTTTTCAACACATCTTTCTCAAGCGTGAGTGAATTTCGTCGCTTTTTCAACAATGTTTCCTTTTTCAAAGTCCTCAGTTTCTCGTCCTCGGCGAGTTTTTCAAATTGTTCTATGATTTCATTGGCTCCTTGGTAAGGTGACGATGAAATTATATCCTTATATGGTGACTGAGCCATTGACATGGACTTTGTCCTCCGCCTTGAGTCAACCGCTGTATTTGGAAATGTGGGCTCGGGTTTCTCCACATCCGCGGTTCTGGACCCAGACCGCTGCTCTTTTAACGCAGCAGCCGCTGACCTTCGCCACGCGTTTTGAGCCCGTTTAGCTTGGTTGAACTTTTGTTGGCCAAGTTGTTGAATTAATTGCTGATCCTGAAGGAGTTTGAGTACACCATCCAGCGATGTAGGCCTCACGGCAGCAGAGAGGCTGGTGGGACTTGGTAAAGATGACTCTTCAGCCTTGTCGCTTACGGGAAGTTGTTCTACGGAAAGATCCACGGAATTACTACCAACTGGTTCAAGAGTTTCGTCATCATTTCGCTCAATGACAGATGTAAAATGGCTAGTGAGCTGTGAAGTCTCTGATTCGTGGAGTTGGCGGGTGTCTTGCACTGCCACATTGTTTATGGATTCACTCTGTTGCTTTGAAAAACTGCGGAGAAGGGTAAAAGATTACAATCAGAACACAAATTCATTGTTCAAGAACAAGTGGTTTCAATAGTAACTAATAACACTGATAACATGGTTGTAGTTGAGAAGTGCGAAGAATGACATCAACAAGTGTGCGAGATATCATGCACAGATCAGGAAAAATGAAAGCACTGCCACTATCAGAAAGGAAGCTTTGCTCTTGAAATCACTTACATCCCTCTGTGATTGCTTAACTTGTAAAACACCAAAACCTCGGGGGCAGGGGGGGGGGGGGGGTTTACTGGCAAAGGTATCCAAAAAATACACTGTTGGCAAACGTCCATTCTTAACTGATGACTTTGCAAATTACCAATACCATAAATTGGCGGCGTCATGAATATGCATGTTCATAATCAATTAAACCTTTCACCGACTTGACGAGTATCTCAAAATAAATGAAGCTTTATAACTAAGCTTTATATAAGAAATAACACTTATTGAACACAATCTGTCTACGTACGTAACCTTAAACTTCACAGAATGTATAGAAACAAAATAAGCGCAAATCCCAAATGTCATTAATTAAAGAACCCACAAAACAAATAACACCGCACGAAAATTCTTGAGCAGAAAAAAACTTCTTTTTAACGATCATATCAGAAGGTCTGGCATAAAGTTGGGAATTTTAAAGTAAGAATTTACATTCAAGTGCAAACCTTTTTTCCTCTTCCTCTTCGTCAGCTATCGCTCTCAACATCCTCATCCAACTTAACAATTTCTTTTCGTCATCAGCCGCAAAACAGTAATCCTCACTCGATGAGGGAACGTTTACTTCGAAAGTGAACTTTTTAGTTTTTTTGTTGGCTCGCCGCACTTCACATGGCTTAAGAGGTATCGTAAGGACGGGTACAACTTCATCTGGCCGCTTGAATAGATGTAATCTATCCTCCTGTAACACACACCATCGTTTACTCCAAAGCCCTTTACCGTTTCGCATGAACAAGCATGAACTGTATTTGATATTGACGAGAAGATCTTGTGACACTTGAACATTTGGTACAGTTCGACTACGACGTTTTCTTTTGCCTGGGAAACGCGGAAAAACTGGGATAGTATTGGAGATGGATCGATGAAGCTTAGTTCTTGTCTTTCTTTCTTCTTCCTGTAAAGAGAAGGAAAGAGAAGCGGTAAATTAGATTTAAAAGATCTTTTAAAAATAACAATTTTGAGTTCTTTCGTCATTCAAGGACACCGAAACGCCAATGTTTACTCCCGGTTTGAATTTTTACGAGAATTACTTTGTTAAAAAACTGTTTCGCTATCGAAATTTTTCCTTCAAGAAGAGAAAGAAACTACAAACTTTATACATGGCCAGCAGCCTCTTATTTGCCATCTTAAGAAAAGGAGGAGGTATTACATCAGCTACAAACATGTACCACGTTATGCCTGGACGTTAGTCGTTCCTCTTTTACAAAGCTACAAGCTAAGCAGGTCGACAAGGAATTTAACCTACGTAAGTACTTAGCTGGAGAGCGATTTATACTAGTTTCTATGGAGGCATGCAGTTCCTAAGGAAGAAGCTCGTTTTTAACTGACTGTAATTTCAAACTGTTTTTTAAGTCAAGGTTTTCAACCCCCTCTAATCGTATTAATGCTTAATCAATAAAAAGGGCTGTGGAAATTGAAGACTCTGTGGGGCCACTAGAAATGAAAAACACGGCTAAATTACCTGCTCTCCTTCAGAAAACGATCGCCACCTCTCCACCGGCTCCGGCTCTGTAGCTTGCGGTTTAGCTTGTTCAGCGGTTTCACCGTCATCGCTCTCTGAGTTGGACACGTCACCGGCTGTAGATGGCTGCAATATGAAAAGAACTGTTTTTAGTTTACCCAACGATGAAATTATGAAACAGCAATACTTTTTAATCCAGGCCAAGTGTACAGTAAAGAGTCAGCGGTTGACTAAGTGAAACAATACCTTAATTTTGGCAAAGAAAATTAAATCCTAACTAAATGACCGGCCTACTATAAACAAAAGAACCATGACTAGCTTCTCACCCGTGGTGAAGGATTCTGCGGAGTGTTTGGTCGTACAGGATGTGCTGCATGTGATACAGCTGTCTCTTCTGAATTTTGAAATACTTCATCTCTATCAACCGAGTCTGATTTCAGCAGCAGTGAGGTGGTAGGTGCATGGTTTATTCTGTCATCCTCTAAAGAGCTCCAGGTTAGAACTGGTCTTCGATTGACTTTAGGTGAATGTACTACTGATCCACTAATCGCCGACTTCCACTTAAGGTAGTCTGTAACAGGGTACACAAGCATGACTGTGAGTTTATTCAATACACAAAGGGCATTGGAGATGCACGAGTCTCAGGGTGCTTGGGATTACAGTGTGAAAAGGACGATAAGTAGTGCCTGAGTACCTGTCTCGTTTTCAGCTTGTAAGTAGTGAGGTCGACCCAGGGCTCTCTTAATCTCCATAACAAACGGCCGTTGTACGTCACTCCAGTCCTTTACAACACAGTTACTTAGCTTGATCTTAACCACTACCGATTCTGTACTGTCCTTCTCGTCGTGAATTTTAAGCATGTGGTTTTCAAGCTTTACCTAAAAGAGAAGAACAACGATCATTAGAGGTGTACCTCGTCAGTTGGCTACAAATAATAATAATAACCAATTACGTTCTGGTGCCAAATTAGCTTCATCATCAGTAAATGCAGATGCAAATTATCAGTCAAACAAGTATGAATGCTATGATAATGACCCTAAAACTGTTGTTATGATGTTCAGCACCAAGATAACGGTCATTACGCAAAATAAAATGCCGCTCACATTGCAATTTTAAGTACACGTTTATAAGTTAAAGATGTTACTTTGAAATCAAAACGTGACACTCCCACATGTGTACTCTATTGGATTGATTCTAGTGAAAGCGAGAAACAAGTTAACCTACAAAGTAAACGAACTAAGATTGTTATATCTGGTTTTAAACATGAACTCAAATATCATTACTCACTCACGACCTTAGATCAAGTTTATTCTTGTATAATAACTGTAGTAACAAGGTCCGTAACATCAAAGCATTGAAGCTTTCAAACAAAAATATAATTTAACAAAAGAACAGCGGGCAAAATGTTGTATAGATAATTATTTTCCCTTTAAGTTGATTAAGAGAATTGACCACGTTACGCACATGGAAAAATGTGTTAACTAAAGTCACGCAGCGTCCTTACAATATCGCAACAAGAAGGATGGAGGAAAAGACGGAAAAGCAAGCTGACTTACCCAACATTTTAGCCATGTGTCCTCTTCTACAAGTTGATTCAGAAAACCTTCCATGGAATGAGAAGTGGACACTTGAAGCCTTTTAACTTCATTGGGTTTTTCTGTTACAGTTGAGTCACCTGGAATAAAGAAAATCACAAAACATATGACGTACGTACACGCGTGTTTGAAGTGCCTGGATTAATGGCTTTAACTGAAGGAAAAAATTACCGATAAAATTGTTACCCCTCATATACTGTAATTATTAAAGAGATTTACAGAATACATGATGTAGATTATATCGCTGTTTTATCAACGGTTTTACAAGTAATCGCGCGTAAAATTTAGATTAAAAGACATTATAGTACATCTCGTGCAATAAGCCGGTATCATCGTAAGTTCTTTTCAACAGAGACGCGATGGAACTTAATAAGCCAAATTTTATGCTTCGATTGTCTTGCATTAAAAAAGGTTTCGTTGGCTTACATTGCAAGGTTACTAGACAAAAGTTTCCCTGTTCCTTTTTCCTTTATATTTTTTTCCCAGAAAATAATTAAAAAAAAAGTTGCACTCCTGTACACAACTTTTAGAGTAAATTTCAACCTGATGGTACAAATATCTAGCACTGATAAAAGCAATATCATGTAGAAAAAAAAAACTACCAAAAAACAAAACAAAAAGAAATAAATAAATCAGAAAAAAAAAAAGAAAAAGAAGAAAAAAACAAACAGAAAGAGAGAAGACTTTTAACTCCCTCGCTCGACCAGACAAAACTATTCAACAGGTGGGCTGGGAATGGGAGAAGGAAACGGAACAACACTGACGTACGTTGGCGTCGTTCCATTTGTCACGTACTCACCCTCCGCTTAATGTTTTGTTGCATTGTTGCGCTTGAATAATTACGGTGCTAATGTGATACCGAATTAACACGAAAAGGGAAGGCGAATTAAAGGATTTAACGCGAAACTCTCGAACAATCGAGCCTCTTGAATTCTTTCACGTATGACATCTCTGTATCCTAGTGCACCTAACTATGCACAATTTTTATCCCTTTTGTATCGGAGGTAGTGCATGCTGATCAATTTAACCTAGCCTATTAACGGTCAGAACCGTCTCTCTTATTTTGTACCCATAGGAAAAGGTGACCTTAGAAAAAGGATGTCAAACTGAGTCACTCGCCAAGTTAAACCAATAGTTTTTTGCTAAAATTTGTTAGTAAATAAGTTCATGCCATTCCCAACCTTTTCGTGATAAATCAACGACACATTTTCAAGAGAACAAGAAGTTGCTGTACGCTGCAAAACCAGTTTTCTGTTTACCCTTTTTTAATAAGACAATTAAAACCCGGCTTACCTTGGTTGCCTTCAACGTTAGATGGATGTTTAACTACAACGAACCCATCTTCAATGTTGTTACTTGCGCTAAGATCTGCTGAAGGAACGTGAAGCGAGCCACTGGGAACATCTTTAGATTTTGACTTGGTTAGTTTATGGCCTAAAGAACTGAGAATAGACGATTTTTTGCCAATAACAGGTGAAAGATCCTTGCTTCTTTTACCAGATTCCTTGGCTTTGTTCTCCGAAAATGAAGGGCTTCCTAAACAGGTCAGGTCAGAGCGTTTCGTTGTTAAAGAAGCCGTTGACTGGTTTCTCTCCGCTGGATCTCCAAGGGAAGCTGCGAGACAAAATTTGGCGAAGGGCTTAGCAAACTGTAATCTCATTACAACGAACATTTTAAGGCCAAAATGTTTGATTGCTGTTGTTATATACGTGACATAATTTAGTTCGCTCTTTTTGTGCTGTTGAAATGGTCGGTTACACATTTGTTCGTTTATATACACAGCGTAGGTTCACGCCAGTTCCGGTCGGTTCGTCGTCACTTACGCGGCTCCGATGTGTACGCTTTACGTCATTCCGTTTCTAAATTAAGAAGATACAAGTGTTGGTTGTCGCCGCTTTGAGGCGGCCCAATTTCCCTTCCTTTTCTTCACCCTAATGGACGGAAAATTTTATTTTCATCGGTCCACACAGTCCGGTTTAAATGATGTTCACTGTATCAACAGTTTTTTTTCTTTACTTGTACGTGTTTGAGTTTTAATCGATGGTCACGTACCAATTTACTGTATATTATACTCGCATTCTATAGCCTGACTAATTTCACAATCCACCCTCATATAATATCAGTACTCTTTCAAACAATCAATGAAGTTCATAGAATGAAGTTGTCAATCAGGGGTCCCATATCAGAGGATAATGCCGAAAACACGTAGCAGTAGCTCTTATAGCAGTCAAAAAGACTTTGAGTCAAAAAGAAAGTAGCGTTATGAAATGAACACGTTGTTATGCATATGAGATACACCAAAAACATTTTCAAAGAAATTGATTCTTTATCGTAAATGATCTCTGTGTATTGTTAGGGTAGTTACGACGAGAATATCTACTTTGGGGGGAGGTGACAAGCAGACAATGATATTCTGAATGATATTCTCACATAGTGAGTTTCGTGTGGATAGGCTATGTTGTAAATACGATATGTCGTGATGATACTAAACACATAGACGAGGACTGAAGTCGGAGCGAACCACTGCATCCCCCCGCTCTCTTTAGGCTATTTTTAATCTACAGGACATAATAATATGAAGCACAGGGTAAACTGATTTTTCATCACTGAACGAAAGAATATCTAACATCCATCCCGAAAAGAAACCCCTCCCTTCGGAAATTCGAAAACGGAACCGCACCCTTACCCAGATAAACAGACTGATTTTGTGAGGGAGTGGGGACGGGAAGGGAGACGAGCACGCGGAGCTAGGACGGTAGGATAAGTTGATTATCGACATTATCTGACTGTGATCGAAAACAAATGAACTTAACCTTAATTATCAAACGTGGACAAGCTGAATCAGGGACCTTAAAAGGTACGTAAATAAGAAAAATTACAAATTGAGAATTGCTCTTAAGGAAAGCAATTTTTTTCAAACAATTTAGCTTAAACTAGGCACCTGTTTTTCTGCGATGTCTGCGATGGATCGCTCGAAGTCTACAGCCTAAATATCAAATAGATTGTAGAAAACAGAAAATTTCCTCTTAAAATACTACACTGCTCACCATATGAACGTTCTTTGGCCTCTATTTCATCCTTTAAAACCGTGATCCATTCCTCAAGTTCAGCTTCATTTTCAGCAGCAAACAAGAGCTCTTCCTTGTCACAAACTAATACAAACATGTGTGGTTTTTCTGGATCATTTTCTTCCAATGTTTTTATTGAAGTGTCTTGCAAAGGGACTTCCAGCTCCGCTGTACCGATGCCGAAGTCTTTGTAGCAGAAAAGCCGATGTTCTTTTACTACACACCAACGATTTTTCCAGTTTAGTCCTTTTTTTCGAAGTAAATATCCAGAGAATGTGGTACTTTGAAATGATGACAAATCGCGCGCGCTTTTGGCGATGTCGTCTTTGCGACCTAAGAGTATAAAATATTAAATATGCCTTTCATTTCATGTATTACTTTTGTTTACCATTTATCAGTATCTGATTAAATACTTGAAAACGTCTCAATGTAATAATTTGGGGTGATATGAAATTGCCTATAGGGCGCTTAGTTACCTGAGAGCCGCCTACTTATACATCCTATAACCCTTCTGGACTTTTAAAAACGACACCCCTGGTAATCCAACAACGTACCTTTACTGAAGAAAGATCCCGTTATTCTGGATTTTACACGCATGGCTTTAGATGACAAAGAATTCACTAAGGAGCCATGTCTTTTCACTTTTGAGTCAGGAATTTGAAGATCCGAGGTTGAAGATGACTTTCCTTCACTATTAGTCATAGACGTGAAGCTAATTCCGGTCAAGATTTCTGAACCTACAGTAAATTACAAAATTAAATATTTAATAAAATAAATTTATTGAAATTACTTAAATCAATAGATGAAGAAATATTGGTTATGAACCAACACAGTAGATAAAACTCTGTTCACAGGGTACTCAACAGAGCATAATGCTACCAGTATGGAAAGTAAACAAATTCTTTGCTCACAGTCAGCATCTCTATCAATAATGTTTCTAACTTACCAACTTTTCCTAAGGAGTTGGCTTTGGTGACCTTCTTTTTCTTTTTCCCTCCAGTACTTGACATCTTACAGCCTTTTATAATATCTGGAAGTATCTGCAAAATGGCAGTACACACACAGGGATAATTATTAAAGGTGTGCATAGTAAACATTGTCCGATCATTATGCGTTTCTAGGAAACTGCCCACCTACCCCTCCCCTAAGCTAACATTTTGCCCTAAGTGAGAGGTAAGTGTGAATGTTGGCCATCCACATTGTCAATTCCATTCCCATTATCCCCTCAGTTTTTTTCAAGAAAACCTCGGTAATTTGAAAGCATTTGTTATTAAAGTTTTGGAAACCAGTTCATGGGGCCATTTCCCACCACTATCATAAATGCGACAAATTTTAAAGCTTGGTTTCCATGATGTGGCTGGTGCAATCACCTACAATACAATCACTGAAAAAAGTCCAGTGATCTAAATCAGTGTGGTTACCTTAGTACTCTTATGGAAACTTTCAATATTTGTTAAAGAGATGCATTTATTACTAATGTGATTGCAATTGTTGTAATCATAGCCATCCTAAAACTGACTAATAATATTATAATAACAAATATCATTGGTAGGAGCAGAACCTGAGTGGCAGCTTATATATGTCTTGCTCATTTTAGGTGACCTTTTGCTACAAAAAGTCCACTTGTGGGCAAGTCTACAGGTTTTGTTATTTTTCTAGGTAGAATATATATAAGCTATTGGCAAATCACATTCTCAGTAGAATTATACCTCTTGCAGCTCCTTAAATGATTCCTCTTCATTCAGACCCGGAGCAAGATCATCGTCCATTACAAGTACTTCATCTTCATCATCAAGTCCAATTTTCCATTGAGCCAAAGATGAGTCTAACGTATTTGAATGAGTACTCTCCGTACTTTCTTTCTTACTTACGCGATGAGGTTCCACCACTTTGGGAATATCAATACAGCCTGAAAGCTTTCTTTGTCGAGATTGTTCAAGTGCTTCAATGCTACGGCTATTTCTATCTGGATCTGATTCTTTCCCTACAAGTTTGAGGTACGTATCAAAAGAAACAAATGACTGGTTTTCCGGTAAGCCAGGACTATCCTCATCCTCGGTAAGTCTCGAAATAACATAACTCGCAGCATAAGCCCACTCTTGCCTTGAACGTTCTTCTGTTGTTGCAAAAGTGATAGTCTCACGTATTCTAGGAATAGACAAAGTAATTGGGAACATGCGACTTTTCTTTCTGTCCGTTGGAATGATTTTTGCACCCCTCAGTGGGATTTGAAACAACATCTTAGTTTCTGAACGGTGTCGAAAACATGTTAAGCAGTGACTGTTAATAGTAAACCATCTTTTATGCCAGCCAGGATATTCCCTTATATACAGAACACCACTATGGAAATCTCCCAACTCATTTGGCTGTAGGTCCAGCTTGTGAACTGAGTAGTCAACAAAAACATTGTCTTCTGTGAAATAGCCTTCCTCGTTGCCATTTGCATCACTTTCCCAGGCATCAAGGAGTTCAAACTCTGTGCTGCCAGTGTCTGAAATGATCGAGTCTCTTGACCAGGCATCTACTGAATCTAACATAGGTAGATTAAGGGTATTTTTAAGCACTGTTTCATCTGACTGTGGAAACGATGAACTGTGTAGGAAGATGCCACTCTCCTCTGTGCTATCTGTTCCTTTTCGGCACAGTGAATTGTTGGAACTTTCCTGTTGGTGAATGGTATTTACTCTTAGTAACTGTATAGAGTAATCAACAAGTAAGATGATGCGTCAGAAAAGATGAGAGAAGATTAAATAATACTCATTTATTTAGAACTTTGTCATTTTATTATTAAGTGCATTTCCTGAGTCTGATCAGATCAGACAGTGCATATAAGATAACCTTCAGGTCAGCTGGATTTACCTTACAAAACCATATCACCAAAGGAAGTTTCTTTTAACCATCACTCGCTAGATATAATAATAATTATTTATTAGTTTGGCTTCATCTCAACAATATGGGGAAGGACAATACAGTCTGAGATAGAAGGTGACGACCAATAATTGTGGACTAGCAATGCTTCTCCCATCACATGTTTGTTTCAAAACAAAGTGATCTTTCTGCTAAAGATTATGCTAATTTTTATTTACTTATAACCATCTCTATTGGGTGGCCAACTTCCATTAAGTGGCCACTTGCCGGTACCCTGAGGGTGGCTGCTTAATGGAGGTTCAGATGTATATAAGTTTGCTTTTTTTTTCAGTTGGACTTTCTGCAAGTTTGAAGCCAAGAACATGTTTGAAGTCTAGTAGACATTAATGTACATGTATTTGGTAAGAAATAAGGACCGTAATTCCTAAAACTAGAAAGACAAAGTGTTTATATACGAAGAAGGGCTGCGCACTAGCAGGGCTTAAAGGCCCCTAGGCCTTGTGCCTAACGTTTGCTCTCAGGAGACCAGGGAATTTGCATTGCATTAAAATCATACGCAGGGCACCCTGGATTTCACGGGTTCAGAACATTAGGCTCCTTACAGTTTCCTATTAGAACAGACAGGCTTGCTATTGACTAGATGCAGCAAGGGTTCCTGCATATAGCCCTTACTTCACTGTCCCACAATTATCTTACTAACCTGTGAGAAACATACATAGAAAGATAGTGAGGACATGACTGCAGGTAAATGGTTTTTTAAAAGCAAACACTGAAACAGTGCACAATCAATAATTGCAGCTGAATGACTCAGTTGTCAACAATGAAAACATATGGTAGATCAGTTATATTCCAGTATTGTGTATGTTATGCATAGAATGCAAGAGACTATCACACCACTGAACAAGTATGTTAGTAGTATAAGTTACTCTTTGACCTTTTGATTAATTATGGATGGCAAGTATTTTCTGTATCTTTAAAGCTTAGCAGCAATATTTTCTTGTAAGAAATGCGATAGGTAAAATGAGCGCATAAGTTCTAACTAAATGAAAATGGTACAAAATCTTTTTCCAAGTCACTCCTTCTAAAAACAATAAATAACAATTTCTTTCAAAACACAATGTTTATAAAAATCCAAGTTAAAACTCTTTGATATTTAAACT
Source organism: Porites divaricata (assembly GCA_038088405.1). Lineage (NCBI taxonomy): Eukaryota > Metazoa > Cnidaria > Anthozoa > Scleractinia > Poritidae > Porites > Porites divaricata. The sequence continues at coordinate 777,729 of JBBMOI010000008.1, forward strand.
TTAAATTTTTTTGTCTTGGTTTAAGTGTTGCTTTAATTAGCCAAAGTTTAAAATAATTTGGCAATAAAAGGCTGTATCACTGAGTCAAGAGAATTTTCTGATATTGCCCTAGCAGTTAATAACTATTTTGTCAATATACATGTAAAAACCACACAAGGCAAGTTATTAAATTAATATCATTTCTGTTATGTTAGTTTAATCTTGTTGTTAGAAATGTCATTATTTCAGTATTAAAGACTAATAATTTGTATTGCTTTCATCAAAGAAGAAGCCTTTCAAGGCTAAACGTTCAGCTTTTTAAAATTTTTATGGTGTTAAAATTACAATCGCAGGAGGATTCAAAGAAGGAGAGAAAGATAGACTGAAAGAAGGCCCGAGAAAAATGCATTAATCTCGGGCTTCCCTTTTTTAAAAAGAAAAAATCAAAAAGCGCCGAAAAACACAATTAACAGGATGATTAATTGGGAGCAAAATGATCCTTAATCTCTCTGTCTCAGCACTGGGAGCCTTCGGGCCAAGCGACAGTACAAGTTTCTCAAGCGAAAAAACATATGTTCTAAACAAAAACTGCTACCGTGCCTACATGAACACATTCAACAATGAATTTTCTTTCACTTTAACCACAAGCAGCTTTCCTAGAACTTCCATTGAAGTAAATCTTTAGATTGAAAATTAACTATAAATTAAATCCCCTTTTATTGTTCTCGCAAAGGTCAGGGTTGCATGAACCACACAAGCTGTGTCTATCGGAGATAAACACAATACTAATACAAACAGAAATCGATCCAATCGATATGAAATGAATGAATGTTTCTCAGTTATACTGAACAAAGGGCTGCTACGTGCACAAAATTTGAAATAATTTTCTTTAAATATTCTAAAGCGGAAATATTCTATTCGCGGTCCCCAACCAACGCAATATTCGATCTGCAATGTGAATCCTCTGCAACACGTTTTTTAGTAATGTACCCTTATATTGAAGTTGAACACTACAAAATTTGAACAAAACGGTACAAAAATAACCTCCACGTTACAGGTATTTTCCCCGAGTAAAGGATGAAGAAATAACAATAAGGAGGGAAACCCACATAAATTTGTAAATTTTATGTTTCCTGCGAACAATTTTGATAATTGGCCCACTTCCTTTTAACGCATTACCAAAGGGAAACAGGCTAAGCGAATCGCTTACATACAAGTTTAGGAATTTGCCATCTTACAACGATCTGCTAATTTTCCCAGGCTTGTTTTTAGACGGTGGGAAACTATTAGCAAAGGTAAGTTGGTTTCCTATCCGATCAACGACCGAATAAGATAATTGTCCTATCGGAATTGCGGTTCTTGATATTGTCAAACAGGTCAATGTCACTCAAAACAGCAATCGCAATCGCTCCGCAAAGAGCTTAAAATACCTTTAGGTAAAAAACAACCAACAACCGATTCTCGAGGAGCGTAAAAACATGTGCAAGGCGGAGTTCAATTGAGGTTGGGATGTAACACATCTGAACTTGATTTGTGTTTTTTATTTCGGGATTTGTAGTGCGTTACAAAGCGCGCGATTACTACTGAACGCTATACCAGAATTTGTGATAACTGAAAACAAGCACATTGAAAAAAAAAATTAAATATTTAAATAAATAAATACCTCTTCTACAACAGCTGTTTCTCGCTCATCCCAATGCGTTTGTACTTCATAACTGGGTGTTGTATAAAGGTCGTCATCCCCTGACCGCCCCCTACGAGTTCCTGGCGATTGTTTCTGCTCGTTATTCTGTGAAGTAACAATTTCTCTCGCGTGTGCTGTTGATCCGAGCTCGTCGAGAATCTTTACAAAGTTGAATCGTGTTTTCTCTCCTTTCTCGCTGAGGTTTTCTTCCTCTAAAACGTCTTCTAAAAACGTGTCGATACCAGGCAAGGCAACTTTTATCACTGCGAAATTAAAAGCGTCGCTAAAGTTATTGCTTGTGATAATTGATTCGCTTCGTAGAACAACCTAATTAGAGTTTCCCTAAATGTACTAGCTAAGAAAGCTAAGAAGCTAAAAATTTATTTTGTACACAGCAGTGACTCGCTGTGAAAGATGAATAACCTGCATACTGTGCACGAATTATACTATAAAAGCGTGCGAGTTCTGTATCAACAGGTTTAAAATATTAAAATACGCAACACTGATATGTCCGCGCTAGCAAACACTACCTGCAAGTTTATCTTGGGCAGAGAGTCCCTCATAAAACTCTTCAGCGTTCATCGTTTTTGTTCCACACTACATAACTCATTCTCCGTTTCACGAAGCAAACATTGCTGTCCTCAGCACGGTCACAATTGAAATACGAGCCACACAGGTTGAACATTTGAGATGCTTGCGGAATGTGTACACACTACGGACAGCTCGCTTCTCTGACCATCTATCTACGAAGTCACCGGATATCCTCGGCGCCCAAGGACCCTTCAATCAATTGCTTCAAGGATGTACGAATCCCTATTTTTGACCCAGATCCTCTCTCGATAAACATCTAAAGGCTGAGTTCAAAAAGGGAGCACCGACATGTCTCTTACATTTGTAATATATATATATATATTTTGCACACTTCAGTCCTGGACAGAAACTCATGTTCAAAAAGTGATGTTATGCGCATGGCAACGAAGATAAACAATGCATCTGTCAAGGAAATGTCTGGTTGTATTGACCTGATTATTTGACTTCCATTTCATTGGACACACGGACAACAGAGTTACGTTATTAATTAAACGGCGCGGGCTGGTCCACTAACAGACAAATCTCTAGAATCCAAATAACTCAATCGAGCAGAAAGCCGACAAAAGTACACAAGGTACCCCCTTAATACTTTCAAAGCGATTTTGCCTTCAATAAAACTTCACTGCAAAATAATTATTACTATGTCCACAAGATTTTGCAACCATTTTGCTAAGTCAAACAAGTGACGCTATTTGAAAGAAATCGAGAATTACTTTTCTTTCATATTGTAATTTTTTTGTGGAGGAAGTGAGAATCAGGGTTGGGCATTGTCTAATGTCACTAAGTCAATACATCTTTTAAGACGAATCCGCAGCGGTGCACGCCTCCGGACTCTGAACTCAGACTTTCTCGTAGTTCGACTTAAAACTTGATGATTTGATAATTCAAAAGCATGGGCTCTGTAAACTTTTTATCTACTGAGTAGGTCCTTTGTGCGAGCCACAACCTCGAGAATAATAAAGAGTCAACAAACCCCGAGTCTTGGAAAAGTTGTGAATGTAAAGCCTGTATGGATTTCGCGCGCCCTTTTCTGATCCAGTTATATTTGTTGACTGATTTTACCTAAAACCATCTTTTGCAAAGAAAAAGACGTTAGAAAGAAGGCTCATTCAAGCCACGATCGCCTTGTCAGAGGGATACTATAATATGCCTGGCTATGTTGACAGAACCGAACTAATTATAAAGCTCAAACGTTGACGCTAATAAAGGAATTATCCCTTTCTGCCCCACCTACGTAAACGAAATCAAGTTGAATGGGAGCCCTAAGAATAATCTCGACGGAAACAAAACGGGATCACCGTTCGGTTGTCTTACATTCTAAGTCAGCCTATTAAAGGTATCACATAAATCAAATTGTTCAAGCGCCATGACGCTTTAGAATAACATTGATTAATGGTATTGAGAGGATCACTTACATGTAACAAAGACACTACATGATTCTCTGCTAGCTTGCGCGCGCCTCTGACTTGCCGACTTCACGCATTTTCTGGCAAACGTAGGACTGTAAAAATATGTTCGCTTTTGGATAGTAACTAAACAGCGACAGAACAACACAATTCTTTAGAGGTAAAGACAGTATTTTGACGTCATCATTTCATGCATGATTTGAATCTTTTTGTTCCTTAGTTATTCACTTGGGACTCTAATTCAAAAGAAGAAAAGAAAGCGCTCTGTTTGACGTAAAGGTACACTTATTATCACTGTTTTCTTGAAAAGTTATTTGAAATATGCTTTAAAGTTATAATGCTCTGTCTGTTTTTTTTTTTGTTTTTTTTGTTTATTAGTGTACTCTGATCTGCTTTTAGGCATACTCCATAGCGGCTTTTATAGTGTGGTTTTTCGGCATATTGTCATGTCTGGCTGAAATATGTTCCGCTTGCCAAGCTGCTCAGCCATTCAATCGAATTTATGTTTTCATTTCCTCGAGGCACTTCAAACTTTTTAATCCAGCAAGAAATGAATGAGGGAACTTTAACTCATTCTCTCTTGACTGTCAAACGGTCCACGCTAAGTTTTGCATTAAGTTCATTTCATATCGGCAAGTTTCAATTCAAGTGTTTCAGGGAGTAAATCAGTCATTACACACCCAGCAAAGAATCAGGGCCTAGACTTGAATCCCGGCTGTGAGGGACTTGATACTACATTTTTAACCCAAGGATTTCGCTGTTGAAGACATGGTTGCCCGCGGAAACGCAGAGGGAAAAAAGCTTGTGAATTTCGGCACATGTAAGTCGGGGAACTGATCATAAGCTTTTAATTAGAGCTCTTGGTTATGAGGACAGCTGGCTTTACAGGGTTTACTGAAGGATGGAAATGATCCAGTTCCTACACTTCCAAAGGATTAGCTTTTTGTGGTATAAAAAAAATACCGTCCAAGTTTTTCAACGTAGGTTTTCGTCCTGTAACAAACGTGCAAGAAGTCTTCCGTTTTGTGGATTTAACTCAGTTACCGAGAGTGCACGAGTTTTTTAGCTGTTTAAATCACCTTTTTAGTCAGTAGAGAAAGAGCCAGCAACAGGGAAAACATCTTGTCATTTCATTTATATGTGTAGTTCTTTTTTTTTTTCATCCTCCGATGGGCTTTATCTTTTGTATTAAAAAGCGTCAGCAAATCTGAAAACAGAAAGTATGGTGTCTCAGTAGTCAATAGTAGAATTTCTTATTCTAGTCCATATCGCCGAAACGTAGCTACATTAGAAATTGATTAAGACTGAAACAAACTGCATCACGGTCCTTTTTTTCTTTCAACTGGCGAAAAAAGGCTGTTTTGGGAATACTATATCATAACTGTCAAGCTGATCCAATTTAGTTTAGGAAATATGTGGATTATGTGCCCGAGGGCACGTATCAGCAGTTAGTAAAATTCCTAGAGGTCCCGTGAAGGAATCACTTTCGCCGATTCTGGTGTTTTGCTTCCGCGAGTTAATTTGCTCTTTATTTATCTCAAAGTCAATAAAGCTTATCTCTCTTCCAAACATCCGAAGGAGCTGACACGGAAACTTAACCAGTGACAAAAGAAAAACACTAGTTTTCCAAAGTTCTCTGCTCGACAGTGAAGACTTAAGGCAATCACGGTATATAGATACCCATTGAGAATTGTTTAGAGTTTGACTCAGTATTGTTCCGACATGAGTACGCGGGTACGATAATGTTGAGATTGGAGTTCCGTGATGAGTTGTTTGATCTCAACAGGAATAAAATTGTTTATCAAGTTTTCTGATGTTTTGATACGCGTTAAGCTTATACTGTCACACGGCATGTTTTTCCGTGTTCGGTAGGTGAGAGGATTGTCTTTCTGAAGCCGAAATTTGTCCACGTCCTATGAATTGAAACTATTAACGGGATCGCTAAGAAGTAACAAAACTTCCTCAAAGCTCCTACCTCAGTATAGCTAAGAGTGAGTAATTTCATGTCTTTGAACATATTTCCGGATCTAATTTGCTATAATTATCAAATAAGGTTCAATCATTTTTCTTGGTCACTTAGTATGTTGAAAACCGTGCAGCAGAAAAAAAGTATGTGTGTGGCCTCAGGTGCATCATTCGATCATTACCTTGTTAACAAGAACAAATGAACGTTGACATAAACATTGCGTGTTTTGTTATAACCACTGTTGTCTCCATGAAAACATTTCATCAGCCACAACGACAAAAAGTTGAAGAATGTGTAAACACTTATAACTGATTACTAGAAGAGCTTTGTTTAGGACCAGTGATATAAGCTATGCCACACTGAACATATCCTGCAGTTGGTAAATCAGATCAATTTTGTTATCGGTCACGACTCTTCGATGAGAATTGGGCCATTCCAATGCTTTTAATTTATGAAAGATCCTTTAATGAGAAAGAAATACCTGGTAGTGTGATGCACTACGTGTCGTAAGGAGAAAACACCCACTGAATTTCTATAAAAGATGAAGCGACGGTAAAAATAAATTTCATGAAATGGAATTTATTTTGTTTGGCTTATTTTATAAGAACAAACAATCCTACAAATGACAAACTAACCACAAGCATGGAAAAGGAACCTAAACTGACTCTTAACATGAGTAATGTGTCAAGAATGCACCTTCCCCGCCCATCCCGACGCGCAATCAGTACCCTAGCGGCTACGCCTCCAAAGGAAATAGGATCCGGGGATTTTAATCACGTTACTTTTGACTGTCGTAGCCTCAAAAAATTCCACGACATTTTAATTTTCAAGTCGTTCACTCCTTGAAATAAACCTCTTCGGAAAAATTCTGTGGAAAAACGTTAAGAGTTCTATCATGGATAAAGCTTGTTGCCGGCCGGCAGGATAACGTTCTTTTAAAGATTATTTTGACCTTGTGTTATCGGGAAAATTAATTACGAAGGTGAGATAACAAGTGACAAATCTTGTGTGCATTACATGGATTTTCACTCGAATACTTATAATTGTCACGAAAACCGAACGATTGTCACTAGAGGGACACATTCAGCGTTGGGGGGAAGTGAAAAAGCTGTCGACAAGCGTAGAAATTCACATCGATTTCATCACTCTGAGAAATTCAGCGCGAAACGGTATACGAAAACATCAGAATAGAAAATTGTCAATTTCTGATCCGATTTAATTGTATTAATATAATCGAAGACAATTAAGCTTGATAAAAAGGAATAAGATAAAAAAAAGACATAATAATAATGTGTTAATCAAGGACTGATTAATCAAAGCAATTTTAGGTGGTAAGACTAAGAGTACCAAATTTCATATATATACGTATTCTTTTATCCTTCCTAAATCTCACATCTTTTCTATTATTTGATAGATATCTTTAGTACTGTTTGCTTTCATTAATTCGCAGTGTAGAAGGATCTATTATTTCATAATTATTCGTTTGCTTTTACAGTAAACAAATGAATCGATAAGAACTGCAAATCGAGTTTCTGCTTTCCGGAAATCTCACTTCAAGAAAATAGTCTAAAGAAAAATCCCTCAAAAAGATGGAAATTTGCCATTGTTATAACTTGTAAAATGTGATGATGGGATAATCTGCATTCAGCGTGTAAGTTTTGAAAAGAAACGTTTCTTCCCTGCAAGTTTTCACTGGATGACATAAATATACAAATCTCACGGCAGTCCGGGGGGGGGGGGTACTCCCATACATTACCTATACGGGTATGTGCGGCCCAACGGGGTCGTGATTTTGAAGCTCCTGATCATAGAACGGGGTATCCATTTCAGAGGCGTTTTCTGGAACGGGGTATAATATTTAATAAGATAGGAAATAAAAAAAATTGTGGATCACGGCTTTATCTTCTGCTTAAAATTGTTGCTGATTATGAAGAATCATTTATTTGATGTATAAGTCGAACAAATAAAGAAATATTTTTTAAAAAAACATGGCTATTTCAATTTACAAACTTTCTAGAACGGGGTATAAAAAATTGGCCCATTTCTAGAACGGGGTATCAATTTTAGGGGAAATTATTTTTAGAAAGGGGTGCCAATTTGGAGTCCCGGGCGGCACATACCCACCCCAAAAATACCCAAGTGCCCCCCCGGGACGGCAGTACAGTCTTAGACATGTGGTCAACGGAAGCGAATTCCATTCATTCCGTTTCCAAGCATGCGTGTAGAAGTGCAACACGTGTTAAATGATTCGTCATATTTCTTCGTTGTAATCCCATTTGTATCGTTTGAGATTTCACACACATTTAGCTTGTCTGCAGGCATGTTAATAATGTAAGAACGTCTTGACTTGAACCCAGAGGGCATACCGGCGAATAAACACCCTACCGCGGGGCTTGAGTACTACGTTTTAGTTGTTCATGCACAGCGATAGCCTCTTGAAAGTCTTGAAATCTACTTAGAGCTTCTTACGATCTTAGTATTCTTCTGTAGGTAGTTGCTGTCATTTAATCAAACATAAAGGCGCCACCTTTAGCATCGTGCGGACGACCGCAAATCCAGCTAAAGCTCATAACCTCTTCTCGATCTCGGATGGAAAACAAATTCTACACTTTAGTCATTGTTTAGTAAGATCTTGCATACCTTTGGAGTGCTAGATGATCTGGAGCCTCAATGTCTCGCAAACTTGAAACAGTCATTTCCTCTTTGGTAAAAAGAATAAAATAAAACATTTAAAGTTAAGTGTTAGTAAATGTTTTTCGACTGTTCAAATTGACCTTTAGGTCCTTTTAGTTATGGAACCACACATTGAAGAATCCTTTGTCCACTTAAGATCGAGTTCGGGGCTTACATGTATTGGTATTGTTATTCATGAAATGTAAGTAAGTTATGGGGCGTCTGGAGGATGGGAGGGCGGGTCACTAGATCTAATCTAAGCGGCGGCTTGCCTAGTCCCTAGGCCTCATTATTCCGCGCGGCCAAAGCGTTTTGGATCACGTGGTCCGATCGAAAATGTGAGGCGTTTCCCGACCGTTCGCCTTGGATACGTCACCGAAATGAATTGACCGAGAGGGACTGGGAAAACGCCGTACAGGGACTAGGCAAAGCGGCGGCCTAGAGTAGAGTGCAAGGGGTGGGTCCAACGTGGTCCTTTATATTCATAATTTACATGTCCCCAGAGCACATTGAATATATGCAAATGACTATGCATAGAAGTGAACTACAACAGGAAGGTTATCTGCTAAAATCGATTCTCCTGAGTTCATTGTTTATGGGGCTTTGAAACTAATTGTCTCCTCGTGACAAGATTTTATCGCCGTGTGCTCGTGATCCACAATGACACACACTCGGCTGATAACTGGTTGGACTCGTGGAACGACAGTGCTGCGAAAATGAAAGAACATTGTCTCCCCCTCGAGTCCTCACTTAAACGTTCGCTACCATCCCAAAAAACTTAACTTTACAACTGACATGACAAGCAAATGAGTAACTTACCGGCTGGTTACAGAAAATATTAAACTGTCCCTTGCACTCGTGTCCGACTCTCTGCCAACCTCATATATAAACCAGGCTCACAAACGTCTAACCAAGAGGTCGCAGATTCATGAGTGCTAAGAAACTCTTTAACAAGTTTATCGCCAATTCCTTTTAAAAGTAAAGCGTCTGCAGAAAGAATCATAGATATTCACTTTCTAGCGCTCACAAAATTCTCGGATAAAAAATTTTTAGCCATCATTTTACTTTGCTAGCATGGTGGATAGGGAGGTACGCGGCGCGCGGCAACTGGGAACTGGTGATACAAACTGCCTGACAAATCGAGTTCTCAGACGTTTTTAAGACAAAAATAGGTAGCAGCCCTGTGCGGGCCGCAATAATAATCCATGTTTCTTGTCATATAGTGTCCTTAGACAGGGAATACCGACTGCATGTGCACTGACCTGGTCGCGTCTGAATGACTTTTCCCATATAGTTACTTATATACTCACGTTAATGATAACACTATTTTTTGGGGGAGGGGAAGCTTGTACCCCTCAAATACCCAAGATAGAATACTGCTATCTGGAGCCCTGCTGGTATAAAACCCGATGATCATCAGAGATTTGAATTGATGGATATGACGGCAAAGCTATAAGAGATGAAAGGTTTCTGACATTCAGTGCCCGTGATACACAGGAAAACTTTCCATCTGGTGAATAGCCTCATACACAGCGTCTCTTTTTTTATGGTCCTCTCGAGCGAGAAGGGCGCGTCTTTCTCACTCGCTTCAAGAGCGCCGCCTATGAAACAGGTTGTATTGTACTTGTCACCCTTATACTCGCGAGTTCGTGATTAATTTCCATTAGATTTTTAACAACTGGCGCAACCTGAAGAATAAGAGATGGAAGTATATGCTACCTGCTAACCTCTCTCGACTATTCTGAACTTACAGATAACAATAATATTAATGCTGTGGCCTATGACGGACTCGCGAATATACTACGCATGCGCTTGCACCGCGTGTTTTAATTTTCACAGAACACTCTTGCTTGTTTATTGCACATTGTAGTAACATCAGAGAACAAGGAATACGTATTTTAACAATTTAAAAGATGGAAACAACTTTTAATACAAATAAATGTTCGAAAACACAGTGTATTCTCAAGTAATAATTATAAATCTCACCATCAAGAGCGAGTACTATGTATTGTATTGTACAAGTACAAAACTGAGATACGAAAAAACGCAGCCCTCTAATTTAAGTTTATTTAAATAACCCCACAGATAACATTATACTTTTGGGCACATTATTATATACCTAATAATTTATATATTACAGAGAAAAAATTTTGAAGAGTAATTTCTAAAGTGGAAGTCCTCGACACTTAGTTTTGGAAATGTTTCGATATCGATTCAAAGGAACTCAGAAGAGAAAGTCCTTATGCGTCATTCGATAAAATATTCTCAATTTTGAGGCTTTCGTACATAAAAATAAAAGTACTGAACGATAAAAACGTTGTCTCATTGGGTTCAAAAGTAGCTTCTGATTTAAAGTGTAAACCGAACAGAGCAGTTTAATCAAATAGTAATAAAAATGCCGAGACAGTAATTTGGGATAAGTGGTCGGAGGTGGACGTTAGAAGAAAGCCAAATAACAAAATAGAAGAGGAGTGACATGAAACGTCGGTCAAAAAAAAAAAAAAAAAAATCCGTTTCGCTAAAGTAGTTTGGTGGCGCGTTACCACAAAACCTTCAGACCCTAAGCTACATCTACACAGGGTCTTTGATTTCCGAATTTAGTCTATTGCTTTCTGGCGTTTCCCTGCCATCGGCTGGCCGCAGTCTCTATGCTCGTAGTTCCTTCAGTGTGTTTCTAAACGTGGCAATCTGTTATTGACAGTTGGCGTTGTCGTTGACGAACATTCCAGTGAAGGCATTCGGCAAGACTCTTAAACCAATCTGCCATCTGATTCTCGCTGTTTACACATGGCACGGGGTATATGGACGTTGTAATTTGAATACTACAAGAATAAGCATCAACAAAAAAAAAATTACAATATGCTTAGCTTTTTTTTCTGTCCGCTTACTCTTTGATATAACAAGATTTTCACAAAACCAGCGTTCCTTCAAAGCAAAGGTATCAGGGTGTTTAAAGTTGCAACGTTTTTCGTCTTTCAGTTGTAGGTTGATATATCAGATAAACTTGGATGGAAAACTAGGCGTCACAAAATTATTCATTCCTCTTACGATTTCACCGCTCGTTTGCCCGTTCGCCAATAAAACCTCCAGGTACGTAGGCGACAGATTGGGCGCTTCATAAAATTCCCCTCTATATCTACTCATATACTTTGTTGATCTTGCAAATATATTCTGATTGGCAGGATTATCAAATGCCCGCCAACCATTAATTTCTAACAGCTGCCTAAATTGACCAAAACAATAAGAAAGTCTTACCTATCTCCCACTTTCAGCTCTTGACGGTTTCTACCATCAAATGAAGTCCAGGCTGAACTTCTGCTCTCAGCACTTGGTACAATCTGTAAGAAACAGTTAATGAAAAATTTTCATTCTCTACCCTGGGCAAGTCGACTGGTCATGTGGTGAAGCTTGTGTGCTTCAAGATCTATGCCTGCCGGGGTTAGGCGGTCGGTTTACCCCTAAAAGTTCACCCACGCCGGATTGGTTGGGGTCGTACTGGGGACAGTCCCTGGTGAAGCTTGTGCGCTTGAAGACCTATGCCAGTGGAGTGTTACCCCTGGAAGGTCCACCAAAGCCGGATTGGTCGAGGGTGACAGGCCATACTGAGGACAGTCGCTGGTGAAGCCTTTGTGTCTGAAGACCTGTGCCAGTGGAGTCTTACCCCTGGCAGGTCCACCCAAGCTGGACTGGTCGAGGGTGACAGGCCAGACTGGGGACAGTCGCTGACCCTCTAGGTTGAGGGTTTGGCATGGGACCAACTAACCCTAGCCTCCATCGTTTTCCACCGGGACAGAGCCCGTTGGAGAACGAGGATTTCGCTTTAGAAGAAGAATTTGATAATACAGGTGTAGATGAAGTTGCACGAAAGTTAACCTCAATCTCAAAAGTAAAAAAAGATTGAAATGAACCGGCATTACCTTTAATTCGACTCCTGCAGGAAGAATGATGGGTCTGAACGAGAGAGAATGGGGACAAACAGGGGTTACTAGGATAGCGGCCACACTGGGATGAACCATTGATGCTCCAGCAGCTACCGCATATGCTGTGCTACCAGTTGGTGTAGATACAATTAACCCTGGAAAAGACAATAGTAACGCAACGTCACGCAACTTACGGTAACACTACTACAGGGAAGATTAGGAGGATTAGTTTCAGAAAGGTAGCAACAATGCAAATCGGTAAATCTGGTTTTAAGAAAATAAAATTTGTAAGAAAACAAAAATGCTCGCCTTTGGTTGAGAAAGGAGCCTTTTTATTATTTCGATGCCACAAATTAAAAAGAGCCTGCATGCTTAACTCCCCGGAGTTCCGCATGAAGTAGCTCACGATGTTGCCTGCCTCACCGTTAAGTCATCTTTGGGAAGTTCAATTATTGTTTTCTTCCTCTCTCACACATGATTCTTAGCCTAGCAGTTTCATTTCAAATCGCTACTTTGGCAACAACGTATGGTGAAGAACATCGACTTTCAAATATTGCACAACTGGCTTCGATTTCGGCCAGTTTTAGTGTCGTTTCTGAAAGTAAAGGAGATCTTAATTCAAAAATTTCCCAGTTTAGCACCAATTCAACACTAACGCAACCTTCTTCCCAGGGCGAGGGAAGAGCCTTGGGAAAAGGTTGACACTAAAGAGCACAAAGTTATTTAAATAACAGTAAGACGAGGGAAAGTTGTTACCGTCACTTGGGAGTCAAAACAAGCTCCGGTTTTAAGAAATCGAGCTTGAATTGAAATAACAGTCTTGCCGGTTTTTTTTTTAAGTGTACATGTCCATACTTTCTTTCTAACTCAGTTACACCTTTTGGGAGAACCAAAGAGATGGGATGAATGTGATAGCAGTAATTACCGTCTCCTTGTACCGACGTGACGTGATGATCATTGCAATATATATCCAAGTTTGTAAGATAGGACGAAGGACCCCGGTCAACGACCACCTCATTCAAAACCTACAGAACAAGATATCCAACAGGGTGAAAATAATCAGTTGAACTGTGTATGACACATCTTGCGGGCGGAGAAGGAGTTTTCCCCCTTGCATCCACCTTCCTAGTACCCAGATAAATTTTCCCCTTCTGACCACCAAAGCCTAGTCCTTACCTCAAATACAAACTTGTGTCTGAGCTGAACCACAATAGAAATCTTACATACACTAGATTCGCGCCTGTAATTCTGTGATCCTCAACGAAACGTGCTATGGCAAGAATTAAGTTTCACACTCCTTCACATACAGGACCTTTCAATTGGTATAACTCAATGTAGGGGTGTAGGCGCAAGAGAACAGGGGGGAAGACTCAAAGAGGAAAACTACTGTAACATGGGGCAACCTCGTTCCCAGGGCACTTCGCTACGAAAGTAGGAGGGTCTTTTCCCGCCCCTCCCATTCTCTAAGGGAAAAGAACTGGGGATGAGGTTGAGCATGGGGAAGAGTAGCCTGCGCCGAAGACGAAACTAAACTCTGCTTAAGTCGGTCTGCGAAACAGCACTGAAATCCTTGTTCTGGGCCTTCATCTGTGTACCGGATTTGAGTGCGTACCATGATTAGCACGATGAAAGGACTGAAATTCGAAACGCACTTCCGGTAATTCAATGAGTCCGTTGTGGGCCCAGAACAAGGATATCGGCGCTGCTTCGCAGACATTACTAAGCGAGGTTAAATTACGTCTGCGTTAAGGGAAGAGGGAAAGTAGTACAAGACGCCAACTTGTTCCTTACTAATTCGTTCGTCACTAAAACCCACCAAGTAGCGTGACTTCCCGGTTTTGGCGTCACCCTCCTTGTCACGCTTGGTAAAGTCACACTGTAGTCTACTCCTCAACGTTAAGCCAGCATGACCTACAAAATACGCAACACATGTAGTTAGCAAAAGTTTTACAAGCGGATATTTGCAGAGCTCTGTCGTAGTGCTGATCGACAAATCTAGCTAATTTCAAACTCCCCAGAGGCTTCAAAAACAGAAACCTTTGTCTCATTCCTCTAATCAAGAAATGTTAGTCTTATCAATAGCAGTAAGTGCGATTCGCCAATAACGATAAAACAAACGGGGCAGAGCGCCCTGAAGAAATGAGAATTTGGTTTTACCAACAAAGTCGATGAAACCGGTAAAAACGTAAACCGGAAAAGGATTAAAACAGCTGATATTTGGAGCGCTGGTTCCTCATCACTGCGAATCAAGGGATTGTGGGCTGTGTGCTACCTCTTTCCCAGGGCCCTCTCCTGCTCGTCCTAGCAGGAGAGTGCCCTGGGAACGAGGATGGATTGTGTGCGGTTTAATCTAACGAATAGCGGCGCAGTTTGGGAAATTACGGCTATTTATTACCCACTCTCTTTGGAATCATAGTTTGATCCTGTACTTAACCAAATGTAAAAATAATGTGAAGAAAAATACAAGTAATGAGTTGGAATGAAGGTGCGTTCCAAGAAGACTTTCTCACTCTTACAACGCGATAGCAGGTCTGTTTTTAGTGACAGGAAGTACGATAACAGTTGCTGTAATGAGAAGCTCATCAATTTCTCTATCGTTTATAAAACACAATTTTTGGATACCTTATATATATTTTGAAATTCTTATTAGATGGATTGAACTTACCCGTTAAAACGTCGGTAATTTTTTCGCGGAAATCTTTAAATCTGAAGGATGTCAGGAATCCTAGGGAGCCGAGATGAAATGCCATAACAGGAGGGCAGCTACACTGTAGTGGCAGAAAGAGAATTAGAGGGACGAGTTACCTCAAGCGGGTCAAGCAAGAGCAATATCTATGAGGAATTCTGATACACTTCTTTTCAAGTGTACAGTCAGAAAAAAAGCTCTGACACATGACCCTAAGGTGACGGCTACATTAGCCGGCGTACAGCCGCTCCTCACCCCTTGGGTAGAGAATGGGACTTCTGTACACGGGTCACAGCTACATTATTTACAACAGAGGAAAACAGCACGGATTTTACAGAAGTGAACGACCCTCTCTCCCAACCCTTATATGAAGGCGCATTGGCTTTTCCTTGGTCCCCCTACCCCCCTGCGTAGCATAGTAACACTACCAACAGCTTTATAATAACTGCTAACAAATTTTAGAACCAAAAAGTCTATGCGTCCAAATACTACTCGTGAACGGAAAATGTACTGTGATACTGAACTAAGATGAATTGGCATCTCCCACCTCAGGTATCCTACACGCCATGTCTCTGAAGGTAAAATAATAGACACCTTTAGATTCTAAGGCGAGTACGACAATAGTAAGTAGTGCTCGCGCGTGAACCAACGTCATTTTGGCGGGAAAACGTGGTAGCCGTCCTCATTCTACTACGGGAATGTCGAGGTGGCGGAAAAAAGTTATCGAATGTTGGAAGTTTTATTATTTTGCGATCGGGAGAGGGTGTAACCTCCTTCACTAAAGGCCTTACTAATGTACATACCAAGAGCCGCTCTACTGGCCTTACTGAACAACAACGTTCATCAGCGCTGTTGTAACAGTGCCAATTTTTCCAGTGAAAAATGGTAAAATGAAGCTTTCCAGGGAGTCTATATTTGGAGAATACGCGAAAAAACTTCAAAGTCAAATCACGTATTCGTAGTCCTCCTCGTCCTTGAATCTAAAGGTCTCTATTGAATATATACAACCGCATAACTCCATCATGCTTGGAACATATAATCCAAAGGAAAGAGTCTAAGTATGACCTCCGTCATCAACATCGTGTTAGCGTACAACGTTTTGAAACTTATTATATGAAACATTCTATTTCTTACAGAGGATCCATTGTTTGGAATCTTTTAGAACCATCCGCTGTCAGCGCCAGGGACTATGCCAAAAGGGCAAAAAAAAGTCTCACGCCCTCAGAAACTTGAACTTTAATGAAGAGTCACCGCAAATGGGTCGTCCCCAAATTGACAGTGATTTCGTCTTTTATTAATTGTATTCATATCTTTTATTGTACATATCTCAACTTTTATTGACTACATTCAGTTTTAATAATTTTTATTATTTTATTTTATTAACATTTTTTACACGGCCCCATAAGCTATATTAGCTTTAAAACCCACCGTGTTTAAATAAAAGATGTTGTTGTTGTTTTTGTGAGCACTCTATCTTTTTCTTCAGATTTAGTGAGGGCGGTGTACACCACGCGAGCTGATTATACTGCAGTCAGCACTCTCTCTTTTTCTTCAGATCAGTAGTGAGTGCGGTGCACACCACACGAGCTGATTACATATCATTAACTTTTCTTACCTGAAATAATGAGGAAGCGTGTAAAAGTGTCCCATCACCTCCCATACAAATGATGAAGTCAATTTTGTCATCAAGATGGTCACCTTGAAGGAATCAAAGAGTAGGGTTTCAGGAAGAAAGAGGACTGTAACTTACACACACGCGTAACAGCCAGTAGCATTTCTCAGTAGCATTTTTTTACAGTAGCAGTTTTTTACAACACCTATGCTCTATTACGCAGCGAAAGCGTATTGGGTAAATAAAGCTATAGATACTGTTGGCATTGCGCTATGACAACCAAAAGCCTTTTAAAGGGGCGCCATTAAAATGGAAGATTGCAGGGTTTAGGTTCTCTACATTCCTTCATTTCGCGCCCAAAGCCATTTTGTTTCACTCATGGCGCTGTAGAATAATGAACCAGCTCAACCTAACTCCGGGAAACTGAGATTTCGCGTTATCTGTTTGATTATAACTAGATCACAAGTACTAGTAATCATAATTCACCTTCTTTGAAAATACAAAGTTTTGATCTAACAGCTGAAAATTTTTCATCCTGTGAAACTAAGGGGTCTTCAACGGCTGTTGCTTCAGCAAAAATCATCATTCTTTTCTCCTGTGATAAATGAATAAAAAATAAATATATATAACTACATAAAAAATATGATCAACCACATTTGACCAAACTATCAATGAAATACTGACTATTTTCATAAAATACTGACTGGAAAGAATAGGGATATAAGGAAGTCAGAAAGGACATTAATTAGGATAATTGAGGAAATATAGTTCGCAAAGTCAAATGTCAACGCGAAAGCTCACGAAAAGACTGTGCGCGACTTCCGATGTAGCCTGCTTAGCAAGCGTTTCCGTTTGGTTTGAGAGCAATCAACGAGGGACGAGAATTCATTTTTTGGCTCTAGTTTCATTTCTCGCGCTGTCAAAACCGAAAATGCCCTTCCTCGGTCTTTCTTTGCACCGAAACAAAACGGAAACGCTTGCTACGCAGGCTACTTCCGATGCTGAATTTGCCGTCCTACCATTGGTCAATTCGGTGTGTTGTCGTCACTATTGCCATATTGTCTTTGCTAAGTCTTTGCCATAACTGGTCGTTTCTTGGTGTGGAGGAGAGGGCAGGTACAAAACTCGGACCGGATAGACTCATTTACATTTAAAGAAAAGGTTGGGAACTATTCTCTGGTAAGTATGTAAATGAGGTGATCCGGTCCGAGTTTTGTACCACCTGCCTTGGCGGAAAGTCTATATGAAATAAATTATATTTTGAACTACGGATGAAGACATAAAAGTGAACATGATCTTCGCTGTGGTTGTTCATTCTGCTGTGAGGATCATGTTCACTTTCATGTCTTTATCCGCAGTTCAAAATATGATTCATTTCATATATTTCAATTCATCTCATGTCCACCATCGGGTATATTACGAACTCACAATGGCCTGCTTTCCAGTTGGCTTGATCACCTCCAATGGACTGAGCGTTGCGTCCAGTCGTCACAAAGGTAAGGAGGGTTCGATTCCCAGTAATGCCTGAATTTTTCAGTTTCTTTTTTAAGCTCTTATAGGTGGTTCATTCTAACGCAAGGATCATGTCCACTTTCATGGAAAATCTATTGTTTGTTAACAAAAGTGTCGTGATGTGGCTATACTTCAGTGGATTTTTAAATCTTTTGTATTATATCAGATGATGATCGCACAAACGGCAACTCCAGCGACGGATTGTTGCTGAATGACTTGTCGTTTCTTGGTTTTGCGGAAACAGTTTGTTTGTTAAAAAAAGTGTCGTGGTGTGGCTATAGTTCATTGAACCTTTTTTTTTTTATTACAGCCGAAGCTCCAACAACGGCCACCTCTAACGGTCGCTTTCTTCTGTCCCAAGGTGGCCGTTGTAGACAGGTTCAACTGTGCTGTATGTCAGTTGATGATCGCACCATGTACAACTCCAGCCACAGATGGTTGCTTAATATCTGGAGATAGCAAACCAACCTGATTGCTTAAAACACCACGATTACTGAGTGTATATTCCTGTATACTGAAGGTCAGTGACGGGATTGAGATCACAGACTTACCTCAATTAGCCATTTAGTGAGTTCTTTAAAGCATCTGGTTACTTCAGAGTCCATGACTTTTTTTATTACTAACACATTAAAAGGTTGCTTCTCCCAGTCCAGATAGTGATCTGAGGGATCTGCATAGCTAATGAAAAAAGAAAGTAAATTGATTAGTGAATTAGAGAATTTATAGGGCAGCAACAAAGTCACACTTTTCATGAAGAATAAATAATAAGAATGGTGTTATCCTCAATGTATTCCCACAACCAGGCTAAGCGGCCTGCTGATAAGACCGTTTAAACCGGGTGATGCCCATAGGCGTACGGGCAATTTTTTTGCCAGGGGGGCGGTAAACTATTTGCCCAAAAAGTTCTCACAAGTTGCCCAAATTTTTACGAAACAGTAGAAAAGAAACGAGGCCAAACGATGCAACAACGTAGGCCGTACTGGCATATGAAGGTGGCTCGATACTGTAACAGTTTTTCAGGGTCAATACCTTCCAATTTTGAGCATAACTACGTCGCCATAGACAAACATTTGGAAAAATTGCTACCATAGTTTTGTTAGATATAGATGAAAATTTATCATAGGGTTTCAATGACATCAGAGTTGTCATAGCAACGAAATGACGCCATTATCTATAGGGTGCGTTCGATTGGATTTCCCAATCGAACGCACCCTTAATTGCAGCAATATTTCTTGGCACTGGGAACTATTCCTACAAAATCATTCACGGGAACTTTTTTGTCCAATAGTCGCGTCGATGTCTGTGAAGTTAAAACGGAATCTATAAAAGAGTTATCGGGATATTTTGGGATGAAGTTTTAGAAATATGCTAAAAAAAATCTTGATGTTTGGCCGTTATCTGTAGAAAGCGAATCTCTTTTGAAATGCAATTTCACCTCATCTTTTTAAAAACGTGTGTAAAAGATCATGGAGATAGCTCCGGCCGATCGCTGGAGAGAAGGATTCCATTTCATTAGTATGCAACGAGGCGCTCTTGTTAGCGGTTTTGTAAACATTTCGGTCTACTTTTATAAATTATTGTTTGATAGATTATTAGAAAAATTTAATATTCTTCTCGTAATTCGAGCAGAGTACTAGTCAGACACTTCTTCATTTTCACACTCACTGTTGCTTATGCTATCTGCCATACACTGTTCTACGGGGGAGATGATTCTAGAAAGATATGCGGAAGTTTATTCTAATTAATTCACGACTGGAAAGAGCGCATTCCAGTCAGTGCAGTGCAGTACAATGCTCAACAATAAAAAACTATAAATATTGAAATCAACAAATGATACCCTTCCCTATAACCAGAAACTCATCACGTGCTAAGCAACCACTGTGAGTGCCTCGAGAGAAAGTAACTGGATTATTACGCTGACTTCAGGACTTTTTCAGATTGAAATAGAAAATATTTGTCTTTTTAAACTAATAAAAAAAACACAGAAACGTCTTTAAAAAATGGCTACGCCCAAATTTTCTCTTGCTGCCCAAAAAATCTGAGTTGCCCAAAATTTGGGGGGGCTGCAGCCCCCCTCGCCCCCCCGGCCCGTACGCCCATGGTGATGCCTAACAACACAAAATTACGCATCATATTGACTCGCTGAGTAGCACAACTATGGCTACCAGAATTTGATTATCCCTTACAGCTTCATTATGGATAGTGGAATTTATCTACCAAAGAAACCACCGCCACGGCATTTTGACTGCACCACATGCGGATCGTTAGAATTGCAGGCAGAAAATTAACCATCTGCAGCACCTCAAAGAAGGCTTGCAGTGGACATAAAAATTAGCCATTCATGCGTCACTGCATTCAAATGGTCAGGTAACAGTAGCCTGAAATTCATCCGATTGCTTCGAGTCGTTTTCTCCTCTCAACAACAGAGGGAGTAATCACGACTCGAAGTAATCGGATGAAATTCAGGCAACAGGTAACAGCCCATTTAAAAATTTCAAATTGGCGACTTTTTTATCATTCAAATTTTGTTTTCCCAATGGTAACTAACAATTACAATTACTATTGTACTAACAATTACCACTGAACATTCTTTTATACGGCGCAAGCATCAAGCCGGCATAGGTAGCTCTTAAAAATTCTCGTGGGACCAATTTTCCCGCCTTTATCAAGCACCTGCCGCGCAGGCTTAGGGGACGTTTAACCAATATTACAACACAGACGTCATTTAGTCAGTCACCACTTGCCACGTGTATTGCTCTGGCGGCACAGGGCTCCCACACAATCTGTATGTGTAACCCGCATTAGTAGTTAATGATTTAGATTTACCGTTTGTTTCACTTGTAGCGATAAATCACTAAAACTCACATAGATCAATGCTAAATAAACACTGTATTAGCTCACTTGCGGTAAACTGTCGCCGTTAACAGCGAACTCAAAATCCTTCAAACTTGCTCCGCAAAATACCACTTCTAAGGCAAAGGATCGACAATTTAACGTATGTAAGGTAATACAACGGTTATTTAGCATTGATCAACCTACATATTTAGCGATACAACGCTTAAGGTGAAGCACCCGGTAAATCTAATGCATTTACTATAAACTTACAAACGATTACACATACAGATTGTGTGCTCTCCCCCCCCCCCCCCCCCCCGGGCTTGCGGCTGTTTTCATGTGCTATTTTCACTTCAGAGAGAATATAACCCTGCTATAATGCGTTTTCATTCTTTCTAATACGCGGTTTACCACGTACAATAAAAACAAAATGTTTGTTCCGTGAATGTGAAGCCACTAACGTAATTTCCTCCTGTCTCTCCAACTAACAGTCTATTTAAGTCATAAAACAACGAGAAAGCAGACAAGCGTGCAACCAAAGTGACTACAAAATAGAACTTGTAGTGCTCACAACCATATAGGATAATAAACTGAAACGTCAACCATTCGCTTTACGTTTAAAAGAAGTGCCGTGTGAAAGACGTTATGCATTCACTGTAAGTAAGTAGCGCTTATCGAATGGTGATATCCAACACGAAAGTAATTTAGAAACGCATTTTCCGTTTTCCTTGGGTGATGAAGAACCTGCAGTGACGGTTTTCTTTGTTGCGATACTTTGATTCTAGGCACTACCGATTTACGTCACTTGTGAGTGGTACTAGTTCTTACACCAACGAAGAGCCTTTTTTCTTGGGTTAATGTCTATAAAATGCCACTAAAATGTTCTCACTTTTTCATTTTTCCCATAACATGTAATTGTACGTATTCAGATTTATGTGAAAGCAAAAGCCTGCGGGGAGAAGTGTCGATATTTCTTATATCATTAATTAGTTTGTGTGGACAAGAAAGAAGCAATTGACGTCCGTGGACATGATTGACAGCAGGCTTTATTGAGAACTATACTGTCTTTTGCGTGATACTTGAAATTACGTTTGAACGAACTGAATAGAGAACAAAGGATAATATTGGGCACTCAGGCTTGGTTGTTAATAAATCGTCGACCACAAAAAAATAGTGGCAGCACTCTAAAACAAAGAAATCGCATAAACAAAGTTTCTCGTAGCACTAAATACACATTAAACTTAACATAACTACAAAGCTCTGGAATACATATCTTACGGGCGGCGAAGGACGAAATATAAATGTTGACTGTCGTTTATTTTATTATTATTATTTATTTATTTATTTATTTTTCTTTCACGTTATTGCCTAATTTATTAACTTTAAGCATTTCAATTAGCCCCAATCAGAAACTGGAACAGCAAGTTCTGAGCAAGCCTCAACTTAAGCAACAAATGCAAAGGTAAATTCAGATGAACATACGTATAAAGCCTTCGTATTTGCCTGTTAGTATATTTTATCGTCTATAAGTTTAAAATTAATAAATTCCAGAAGGAAAAAACGCGACGGCTATAAGCGTATATTGCATATAACTCTACTTCCTTTATTTTCTACGATAATACTAGTGCTTGAGTTGATGTTAGCTACAGTCAAACTTCTTTAATACGGACACTGAGGGGACCCGAGGATAGAAAGTATCCGTATTAAGAGAAAATGTATGGAGTTTCTTTCCCCAGGGATAAAGCAAACTGTCCCCTATAATGAGGTGTCCGTATTAAGCGGGTGTCCATAAAGCGGGGTTTGACTGTACAACTATAAAACATGAAATAATAAAAATGCATTTACCAATGAGTGCGTGTCTCCTCAGACTTTTGATGCTTCATATCTCGTGAGCTTAACTCTAAAAATCCATTGGATTTAATACCAGAATGATCACTGTTCCATTTAAAGTCGGAATTGACATGTCTCCTCCAACACCTGAATCCAGAATTTTTCTTGTGGAAAGAAGACAGCAGACAGCAAAAATTCGAAGGTGAACCCATAAGCGAGAATTAAACGTTCACGCAATCAGTGGGATCAGAATAGCAGTGCGACGCATAACACTTTTGCTTTGAGGGAGACTCAACTATATACGACAAAAGCTTGAATTCCGCTTGCCTCGCTTTGACAAAGGTTAAAAAAATCGGTTGCATAAGAGGACCAAAATAATGGCGGATATGACGGAGGCCTGGTGCCTTCCCCGAATCACTATCAGTTTAGGGATGATAAGATTCCAGCAGACATTTCTCCTACCGGCATTACCTTCACAGTCAAGAATTGTTTGGCTTCCTTGGTCAGAATTGCATGACTAACTCCAAACAAACCTTAAAATATACAAACATTAACCGCACGCACTCATTTCAAATGATCATTCATCTGTAAAGGTGAGTGAACATCTTATGGGAAGTTTCGCCAGACTACTTTCATTTTTTTTTTTCCTTCCGCGTTTCAAGTGGAACAAAATTTGTCAGTTTTAGTGTAGTTTCACAGGTACCTCTTAGCACTAGATAATATTATAGAGGGCATATCTACTTGAACTGGGGTACGTATAGTAATTATGCAAATTGTAATAAATTCGCGATCTTCATTGGTGACAAGTGAAACAATACAAATTAGACAACCTGGGCGAGTTCTGATGACGGCTGCATAATTATTCATATTGCTGGCACTCAGTTTGAACAGGAAACACTGGACAAAAACTAACTTGTCAGGTTATTTACATTAATTCGTGATCGTTTTGTTGTAAGAGGTACACTGGCCCTCAAAAACCAATATTAACCAAAGAAAACTGTTTTTAGTCTGACAATAGAACATCGATCCAATAAGTCTATTTTAAATTCGATTGATGCTGATCCACAAGCATCCTCAAAGAAACGTTGATTATTACCTTGCATACAAGAGAACATTTTATATGAGTATTAAATGTGAACAGGATATGTGTGATGATAGCTCCGCTTTTGCCCTTGTTCATGGACATGATTTTCAATCTTGTCTTTAATTGGCTGGCTGAACAAATTCTATGAGACTAACTCAATATCGGTTAAAAAGAAGAAAGGAATTCGCCGGCGGTCAGTTCCCAGCTCAACACCCCAGCGAGGAAAATTTCGCAGATAATAAGTGAGAAGCAGTTTTCTGATCTTTAATGTTGTTGTTGTTCGTATTGTTCTACCATGAAGTGGGTCATGGCGAAGGCCGATATCACTGGTTCACTTACACGTAACATATAATGACATCAATATTGTTAATGTTGTTTACAAAATTTCTCTTCTTCAAAACCAATAAAGATTAAACAAACTTGTTTCATGCAAAGAACAAACTAATGTAGGGTGTTCTGTCCGTCGGACTCCCTAACTGTGGTAACTTACTCGATAAGGTTGATGTGATCAACTTTTTCGCGTCCGTACGATTGACGTGAGCGCCACCTGTGAGCCGAGCGGTAGCACGTGAAATGGCTCTTCGGTTGAGCGAGTTCATTGTCAGTTCTCAGAAGCCGAAAATCAGTGAATAAACACTACATTTTAAAAAAACGAGTAACGATCTTGTATTCCTTAAGATTTACCTATACGGCAATTATATTAAATTCGCCTCATACTGAAGAGAGTGAGCCACAGGGGCTTCAACGCCATTACTTACAATGTAACTCGACGACAATAAATTTTGTACCCGATAAATATTTCATACTTAAAAGGTAAGCTTGTGAAATTGCAAAGGACAAGTGAAAAAGAGAAATTGACTGGCCGACTGTTTGAACGAGCGAACGAAAGAACGAAGGAATAAATAAGTCACTTTATTAGCCTAGGTGTAGCCACACCCTCTCCCCCAAAGAAGGAAGACCCCATTTTTGTTTAGGCTATCATTTTCTGAGTATTTACTAGTTGTCTCCTGTGATTATAAAGGTGGAGGTAAATAAAGCAGATTAACATTAAGGAGATGATCGCCACAAAGAGAAAAAAATCTAAATTTCAAACGTGCCATTCGTAGCCTAAAATCAAATCAATTAGAAACAAATAATGTTTTGTACTGTGGAATGTAGCATAATCAGGCATAATGTGAGGCTGTTCCCAACAGCCCGAAGCAACGAACTTAGCAAAAGGAGAAACGACTCACTTACACATAACAGTTTTTTATTTTTCTTTTACAGTAGAACCCCGGTAACTCGAACTCGGATAACTGGAACTCCCCGCTTATGTCCGGTTTTCTTAGCTTGGGGTTGACTCCACTTTTCAGTCAATTTTTACTCGGTTAACTCGAACTCCGATAAGTCGAATTCCTCGCTAACGCGAACTAAATCTTGTTTCCCTTGATCAGAATTTACCCTAGTAGCTCAAACACTGGTTCTTGCAACTCACTACGGAGAAAAGGTTTGATACCAGATTTTGGTAGAACAAGACCTCCTTATTATTGCCTAATAATTTGTAAGGTCGATTTGTGGTATAGGTTTCGAGTAAGCGGCGTTTTTATGTCACACACCTTACGGTCCATCACGAAAACGAGGCTGGAGCCTAAATCACTATTTACTCTTAAAAATCCCTAAATATGGTAACTTACCCAATGTTCAACATAACAAAGGAGATTATAATATTTTCGAGTCAACAACGTCACAGATGACAAGATGCTGCAGATGACAAGGCTATTACGGGATAACGCTGGCAATGACCTCTTTGGGTGGCTACATATTGTTGCTAACACCCTACAAATCAATTAAGATTTGTGCCATGAGTTGTCCCTAATTCCATGCGCACTCGCACGCCAAGATGGCAACTTGTGAAAAACTCACAAGAGTATTCTATTAACCACAATTGAGAAAGAGATCAACGTCGTTGAACAATAAGTAACTTACCAGTTTTTAGCGAATTTTTTTTTTTAAAAAAGGAAGTAACAGGTGATTCAGGCGCTAGCCTCATTTTCATGCTGGAGCTAAAAGTGCGTGACATAAAAACGCCGTTTACTCGAAACGTATACCACAAATCGACCTTACAAATTATTGAGCAATAATCAGGAGGTCTTGTTCTACCAATATCCGGTATCAAACCTTTTTTGACCTGTGGGTTCAGGGGCACCCAACGAGAATATACTTCAAAACCACTTAAACATAGCATTGTTGAACGTATTTTAATATTTAAACGGTAGATATAGGCATATTTTTATCCCCTAAAAATTTGTCATCTGTTCGGATTTCCTAGCTGAAAGTCTAGTGATCCGAAAATTATAGGGATCAAAACTTACCTTTTCGAAAATTTCAGCCAGAAAAAAGGCTCCCGAAAATTCTAGGTGACCTTTTATGGGTAAAAATCCGTTAAAAATGGGCAATAATACCATATTTTAGATGTTCGAGAATCCTAGGAGAGGTAGGCAAGCAAGAAATTTTACAACAAATGTTCCGAAAATTCTAGATCTCAAATCGTCTTCCGAACAGACATTTTCCGAAAATTGTCGTTGGGTGCCCCTCTGGGTTGAAAGAAACGACAATTTTCCGACCTCCGCTACTGTACTAAAACGGATGCAAAAACTCCAAACATTGTCGGGCCAACAATGCTGGGAGTTGCTGCGTCCGATTTCACTTAGCTTAAGATTTTATTGCAATTCATTTTTTTTTTCTAAACTTGTGCTCAAGTCTTTCACGCCCAAAAATGCTGATGTAGTAGTACATAATATGGATGGGCAAGGAATTTAACAATTCCCAACTTCCTTCCACAAACAAACAAACAAGCAAACAATAATCATTACAATAAATCATGCAGATAGTAATATATTGTCTCAATTTGCTGAAACATTATGTCAAGCATTCCTCACCATAACCCATGGTCTATTTCTTGTTGTTGCTATTATAGTTTTTTGCTCTGTTGAAATTGCATCAAAACAAATCATGTGATCTGCAAGATTTAAGTTGTCATCTTTTTCTTTGAAGAAAACACTATTTACAGTTTCATCAAGCCAAATCACTGCCTTATTGAATCCAAACAACTACAGTAACAACAGTTGCATTGTAACAAGCAAAGAAGCCTTAAGGACCACATGTGTACAACAATTCACTTCTCTCTGATCAATCTCTTAAAAAAGGGAAATGGATCGAGAGTTATACAACTACATCACAACAAATAACGACCTACCTTTTTCAAAACTAATTTGAATTTACAATGTAAAATCTGATAATTGATAGGAAAGAATTGCAAAAAAATCCTTTGACACAGATTAAATGAATATTACAAAGTTTATGTCTACACCGTGTAAGAAAATGTAAGATGATTGAATTTACTATAAAATTAAAAATAATAATCTTCATCATTGAAAGGATAATTTAACATATGTACAGATACTTGCATAATGAGAATGATTTACCAATAATAATTACATAATATAGTCTTAGTCAAACATGTTTCTTGTTTTACATGTAGATATACAGTAGTTAAGTCAAATTATTTTACTTTCAAACTTTATTCTTCTGAGAGCAAATTGAAAAAAAAATGGTATTGATGAAAACACACTGTCTCGTATTTTAATAAATTCCTTTAGTTAGTACAGACTATACAAACCACCAAGGAAAAAAGCAGACAAAATTGTCAATTTTATGAAACCACGTTTTCAATATCTGATTAGTACCAGAAACCATGCCATTTAAATGTGCTTTTTTGCCAATATTAGGCTCCCTAAAATTTATGATCAATAGGAGGACATCCATGCAAAGTACAAGACATTGAAGTACCTTAATAATCTCTCAGGAAAAAATATTATAACTGATACTAAAGATAAATTATCTTCTTCCATAAAAATGTTTTCCCATCAAAGTTGCAAAGCTGCTTTTAATATTCATGCATTTATCACAGCAACTTAAGGAAACGAAGGAAAATGCTGTATAGAAAAAGGAAGAAGAGTTCTAAAGGCTGCAGGGATATTTCTCAATAAAATGAAACTGTTGGCTTAAGGTTAGGGTCACAGTAGTGGTGTTCTTACCAGACCGAGGCATTGCAGCATTGCCCCACTTTTTTTGGGAAATGCCGCACTATAATTAGTCCAAGGGGTCCCAAGGGCACAAAGAAGGAAATAAAACCTGTTACAAAACGTACTTACAGATACATACATTTCTTTATGATATGAGCCAAAATTTAATTACTTGTGGCCTTTTTAGAAAACACCCATGGTTACCGGTATCTAAGAGTGACTCAGACCAGTGAAAACCTTGAGTTAACTGTATCCTAAAAATTGTGACTGGCTTTTCTCCCTCATGACCTCTTGTTAGCTTCTCTACGGGTACTGTGGACCCCAGTGTACGAAATCCTGGTAAGAACACTGCTGTAGGTTTCAATATTGTTTCATAATGCTCAAAAGCATACAACCTGTCACCTTTCAGCCTGGTGCCTCATGTCCTATATTTTGTATTCGTTTGCCATGCAGGCTAACTTTTTGCTGCAATTGCAAACAGTATTCTTTCCCAAGAACCTCCCACACCTTCTTTTAAGGTGGCTGAACACAGTTTTGCGGGCAGTCAGCGGTAACTTGCGTGACGGAGCTTCTTTTAAATTAGACAACCAAACATGGCGGCGAAAAAGCAATGATACAAAGAAGCCGATTTCTCAAAATCTACTCATTAAAATTTTGTGATATTTGGCAGAATTTTTACTTTTATTGTACTTTCAATAATAAGAACTGTAAAATGTAAGTTGAACAGACGAATTTTGTGACACATCAAATAATAACAGTACAATCATAATATTGATATCTAAAAACCCGTCTGTTAAAATTTGGTCAAATAAGTTTCAAATGGTAATGATTAATCTTAGTATGCTGTGTGCAAGTTTATAGGAAAATCTAATGAGCGAATTTTATGTAAACTGAGCAAAAGTGAAATTTTAAGATTGTATTCAATCATTCATGTTGTCATGGAAACTACGTAAACGTCACATTTTTCCTGCTAGTCAAAATCTTTTATCAGTATATTTTTCACTTGCCAAGTTTCAGCTTGTGAGCTGTAACCTTTCTCTTGCCATGATTTGGCAAAGGACATATACTCACGAACTGCCAAAACTGTGTTCAGCCACCTTAAAGACCTGTTATGTGAGTGATCCAATTCCTGGATATGTTTGGTTTCAATGTCTGGTTATTTGTGTCTTAATATTTACATCATGATCCTTGACTAAACCAAATTGGTCTTGACATGATTTCATCCCTGTCTTCAGCATGTGATGACAGTTCATCCAGGGATGAAAAACCCATGGAAACACAATATATCTTTCCTTCTTGTATCAATTGACAATTTTCTGTGCCTTACTACATTAAATTTTGACTTGTTATGAATGACATTTGAGAACAAATTAATTTAAAAAAACATTTCTGTGCAACAAGATTTCCAGAAAGGGAAGAAAGGGAAAGTAATCAGACACCTAGATGAAACTTGGAATTGATGGAAACCCATCATGGGATGTGATTGCTTTTGTAACTGGGACCTGTCACATGTATGTACATTTACATCAAACAATTGTATGTTCAGGATCTTGAACTGATCCCTTGCACATTAAGGGAACAGTTGGTTGATCGTACTCCAGAATAAGAAGAGAGAAAAGTTTTGTGACAAATCTCTTCTACTGTGCATTTGGACCACTGGAATGCTACGTTCATCGGAATATTTTATTTCAAGCAGATTTCAAGATATTGCAATGCAACACATGCCAGAACAAGTGATTTATTCTTATTACAGTTTGTTGTAAATCACCAACCTGGAATTTGTTTCATCTCCCAACAAGTGGCCTTTTCTCCCAAAGATTGGAACCGGATGAGGTGCATTCAGTAATCTTTTCCGCATTCCTCCAGGCCTTAAAAATATCAATTACAAGTTAAATAAATCATGTCATTTTTAAATTTTGTGCAGTAATTTATTGTAGTACTGTTTAGAACTTAGCTAACAGAACATGCACTTGTAAAGGAACAAAATAATAATAAAAAAAAAGAACAGAGTTATCAGAACCTTATTTGCAGCGTTTTGTCAAGAAAGATCACACAATCTTCAGATCTTTGTATTTATTTTTATTCTGACCTCCCTCGAGGATTGATAAAGGGTTTTGTTAAATAATTCATACTGTGCCATGCCTTGATTCACATCTTTTAATACAGGTAATATACAATAATTTAGTTGTTCTAATACTGATAGAGTACTGTGAAGATTGCGAGGTGACTTTTAAAGATCTGAAGCTTCTTGTAGCCAATTGGAGGCTACAAAAGCTCAGAGTATGTTTACAACATGCAATACCCTATAAAAACCAAGTGAAACGCAAAAGGAGCTTATGAGCACCAGGTAAAGGGTACTAAATTCCCAGTACTTGTTGTTCACAATTTGGATAACGTATATAATGGAATCATTATTCAAAAAAGAGGAGTTAAGAAAACCAGTGTTCAGCTGAACTTAATCTTAAGTTAATTGCCGGCTGCCCAGCCCCCAAATGCAAAAAAAAACCAAGCTTAAAATATACTGTAATCCGTAAGCAGTCACCTAGGAGACTTACACGCAACCAGGCCGAAAACATCCATTTGAATTACACACCAGCCACGACGTTGATTTGCAAGATTTCTTTTCCTCAATGCTCTTTCTTAATTCTTCAAGACCCTCCATGATTTCACAACTGCGAACTAGACCGAAAGTGGACTGGGTTATAATGTTGTTGGGTCGAGGCTGTGGCACAGGTTACCCATCTTGTTTGTCATTCTTCAAGCGTGAAAATAAAATCTCGAAGGGACAAACAATTAGAAAACTATTATCTTTTCACACCTGCCCATGCATTGTTATCAATATTTAGAGTCTAACAGTGTCATGGTTACCGATCAAGATTGACCTCCGAAGCAGCTGGCAAGTTTTCCACATCGAGACAGAGCACCCACCGACTTAAGAGGCAATGTCCCTAAAAGCGTTCCACTCGATTTCAGACTCGAAAACACTTTTGCCTTATATTTATACCATCAATACTACTATCCATCCCTATAACTAAATTGCAGTTAGAATGAGGAAATAGTTTATTTTACTGCCATTCTCAGCATTTCATCTCTGAACGGCCGTTACCGGCTAAAATATGCAAATATTTAGTCGCTATTATTCAGGTTTTTTAACGATCGTTAAAAGCTACTTCGCGCCGTTAAAACCCAGACCATTTGCACTCATTTGGAAGTATATTGCTTCTTCTTACTGTTCCAGTACGATTTAACCGTATCTCTCTGTAATCAGCAAAAACAGGTTATCTTTATTCTCGTAATTCAATTAAGTAAGCAAACTGCACCAAAATTTGCCTCAGAAACTTCACAAAATTCTTAAAAGTGGCACCTAACCTAGACCTAAAAACATGTTTTAGTTAAAGATAAAGAGGTATTCTATCAATTTATGTAATAAAACTTGTGGCACAACGCGGTTCAGAATTAAAGTTTTCGACTCAAATTTGCATATCGATGCAGAATTCGCGTTGCGTGACACCGGTGCTTTCATGATATCATGGTTACTACAACTAATACTAAGGAAAATATGTATTTTTAACCGAAAAAAATATTTTTCTTCCTCTTCTTCTTTTTTCAATAAATATATCTTCTTAAATATATTCCTAAAATTTCAGCAGCCAAACCTTTTTAAATTTTAATTTACTAAGTAAATCGTTTTATTGCTACCTTAGCGTTATGTGACACGATTTGGTGGGTTCAATCGAAGCCTAGTCACCAGGCGAGACTTTATAAGAAAGGACCTGAAAGTTAGTCATCGCATATGCTTGTTGCAATATTTTGTTATAATTATTGATATTATTAAGCTTAAGAATAATAAAAAATGCCATTAGGCAACTTTTTTTCTAATTTATTTACAGGACAACTGAACGGAAGCTTTAGCTTATTTAATATTTACCTTTGCCACTAGCCTTTGTTAGTCTCGCCCTTCCGAACGTTCTTTATTCGACATACAACAATTGCGTTTTTAGGGAACATTTTATTTATATTTACATTTTGCAGCGGACAAGTCCTTCAAGAATTGACCTTTACGCTGTATGGGACGAGAGTACACGGTAGTCCTTAAAGATAAATTGTGAAAATGAGGACTGGACCCCAAAAGCCGAGAAATTGAAAACCAGAATAGGGTGTCTATTCCCGTCTACTCCACATTTTAATTACGTGTTTATGAATTCCCATCACGACTAAGCTGATTGCTATTTTCGCTTGAAAACGGTGAAATGTGTACAGTCAATGTCTAGAAACCTTAACTTAAGCAACTTTTGTAATAGTAGGTCATAGTACATTATTAGGGCGTGATGAATCAACCACCCACTAATCGCAAATATGATAGGCCGTGCTACACGTTGGTCAATAGCTTAGGGACGGACCATTAGAAAAGTTATGGGAGGGGACGGGGGCGGGGAATTTTCGAGCCGCAGGAATTTTTTTCTTTATTTTTTGTCAAGATGTGCACGAATATTTTTTTTCCCTTGAAGTAACACTAAACTAAAAACATATGAAATCATTCAGTTGTTCACTTAACCAAGGGCATAATTTAAATATAGGCTACCTGGGCACGTATGCGAAAGTAAATTGATACATATTCTAAGGTACACTTTTATACACAAGGTATCCTGTCTTGTACGTGCATTGGTACTGCGCAGGTTCATATTGCATTGCTGAAATTTTACATGTAAACAGCATTATAAATAAGGCATTCTAAAAGAGTGTACAGTTGACTCTCTCTTAACGGACACCTCTGTAAAACGGACACCTACAGTTGGTCCCTGCCTTTTTTTAACTCCTTTTATTTGACTCTTTATAAGACGGACATCTCTCTAAGATGGACACTTATTCTTCAAATGGCTTCAGAACGCTTCAAGTATTCAAAAAGTTTACGCGATTTTGAGCTTTGGTGCCGGAAGGAAAGGTCGAAGCGTATACCGCTGCTTGAAATTATCAAAGGCGCAACGCTCGACAACTGGTCCCCGCACTTTAAGAAACAAAGTGTCCTTGGCCAAATCGAGATTATGAAAAAACAACACCCAGAAATTGTTTCGTTTAAAGAGAACGAAAGGCTTCCAGGGAAGAAGCACTATGACCAACTCTGCAAGTTTGTGGAGCAAAAATATCGATATTTCCAGAGAGGAGATAGAGACGACCATGAAGAACACCAAAAATGGAAAAGTAATCAGAGAAGGTAATGAAGCATAAACCATTTTTATTATTTCAAACCATCTTTATATTGAGAAGAGCTTGCTATGAAAGTTATTATTATTATTATTTTTTAGTATATAATGCAATATATATAAACAAGATTCAACAATCACAAGCTTTCTTTTTAGAGACTTAGAGCACTCACATGACTCGGTGTTTTCTCGGAACCTTTAAAGAGAAAACGACACCACATTTGACATAAAGTGGTGTGTCATCAAGAGGGTGACTGCCTACAGAGGAAATCCTTAATATATATTAAAAGCTGAATGGTATGCTCTTCTGAGGAAATGTTGCTTGCCCCCCCCCCCCCCCCCTGTGTTTTTCTGCTCAACAAAAGATCTGAGCTGAACAAAATGTTTTCACGAAAACAAGTTCTTTGCCACCAATTATAGAACACACTGCTTCAACTTGCCTTAAATTTCAAATGTCTAACTTTAAGCTGAAACCTATTAACGTATAATGATCACTTTATACTCATGTGCATATCTAAATTAAAGCATTCTTGGTTTTTTTGTATCACACATTAATATTCCAATTTCTTACAATTTGTAATTTGTGGTGTGTGATGCTTGTGATGAAGACCGGTGAAATCAGCTAGTAAAAATATAGGTGACAGACAAAAAAACTAACATTGTTTTAAAGTAAAGAGTATCAACATTGTTTTTAAATATTTGTTTTACCCTCCTTTGAGTAATAAATTGAGTGATCTGCCTTGCTCATCCCTTTTTTAGGTTTAAAAGAGCAGACAACTTCTACACAGAGTTGATGCCAAAGCTTCAATCTGTGTTAGAGGATGTCAAGGAATTCTTGCATCCATATGAAGCTATGATTGACCAGTGCAGAGAAAAGCTGGGCAGCAGCACTGCTGAGAAACTTTGTAAAAGGAAGAGAAGTAAAAAAAAATTAAAGGAAGCAAGAAGAAAACGTCAGAAAGCTTTAACATGTACCGAAACAATAAATGTGGATGAGGAAGAAATTAATCCAAAAAGAGGTAGCAAGGAAGAAGGACATCAGGAAGACGAGGACGAGTGGACAGATTGTGATACAGTTTGAAGATATTATTTTTTTTATTACTATGTTGATAAATCAGCAGGGGTATTTTGCAGAACGCAGGACGTAGAACCCAAAATGATGGTCAGCGGTATATAGTGACAACCCTAACAGTAAATAAAAGCTAACCAAACTTCGAGTCAGCGCTTAACCCTATTAAAATCACTATAGTCATGTCTTAGCCCTAATCACTATTTTCAATGCTATATACTGCTGACCATCATTTGGCGTTCTGCGTTCTGCATTCTGCGTTCAGTGTTATAATATACTGTAATATACCCCTACCACTGATAAATTATGATATATTCTTACCATATTGCTGGTTTTCAGTGTCACGCCATTCAAAATAGATGAAAATAAAAATCAAAACCATTCACTAGATAAAGGCCAGAATCAGGGAAATGAAAGGAGGTACATATGCAAAGACCCTCGCCAAGATTCAGGTCAGAGGAATATTTCGTATACGAGATATCCGAAGAAATGTTTTACCCAGATTTATAGAGATATGTATGGAGACGCCATGCTGGTGCTCACCTGGATGAGCTCCAACATGGCGGACGGAAACCAACAGAAACATCTGTTACCGAGTTTTGCTACAAAAGCGTGAATTTACTCTTCGAGAAACTCATAAACATTAAAATAATACTTTTTCCAGTACATGAACTGTTTAGATGGCAAAATTTCCTGAAATAAGTCATTTTTTTAACCTACATGACAGCTCTCTTGGCCGTCATGTAAATGCCGCGTCACGCAAAAGCTTAGAAATTCAAGCGTACTCTATCACAAAACCAAGAACCCTTTTGAAGCGAAAATTTGTTTGACAATTAGTTTTCAGCTGCTCTAATGCATCGTGAAAGTAAAATCTCGGTAGGATGGATAGTTTTTTAGTTTGAATTTTAGTGACGTCATGTGAAAACCAACAATTGATACGTTAAAGTTTTTGTTTATAAAATACAATTATGATGATGATATTGTTATTATCAAGAACTAGAATGGAAATTGCCTACAACTGTGTGGTAAAAATAGATAAATTTGACCAAATGTTAAAAGTCTTTAGGCTGCTAGTCTGCGGAAAAGAACATGTATCTTTGAGTTAGTTTCATTTATTTAAAAGGACCGGCAAAAACTGTAAAAACAAAATCTAAGAAAATAGATTTTTCATTATTTTTATTTTTATTTATCTGTTGCTTGTTAGAAGAACCAAGAAATAATATATATTCTGGGTTCTGGGTGTTTCCTTCGATTTGTGGGGAATACTCTGATTATTGTTATCTATGGTATTCAAAAGAAATGTTTTGTTCCAGATATTAGATATATAATACAAAGTAAGGAAATGATAACTTTATAAGATGTTGATTTTTTATAATACATAGA
Source organism: Porites divaricata (assembly GCA_038088405.1). Taxonomy (NCBI): domain Eukaryota; kingdom Metazoa; phylum Cnidaria; class Anthozoa; order Scleractinia; family Poritidae; genus Porites; species Porites divaricata. Next base: position 813,224 of record JBBMOI010000008.1, read on the forward strand.
AAAGTATAATTAAAGTCATTTAAATTTATTTAATAATCATATCTGAAATTGCCAGCTATTAAAATTTATGATAAGCTTACAAGCCTCAAATATATATTTTTGTATCAGGTATGATTATTTACAAGACCAAAATTCAGCAGGAAGTTTATTCAAAGGGCCGTTGTTTTGCACACAGTATGCTTTCCTGCCTGCCTTCTTAAATTAAGATTTGTGCAAAATGTGTGGAAGGCCAATGCAGGAATTTTTTTTCCTGGTCTACTCAGCATGCATGAATTTTTTTTCACTTAATGTTCCCTAGCATGAATTTTTTTTTTGTACTTCGCCCGCCCCCCCCCCCCCCCCCCCCAACCCCCCATAACTTTTCTAATGGTCCGTCCCTTAGGTTCGATACATGAAATTTCTAGCATGAGTCTTTATGGTCTTATTTCAGTTTATTTGGTTTGTTATTCTTTGTGCTTTAGTCTCTTCTGGGAATTCCGAGACAGTCTGGACAGTTGGAGAGGGAGCCTTGAATTCAAGTTGGAATTTTGATATATCGAACTTTGGTTATTCCGTGATGGACAGTGAGTGAAGTGAGCTTGACAGTGTTCGATTGGCGGATTGATAAGAAAACAGTTAGATTATTTAAATATTTTATCGAATTAAGCGTCACCGTTTCATGTCATCGCGTAAAAGTCACATAACAAATATCGAAAAAACTCAACCTGCCAAAGAATTTTCGAAAAAAAAACTTTAACTAAGACTTGCACAATAAAAGCTTATCTGATTCAGTTACAATTAGAAATTAATATTGTTGTCCCTTTTGTTTGATAAAAGGCACAGTCGACCTTTTCAGCAGTTGCATTCTTGGATGACCTCCGTTAACAACCTAATAAGGTCTGCCTTTCTATCTTTTGCTCGGAAAGGTACTTCAAAGTGCCGAAGAATAGTCTTGAGCATTGCAACATTGAAGGCCTGTAGCTTTCCTTCCTTGTGATAGGCGCAAAGATCATATGTGTCATACACTATCGGATGCTCTAGTCCAATTCTGCTTTGAACATCGTCAAGCAAATTGTTGCGATCAGAGTCTCCAATGAGGGCGTCGATGTCGTCATTCTCATCTGCTGTAATATCAAATGTCTGTTCCTTTGATGTAGCATCCTGACCGCGAGTTCTCTGCCGTTAAGCGAGGCGTGAAAAAAACCCCATTATTTAGGTCTTGGTGAGCCACTCCTCTCTTTGAAACAATCTTTCATTCCGTTCATCTCTGGCATTGCGCATTTGACGTTCGATCTCTTCTGGATTGGCTTTTTTGCCCGTTCTTTCTCCTATTTCAAACCTTGTTGTGAGATACCGCCTCACGTTCTCAGAAAAACGAACTCCGCCAGTTCTACCTTTGGTGAGAGCTGAGTCGTAATTGTGTCCTGACATTCATCTACTTTTACCGTTTGGGACAAACCACGCGAACTTTCACACGTTATTTTCTTAATTTCCCTAAAGTTGCACGATTCGAAATTCATGTTGGAGTTGTAGTGTTTGCGCGTGCCAACTTCGCCACCAACTGGCTGTGTAAAGGGTGGCGTTGGACTCCGGTACGTGGACCAAGGAGCGTGTAGAATAAAGCTGACCACTCTCGATAGAAGAAACAGACAGTGGCAGGACGAAACAATCTCACTGAAATTTCATTAGGAAAGGTCTTTAAATTAGATAAAAATGGGTGTTCCTGTTAAGTGAAAAGCAAATAAAGCAAAACTATTTATTCGCGGTCCGCATTCCAGTCCTTGTCCAAAAGTTTCTGACCGATTTACTTTTTTAGCATCTAACGTTCATTTTTAAAATGTGATAGAGATTAAGTCGTATCAAATGCTAGGCAATTAATGCAGCTGCTTCAGACTGGACCACATTTTAAAGTAAAAGAGGTTTGGTTCTGAAAAGCAATTTGAAATCTCCATCTTGACTATTTAAAGAACACTTAACACGAATGTTGGATAAGTCGGTATTTCATCAAGCTTAAAACTGTGTGTTGGAAGTTTTGAACAACAGATATCAATGAAGAAGGAAGAAGAGAAAGATAAATTAGTTTTTGGTTGGAAAATAGAGGATGTGGGAAGTATTTTGAAAACTGGAACGAGAAGTTTTTCTGTCAAAGCAGCCGATGTCACGCAATGAAAATTCGGCATCAATATGCAAATTTGAGTCGAAAACTTTAATTCTGAACCGCGTTGTGCCACAAGTTTTATTACATAAATTGATAGAATACCTCTCTATCTTTAACTAAAACATGTTTTTAGGTCTAGGTTAGGTGCCACTTTTAAGAATTTTGTGAAGTTTCTGAGGCAAATTTTGGTGCACTTAGTTGATTACTTGATTAAATTACGAGAATAAAGATAATCTGTTTTTGCTGATTACAGAGAGATACAGCTAAATCGAATTGGAACAGTAAGAAGAAGCAATATACTTCCAAATGAGTGCAAATGGTCTGGGTTTTAACGGCACGAAGTAGCTTTTAACGATCGTTAAAAAACCTGAATAATAGCGTCTAAATATTTGCATATTGTAGCCGGTAACGGCCTTTCAGAGATGAAATGCTGAGAATGGCAGTAAAATAAACTATTTCCTCATTCTAACTGCAATTTAGTTATAGGGATGGATAGTAGTATTGATGGTATAAATATAAGGCAAAAGTGTTTTCGAGTCTGAAATCGAGTGGAACGCTTTTAGGGACATTGCCTCTTAAAAGTCAATTTAAAAAAGGGCACACATAAACACACCACAATATTTCACCAGGAGCTAGGTTATGGGCTCCTGATTTCACTAAAAGGAAAAGGTTTGAAATTTTGAGTAGACCAGAAGTAGAAAACAAGTCGAGCCTCATTCGGTATTCTTCCACGACAGAGCTATTTTTGGCAATTACGTGATATAGAACTCTAGAATTGTTATTTTCGTGATTATAACTGCTGAGCGCTCATTAAATTGACAGCTCAGGAAAAGAAACCGACAGTTTCAAGAACCACATCTCAACTATAACAGTCATAAACATGAAGTTCTACTTTGCTATCCTGGTGTATGCTTCTTTAGAATCTTTACAGGCGGCGATTGCAAAGGGCAATCTTTCCTCAGAGTTTACGAACTCAGCGGCTTTGGACGAAGCTGAGAAACTAACATTGTACTGGGGTGTGGACTGGAACACCGGATCAATTTCTTTCGCAGTGGAAGCACAAACTACTGGATGGGTTGGTTTTGGGATTTCAACCGGCCGAGGGCAAATGATTGGAGCGGACATCGTAATTGGAGGAGTTACAGATGACGGAAATCAATATTTTTCGGTAGGATATGCAGGTCTTACGAGCCCCTTTCGGCTCACTAATTTTGTGTCACAAAAAGATGCTCCTAAGAGCCTATCAATCATTTGGAGTTTTTCCAAAGTTTATATTTTTTCCCTTGGTTTCATAATGCCTTCCGTGAGAACTGTCATTGCGTAACAAATTAAACTAGATGTGATTGCATTGCAATTTTAGCGGGGATCGCTATTTATCTATCCAAAATAGTAACTGAAGAATACAGGAGAATTCCTAACCATTTCGCTATGTTTTATGTATCTTGTCCTATTGGCATTTTGGGTGTGTGGAGTGAAGTTGATTTCTCATTTCCCCAAGTGACGTTACGCAGCAATGATTCTCATCAGGTTTGTGTTGAACAAGCGTGACCAAATTAGATATTAAAAAAAGACTGCGTACTGTGATGGAGAAAGCGAAGGGCTGAAGTGAAAGCTCGATACTGAAAGGAACTTGTGTATGTACTAAGCTCATTTGCGGCCCCGGGCGGGGGGGGGGGGGGGTACTCAAGGAAAATTTTATACGGGGAGACTTCGCCCCGAGGTCCAACCCTTTCCCCTTTTATATAACATTTGTATACCTTCTTTGATAGTTTAATTACAACGACTGAAAATGCACTTTCTTATGAATATGAATAAATCACTAACGAAGGCAGTTTTCCTGTCTTTCACAGCCATAACTTTTCAAAGGGCTGGCAGGCACATTAAAAGGTCTTTTCAGAGACCGCAATGACAGATTTCCTTACTTTTTCATATACTTCAACTAGTAAAAGTCCACACCCTTTGATATACCTCAAGCCTGAAAAACTGCTTTCTTTCGAACGGAGCCTCCCCTTACTATAGGCCATTTAAGGGGGTTCTGCCCAAGACTAAATTATTCTGATGCTCTGTGTTTTCCTTTATTATTCATCAATAGGATCGATATGCGTCTTCTTACAGCACTCCGGAATCAGACTCATCCCAGGATTATAAGCTTATTTCCTTGACAGAAACAGACGGTAAAACAACCATGAAATTTAAACGAAAATTTGATACCTGCGACGACAAAGACAATAAAATTGAGGTATGGGTTCTTAGCGTTAACCTCAAGAATCCACCGTGAAGAGGACCTATGTCAGTTTCTCAACTGTTTGAGAAAGTGCTAAACTTGCTTTTTACTTCTTAGGAGGGAACATCCAAGGTCATTTTTGCTTATAACGACGCAGATCCAACGTCACCAGGTGCTTTTCTAAAGCATACGTATAAAGGGTCCCGAAGCGTGATGTTACTGAACACTGGAGGCAAAACATCTAAACTACCTGCAAACATGAATTACCTTGATATACTTAATAATAAGGTAAAACTGCTCTTTTCGGTATTCATGTTTTATTTTGTTGTTCTGTCATAAAGTGAGAGCCGGTAGAGATCACAATGTGACAGTGCTAACTGGCTTTGTTAATACGTTTCAGATTAAAAGTAAATTGCGTGTGCGAGCTCTTCATGATAAGACTCGCACAACGGCAAGTGTAAAGATGTCCTTTCTACCAAATGCGCCTGCATACAGAATCCTGATTTTCTTGAGTTCATTTTTAAGAAAGAACTGCAATGACCACTTTTTATTACATGAGGTATACTTATGAATGCAAAGCAATTAAACAGACATGACAGACTCTACAAAATAACTTTCGTAATATAAGCTAACATTTTCGCACCCAACAGAGTAATAAATTGAAGTGGTGTCTAACTATGTGCGGATAGACTTTATATGGCTGTACAAACAACAAAACATTTGTTCTAATTAGACCAAAGTTCCAGGGAACAAAACAGTGTACTGGTGCAGCGTGTTTGAAATCCCCAGGATGGAAAAAAAGCATCATGTTGTCAAGGTATTCAGATGAGTTGTGTAATTTAGTCTCAATGACTTACTCGGAGTTATTTAATTATACGGAATTATCATACTAGTAGTGTTACTTAAAACCAGCAGGAGATGATAGGGCCATCCATCACTATGTGCAAAAATATTCCTTAAACTTCCCTAATTCTTCTCTCTTTTCCTTCCGAAAAGTCAAAACTTGCCCAAACATAAGATTATACGAATATTGCCAATAATTCCAAAAGGTTTTCACCTAGTTAAAATGGTCAGCGAGAAATGGTTCATGACGGGAAATAAAGTTAGCGCTACATGTCATATTTATATGACCATTATTCGGACTACGCATGGTTACACTCGTATTGTAATTCTTTTCCGTATTCAATTCCAGTGAACACATATAATGAAATCACGAGGCTTGGGTAACCTTGGGTGCGGGAGACTTCATGCGCGGTTTCTGGTTTCAGTCAAGTTTATTGCTTCGACTGTTGCGGACATAAGATCTGTAGGCCGACATCAAGCATGTTGCCACGCCCCAGAAAAACCTCTTTGCAAGCGTGGACAATTCCATACAATCACTTTATTGTTTTAACGCAAGCCTGCAGTTGGCGCCTTTGTTCAAAAAGTGAAGGAGTACGGTAAAGGACATTCTTAAAATTAGGTGATTTAGCGACACAGTAGAATCCCCCAATTTTAACTTGGTAAATATTTATTCAGGTGGAGCCTATTGTTCAGAAAGGCCATGAAGGACTGGTTCACCATATCTTGTTGTACGAATGTTCCTATGACTTCCCTACGGCCTTTCTAAATCACTCTGGACACTGCTATGACAGATCAACCCCACGTGCGATCATGAGGTGTGCTGGTCAGTCAACAGTGGCTGCTTGGGCCATAGGAGGAGGGGTAAGCAGTGTTTACCAACAAAAACATCATCGCCACCATCTCCATTATAACCATCATCATCATCATCATCATCATCATCATCATCTTTATCACCATCTTTGTCTTAAACAACTTGAAGTTTGTTTGTCCTTATTCGGCAAGACTTTAAATTTTGTAGCCAGCAACTTTATCTCGACACCAAGACAATAGAATTTATTCCTCAAATTTACTTTTACAGAGTTTTTACTACCCTGAACACGTGGGGTTGAAAATTGGTACTGATGATACACCAAGATATATTGTCATGGAAACACATTACGACAACCCTGATCAAAGAACTGGTGAGGGCACCTTTAATTCGGATCATGGACAGAGTACTGTAACAGCTCTACCTTATTAGCTCATTACTTAAAGTATTTTGAAGTTAGGTCCAATTGAGAATCCTCTATTCAGGCCGTGGAACTTGATAGCAGATGAAAGAAATCCATTGCCATATTTTTGGTATAGTGTTTCACTCTTATCAATGCTTAAGCGATTCAGTCGTTAAAGTGTTTGTAAAAAACCATAACAGCCAATAAGATCAGGTACTTCAGATGCCCTGCCAGCCTTTCTCCTCGCAGCCATTTTTATCTTCTTTCTATAAGGATCACACCTCTACCTTAGCTTAAAGAAAATAAAATTACCAAAAGGTCATGCTTCATGTCATATGGGACGCCTATAACCACAGACACCCCTTTTTTCCAAAATTTCCTTTGTCTAGAAAGCAATAAACGAAATAAATTGTCCTTTTACTTACTTACTCACTGACCTAATTACTAACCTACTTACTTACTTATACTTAAAACTGTGAAAGGTTTTCACCCGGACGATCATATTTACCCTACTTATGTTACTTATACTTACTTATTAACCCGCTTACGAAACCGTAGAAATGGCTCCAGTTTTCAATAATGCCTATGGTAATGCCGTTGTCCTTTAAATCTCAGACTTCGTGGACAGTTCAGGACTTCGTTTTTGGTTCACGGAGCAAACTCGGATGTATGATTCTGGGGTGATATTTGCTGGCTGGGGAGTACATTCTAATATGATGATACCACCAAAGCAGAAAGAGTGGAAAACCACTGGATACTGTGCAGCACCATGCACAGAAAAGGTTGGTAGGTTACCATTCAGCGCTTTTATAAAATTATTATTATGAGTGTGTCAAAAACGAACACTACCAAAATCAGCGAATGCTGGAGGACATACTAACCATAAATAACTAAACTAAGAGAGGTTTTTGCTAGAAAAGAAAAAAAAAGTCAACATTTATCATGTTCGTCGTCATCCTCGATCATCATCATCAACGTCACGATCATCATCACCATCATCGTAACTGTATCATCGTCTTCAGTTTGTACAACATATTGCCTTATTTTACGATATAACCGTATCACGATAATGAGATGAATGCTGAACAACTATGCACGAGAACCATACTTGAATATCGTATTTCTAGTTTCAATTTGATTTGCTTGTCGACCAACTAACAACGTGATTTTCGATGTTTTAGGCCTTGGAAAAATCTCCACTGCAAGGACATAAAATTAAAATTTTTGCAGCTATGCTTCACACTCATTATGCAGGTAAATACTTATATCCAACTTAAGTTAATTATGTTAATTAATCCACCTGCGTAAATGCAAAGTATGAAGAAAAGCATCCTTTTACTTCCGTCAATCTTTTTTTCTTTCAAAACAACTCAGGTGATCTGTGACGTCACTGCGGGGGCCTGGGGAAAGAAATTTTAATGCCGTATCCCATAAACCAAAGCTGACGGGAACCGATTGAATTGAATTGAATTGGTGCGCGCGTTGGTTTATGGGATACGGCATTAAAATTTCTTTCCCCAGGCCCCCGCAATGACGTCACAGATCACCCGGACCTCTTTAAAACATTGTTGGACATTCAGGAATGTGAAAGTTGTATTAGGTTGAAGCAAGAGAGCTCATTTTCCCTTGGTTGAAATCATATTTGAAGACAGAGGAAACCGAGAAACTTAGAATACCTTCTATTTATTTCTTCAGCAACTGAGTTAACGTCGTCGATCATTTTATATTCTCATTCTAATCGGGGGTGGAAGCGGAATCATGAATTATCAATCATACTTACAAAACATGTAAGAATCTTGAATCTTTGTTTTAAAAACTTGGGAATCATGAATCTTTGCACTTCGGCCCAGGAATCATGAATAATGAGACTCAGAGAAAAGCTCAACAAAATACATGTATAAATTAGTTGTGTTCGATCCAGGGAATGCAGGATATGGCGTTTCCGAGAGTCCAATTTTCCAAAATTTTCACGGAGGAGCATGCCCCCGGACCCCCCTATATAATTCGTGGAATCGGGGCTGATAGTCTGTTTGTTTCTCCCGTAACCTGGTGCTTAACTTTCACTTACAAAAACAACCTCCATACCTACGGCAAACAAATGATGATACCGAGTCTGGATGAAGTCAGAACTTTGAACGCCGAAGAAACTATACAAAACGAGACTAAGTTGCCACCGAGAAAATCATTAAGTCAATAACTGATCAACAGTCTTTGTGAATAATGAATCTGGAAGAAAATTCTTGTAGGAATCATGAATCATCGAGGCAAAAACGGCAGGAATCATGAATATCAAGATTCAAATGATTCCGCTTCTACCCCCGATTCTAAGTATCTTCTAAGACATGCAGGGCCGCTGATATGAATGAATATTAACTTGTACTTCAATTGTGTCTAACTACTCACCACGCCTGTAATGTATCTGTTATAGGTAGAAAAGTACATGTTCACCATCTTAGGAATGGAAAACAGCTAAAAGAAATTGTTTACGATAACCATTACGACTTCAATTTCCAAGTACGTATTCTGTAGCAGCTGTGAAAGGCGTACCAAATCAAATTTTCACCCCTTTATTTTCCTTATGATAGTGAATTATCCTGGATTGAACTGGATCGAGTTGTGATTTCAATGAAATAAAGACTTGGCACCCTCCCCAAAGAAGATAAACCGTCAAGAGAGGAGGTGGGGAGAAGGGGAGGGGAGAGAGGGTAGGAGGAGAGAAGGTAGGGTGCAGCTACATGTAGGCTATTGAAGAAGACGTTCCAGGGCTTTCCCGGTAGTTTTATGGTATTGATATCCTCATTTTTTTTTTCGTTTTTTTTTTTTCAATTTTAGGAATATCAAATGCTAAAGGAGGAGGTTGAGGTTTTTCCGGTAAGTCACAAATATCGTTTTGCCTATTTCATCTTAGTAGAAAAAAATGGCAGCAGGAATCCTTTAAAACAGACCACGAAGAAAAGAATATTCTGAGGAGGATATCTTTGAACCTCCTAAATACAGCTGAATTTCTGACCTCAGCTGATTTTCTCAGACGAAGTTATCAAAGTCACCCAAATCCTAATGATAAGGGAAAGGAAAGAATGTAGAATTCTACAAATGTTTAGTTCTGTTATATAATTTTATTCCCAGGGAGATGAGTTCATTGTTAATTGTACCTACGACACTGAGAACAGGGATCAAGTGACTTTTGTAAGTGGAAACCAGAAGGATATAGGGACAACCTCGTCCCCAGGGCTTTTCCCTTAAAAGCCCTGGGGACGAGGTTGATATAGGGAGCTTTTTGTAGTCCCTTTTTTCATACAAAAAGAAAAAAGAGAAAAAGAAAGAAAGAAAAAGCCAAACAAAGATGTAAATAACGTTTTGATATTTTGCTAATTTGAAAACCGCTTTAGCAGTACGGTATAACACTTTAATTTGTTTTCATTTGAGTTGAGAGAAGGTAGATTGGCCACTCTAAAGATGTTTGTATGCTTCAGTCTCCTATCAGACCAGATCCTTGAATGCAGTGATCGGGGCATGCCTAATTTATTCCTATTTAGCTTTTTTCAGTTCTCTTGTTTATTTTCTATGACAACATTGTTACAATTAGGTGTAAGCTTAGAAGTTATAAGGCCCAGAAAAAATTTGCAAATCACGGTCCTGTCATGCACAGTCATAATACAACATCGACTTGCAATTAAAACACCTTGATCGCTTATATTTAATTGATTATACTCCTAGTCATACTAAAAGAAAAAAACAATAGACATACCAAATGACTTTTATTGTGCTTGTTAAGGCGTTAGTCGCCATCTACCAAATAGAGTTTGTCTTCATTAGACCTAAATCAACTCTATCAAAGATGTTCCGATGTAAAAATCAAACGTGTTTGATATAAATAATTCTTAATTACTTCTCACGAATTATTTATTAGGGCGGTCTGCAGACGTTGGACGAGATGTGTCTGGCTTTTCTAATGTACTACCCCAGTGCTGATTTTACCCAATGTACCAGCTTTTCTAAGGATGCTGCAAATAGATTCTTTCTCAGATACACTTGGTAAGAATCTACAATCTCGTAACTGTAGCTCTAGTTTCCCGAGGGACTAAGTCATTAAGTGACTGTTTTGTTATATAACCCAAAAAGAAAACTTCTATGTGTATAATTTCATCAAAGTAAATTTCAGTCAGCGTTAAACATTAGGATGCAGCGTGAGATGTTGTAATGTTGCTCGCTCACAGACTCATGGCCGGAAACATTTTTATTGCTAGATTTCTTTTTACCTCGAAGTGACTAATGTTTGCATAAACTGTTGGGAATAATTCTACTCACAGAACAAATCCGATATACCAGCCGTTGTAGAGGTTTTATCGATTAAATGTTTAGTTCGGTATTACTCCATGTAAGGGAGTCCAAGACTGTCTCGGATTCTGGATTCCACAAAGTGGATTCTCGATTCCAGGTACTGGATTCCAAATTTTTGTTAGTGGAACTTGGATTCAGGATTCCAATCGTTAGTGGGATTTCGGATTCCTTGAACTCTAGCGATCTATTCGGGATTCCAAAGGCAAACCTTTCCCAGATTCCAGAATCCGTATTCCCTTGCATAGGGCGATCGGTTGTTGCATTTATATTGCATTTCTTCCTCTCACTGTACTACAGGAATGGAACACATCAGATCCCTTTCCCGCCAAAAATATGGACCAATGAAATGACACAAGATCTGCGAGCAGCTTATGACGCGGATCTTGAACTTAAACTGGGATGCAAAGCCGCTGGTAGCCGCGGTATACAGGTTTGTGCGGATTTTAATACAGCCGGTCTGCGGCGGAATAAGCTCTTTTATTTCGGGGATGTTACGAGCCTATGGTCCCTCCCCAATTCCTTTCCAAAGGAACAATTTTGCCTTCCCGAACCATTTCAAACTTTTTGTTGAACGTTTCACCGACGCAGTGATAGAAAAGAAAATTCGTGATCTTTTAAACTCACCAACTGCAAAGTGAAATGCAGTCATGGTTTCCGGAACTCAAATTAGGAGGACAACATTGAAATTTGAAAAGAAAGATAAAGATTTTTCGTCGAGCGTCTTCCATTTGAATTGGCATTTAGGAAACTGAATGTCCTGTGAAGTACAGAGGTGAGGGTGTAGTAAAAGAAATGACAGGGCAAGGATAATGTACCTAAAAAGCGATGCACTTGCATATACCTGCTACTTAACTTGAAGTAGACTGCGGTTTCTTGTAATTGATTCTGATTTTTGTTTATTGCAGTAAAGGGGTAATAAGTGCATAAACAACCTCTTATTTTTTGTTTTGTGTCTGCAGGGTGTTGACAAGGCAAGGAAGCCGAGAATCACATCTCCGTATAAACCGGAAGAGTCTTGTTCGATCACGAAGAACAGTGCTAATGACGTCGTCACCCTGCAGACTGGAAGGATTGGGTACCTGTTTGCGGCGGTCGCTTTGGCCATCATGCGTGTAGTGTTTTGAGCAGCTCATGTATAACTCCTTTACACTTTGCAGATTATTTTTCAACTTGTCTTGGTGAACTTGTCCTTTTTATAACCCTTTTTCCACGAACACCTGTTTAAAATTCGATCGCACGAGGCCACTATTTTGAAAGCAAACCCTCGTGAATCAGTTCTTATCTTTCGCGTAAAAGCCATCGAGTAACGATTAATCAACTGTATAACCGTGTGCTCCCGTATAAGTCACTCTATCGGGCATAGATGTCCCCAGGGAATCTCTCTAGGTCTTTTATATACGTCCTTGCAAACAAATTCGCTCTGCCCTCACAAGTCTACTCAACAAAGGTTCAAGCAATTTTTACCACCCTCCTCCCCGTGCAAAATTATTTTTTTACCCATGACTTATCCATCATGAGACATACGATAGTTTTTACGCGAATGTAAATTGATTACTACCCATCGGTCACCCAATAAAATACGCCTGCTCTGCAAGCCATCAGAGGTCCGGCGTGTAATTGAGAAAATACTTTGTAGCATGCATAATTTGAGAAGGATTCTAATGGACCGAAACCAAACTCCTTAGGCGATGCATGCGCAACTGGCTAGTGGTTTTATATTCGTTTGTCAAGCATATCTCCTTTACCTCTTTGTATTCGTTGTCAAGATAAAAGAGTTTGCAATATTTGTAGGATCACTGTTGCTTAAATAAAGGTGTAAGCGTCAGAGTGCACTAGACTGTTTGTGTTGTTTAGATTATTAGCACAGGGTCTGGAAGGGGTTTCGGGTGATCCGTGAACTGACCGGTAAACAGAGTGTGAATCGAGAAAACTCATCAAATGCAGTCGTGATTCTTGAATTACAAATTCACTGTGACGCGTGATCCTCTAACATAGAAGTCAATAAATTGAGATTTCTACCGATAAAACAGACGTAAGTGTCGTGACGAGGGTTCATGCAAAAGTGAAAAACTGTAGAGCTTTGATAGTGTAGCAATAAAATTCATTGCCAGTCAACCTTGTAGTGGTCAAGCAAAAGCAGAGAATCGCCAGTTTGATTGGCACCATCATTTAGGACAGACTCTTGCCTATAGTAGTTGAGAAACCACTAAGAATCGTTGCTGGACTTGATCAGTTCGTCATCTATTCATGTGATTCGTGAAATGACTCAAAAAGGTATCGTGAATCGTGAATGTACAGAAATTTAACCGTGATTCGTGATCCAGACCCCCGGGGAAAATTCCTAACTAAATTGATGATAAATGAGGCCCAGTCCATGTGAATCCTTATATTTTTGAAACTGCAGATATTTTTACTCGAATCGGCCTTCCGTCCAAATGAAGAAAATGACGTTACAAGTTTTGCTTTTTTACAATGGTTTGGGGTTCGATACCTACGCGAGATTGGACCAGTGACTAAGGAAATTGCAAAGGACCCACGTACCCTTTACTCTGACTTGATTAGAGTGGATTTTTCATGTTCAAGCTCTACTTCTAACTTTTTCCCTTAAATTTAGTTGTAGATTCTTGTCAGGAAATAGTTGTGTCAATGTTTTGAGTCGATCTTTCCAGGGTTCTGTAATTACGTTCTTCTTTCTTTCTTTTTTTCAGTTTGACGTAACAGAGAGAGTCAGAACTATCGTCTCGATATGGAAACCGTCCATTTCAAGTTGTTTCGGCGGTCAAATGTTGATTCGTAACTAAAACATTTCACTGTTATTGGACTGTACTGAACAATTAAAACGTGGTAAGATGTTGCCAACTAGCACGGGGAACTTTTAACCCTTTAAGCCCAATATCCACATACAAATTCTGCAAACTAATCTCCTTGCATTTCCCTAAAGAATGAGTTGAGAGAATTTGATAAAAGATCAAAGTATTTTCGCTTTGGTGATTATTTTATTTATTCTCGTGACTTAATCTCTTGACAATGTATGGGTATCGTTAGGAGAAAATTGATGGTCACTATTGGGACTTAAGGGGTAACTTAAAGGTGTGAAAGGCCTCTGAAAGACAATATTTGGATATTAATTAAGAGCAAAAGGTTCTCACTCTACGAAATACACATAGTGTAAAATATCAAATCTCATTAAGTGATATTTTATTGATTTTATTTCTGAACAATTGAGGTTACTGAAAATAGCGAAATACTGTTATGACTGAATTATAAATTGCATCGTAAATAAGGATAAATACCCCCCTCAAAAGGCGTCTGGATTCACTCATAGATACACTTTAAAACCACATCTCAACCACAACAGTCATCAACATGAAGTTCTACTTTGTTATCCTGGTTTACGCTTCTTTAAAATCTTTCCACGCGGCGATTGCAAAGAAAGATCTTTCCTCAGAGTTTACGAACTCAGCCGCTTTGGACGAAGCTCAGAAAGTAACATTGTACTGGAGTGTGGACTGGAATGCAAAATCAGTTTCCTTCGCAGTGGAAGCACAAACTACTGGATGGGTTGGTTTTGGGATTTCAACCGGTCGAGGGCAAATGATTGGAGCGGACATCGTGATTGGAGGAGTTACAGATGATGGAAAGCAATATTTTACGGTAGGATATGTAGGTCGTACGAGCCCGCTTTTCACTTATTCCTTGCCAGAACAAGCTCCTACGATCTCAACAATATAGGATCCCTTGGAGGTTCCTGTACCGACGCAAGCTTTGGGCTAACCGCTTACCTTTTTGGTACCCTTGTGGTTCACCACAGGTAGCCCAAGTTCACGAGTGAAAATCGTTATTGGATGACAAATTATATGTTTATGAGAATTTTAGCGATCGCTCTTTACAACTACGAAAGAGTAACTGAAGAATACATCAGAATTGCTGACATTGTCTCCACGGGTTAGAGGATAGAGACAGCTGACATTTCAGACTACTTGTTTCCTCGTTATATGTATTGTGTGTTATTGGTATTTTGGGCCGTTTCAAGGTGATTTTTGGTCAGTTTCGGACCTGCTATTATTATTATATAAATACATCATTTTCCGGAAAGTGTTATGCAATAACGACTCGCACACGTGAGCTTTATCACAAACACAACCAAACGACGCAGCAAGCGATCAATGATCGAAAACACACATAAGGAATAAAACCGATACAGAATGCATGAATGGACCTCTAACAAATGAGTGGAGTGGTTCAATATGAGTCAATAGAGATATCATGTGTATTAACTAAATCATCCCATTTCTATCCGTAGATCGAAAACTCCAACATTGTATGTTTTTCTGTCTTTTTCTTGTCTTTTCTTTTTTTTTAATAGGACCGATTTGCGTCTTCTTACAGCACTCCGGAATTAGACTCGTCCCAGGATTATAAGGTTATTTCCCTGACAGAAACTGGCGGCAAAACAATCATGAAGTTTAAACGCAAATTTGATACCTGCGACGACAAGGACAACAAAATTGAGGTATGGATTCTGTAAACCACAAGAATCCACCGTGAAGAGGACCTCTGTGACCAGTTTCTCAAACTTGGTTTTTACTTTTTAGGAGGGAACATCCAAGGTCATTTTTGCTTATAACGACGCAGACCCAACCTCACCAGGTGCTTTTCTAAAGCATACGTATAAAGGGTCCCGAAGCGTGATGTTACTGAACACTGGAGGCAAAACACCTAAACTACCTGCAAACATGAAATACCTTGATATACTTAACAATAAGGTAAGAGCGATTAATGCTCTTTTCTGTATTCATATTCACTCTTGTTTATTCATAAAGTGTGAGTCGTGTAGATCAAATAACCGCTTTTTATAACCTTTAAAATCAGTCTTGTTTTTTTAATGCAAAGCAGTGCACAGCTATACCCCAAGGGCAGAAAACGATAACTTCATGTAGTATTCCGCTCTTCTTAGTGGACTCAGCGTCGTCCCCAGGGTATTCTCATTGTCTAATAAGGCAACCGAGAAGCCTCTGGGAACAAGGTTGTCTAAGACCCGCCTTAAGCTTAACCGTCAGTAAGTTCCAATAGCTAGTGACCAACATGAATTTTTTCCCAACAATATCCATATGGTGCCAAGAAGAAATTCTGAGAGTTGAGTAATAAAATGATCGCTAAAGGGAAAATGCTTTGATCTGTCATCAAACTCTCTTTACTAATTCTTTAAATGCAAACACCGGAAAAAAGTTTTTTATTGCTTTTATAAAATAACTTTCCTGCGAAAAAACGCAAAACTCTTTGTTATGGCTGTGATTAAAAGAGAAATTCTTACCAGTCGCAAAGTCTTGTACACGAAGTCTTGCTCGCGCAATCATTTCTTGTTTTGCAAAAAGATGCTTTCCAAAATACGGATTTTTCTCTCTTAAAATGTAAGCGTAAGCGAAAAAAGTTGACACAGCTTGTTTGTAAAGATTTTCCAAGTTTCAGCCGACGAAGATATAGGTAAATAAAGTAAACTTGTCGAGTTTTGATCACTAAAACTATTTCAAATTTGTGCTTGCTTGATTAGCGCGCTAACAGCAAAACATCTCACGTCACAACCATGTCTAGATACTCTCATGCAAACACTCCTCTCAGCCAATCAGAGCGCGCGTACTATCTTTGTTATTTTATAAATGGAGTAGAGAGAGTAAAGAATAATTTGAAATAGTTATAGCTGTCCAAACACAAAAAGGTTTTTTTTACCTTTAGACCAAAGTTCCAGGAAACAAAACAGTGTACTGGTGCAGCGTTTTTGAAATCCCCAGGATGGAAAAAGCACATCATGTAATCAAGGTATTCCCCTTTATCGTCTCGATCTCGTATGCCTTATTTAGTGGCGTGATAACAAGTACCATGTACAAACAAATTTGACTCCTGAAAACTAACACTGGACAAAAAAATGGATTTGCACAAATTTGCTCTTAGCAAATATGTAGCAAAAATTCCAAAACTGAGGGGTAAATCTGGGGTAAATATGGTAAACGCCTCATTTGCCTACTCATTTAAACGCAAATGTCGCATTTACCATCTTTGCCCCAAATTGACTACTCAGGTTTTGAATTTTTGCTACATATTTACCATGAGAAAATTTGTGCAAATTAACAAATCGACAACAATTTTCTATGGTCTGTTTTCTTTTCGACCATAGAAGGACGTCAAATTGTTCAAAACAAAAGGGGAATTTTGATTGGTTGCTTAAATCGTACGATTGTTTGATTCTCACTTTTCATTGGTTTGTTTCAGCCGGCTATATACAGCCGGTTTATTAGAGTAATGGGCCACAATGGCCGACAAAGTGATAGTAAGGAATACTAAATTTAATGCGAATATTGCTAACAAGGCTAGACAGTTTCATCAAGTTAAAGTGATCATCATATCTTAAGATGAGGTCCATAGACAATCAAGTTAGAACTACATTACGTGTTTTTATAACAGTCTCTCGGAGTAAATGCTTTTTACCTTTTCCTCATTCCACTCCAGTGACCAAACGCAAAGAAACGTGGCCGTTTGCGCCATGGTTAGGAAAACTTCATACGTGCCTCTATTCTACAGAAATGCGGTAAAGGGCTATATTTTGAAAGAATTAAGTCTGAAAACACAAGAGAGATTCATCATTGACTTACTTTTAATAATTTATTACTTGGTAAATTATTTTCCTAGGTAGAGCCTGTTGTTCAGAAAGGCCATGAAGGACTGGTTCACCATATTTTGGTGTACGAATGTTCCTATGACTTCCCTAAAGCCTTTCTAAATCACTCTGGACACTGCTATGACAGATCGACCCCACAGGCGATCATGAGGTGTGCTGGTCAGTCAACAGTGGCTGCTTGGGCCATAGGAGGAGGGGTAAGCAGTGTTTACCAACAAAGACATCATCACCACCACCTCTATTATCGTCATTATCATCATCATCATCATCATCATCATCATCATCATCACCACCACCATCAAAGAGGAGAGTCGATATTACGATATTACGATCAATATTACGATAATCATTAACCATTTAATTATCCAGATAGATTTGAAGTTTTGCATGCTAATTATATTTCGACACACATGAGTAAACACTAACTCACTGGCACTCTACAACCATGAGAAATTGAACTCAGAATTGTTAGTATTTGAGTCGTAATTGGAAGACATTAATACATCCTTAAATCATTAAAACGTAATCCTCAAATTTCGTTTTACAGAGTTTTTACTACCCTGAACACGTGGGGATGAGAATTGGTACAGACGATACACCAAGATATGTTGTCATGGAAACACATTATGATAATCCTCTTCAAAGGACTGGTGAGAGCCCCTTTAAGTATAAACACGATTGAAAAAATTTCGGAGAGTAGCTGTACTTGAGCTGATTACTAGTACTATTAAATCAATCAGGCCCAATGGAAAAACAGGTATTGGCCGTGAAACGATGATGATAATGCATTTGATAGTAGACGATAGGTAATTCATTGACTTTGCCTTTTAGTATTTCACAAAAATTAATGCCTAAGCAATTCATTCGTTAAAATGTATCAAAAAAGCGATTTCACTCAACTGTAACTGGCACCTTCCTAAAAAGGACAACTACAGTTGTTCCCCCGCGGCCTTTCTGCATACAGTCATTTTGTTCTTCTTTCTACGGACTCTTCTCTTAGACAGACAGCAAGTGCCCGTTGGTTTTTTTTCAAAGAAGAAACGTAATATAAAACATGACTTTTTCTTTTAAACTTTAGACTTCGTGGACGGTTCAGGACTTCGGTTTTGGTACACGGAGCAAACTCGCATGTATGACTCAGCCGTAATATTTAGCGGCTGGAGTGTAGCATATTTTATGATGATACCACCAAAACAGAAAGAGTGGAAAATCACTGGGTACTGTCCATCAGCCTGCACAAAGAAGGTTAGTTTACTGGACAAATTCATCGTTTTGTTATGAGTGCATCTAAAACGAGAACCACCCAAAAGCCATTGCTGAAGGAGAAATACGATTGGTTACTTATTTTTTGACAACTCTGTACACGTAATTTGATGATATAATCCATGCACTTTACATACAAGAAAGATTACAATAGTAGTACTAGTAGTAGTAGTAGTATTAGTAGTTGTAGTACTAGTAGTGATAATAATAATAATAATAATAATAATAATAATAATTCTTTTTAGGGTAACGATAACGAGGTAATGACTGGGTGATAATGATAATGATAATTCACCATTCATCATCATCACAATCATTATTTTATACTTTGTACTTGTTATTGCCCCAGTGGTCCCAGTTGTTCAAAATTAAAGGTGGCCATGGATAACGCTCGCTCCACTCCGGCTATCCACTGGATAAATTTCTACCCATTAAATGGCGCAATTGTTTTCGTAATTATTATCCGCTGGATATATAGTGATATACTATATATTGAATGGCGCTATCCAGCTATTGAACAGTTGTGGCCAGTATGTTATTAAGATATGCTGTATCACAAGCGAATACATGTGAGTAGTACTTGAGCATCGTAGGTCTGGTCGTCGATAATCATCAATATGTCAGACTAAACGTGATTTTCGGTGTTTTAGGGCCTGGAAAAATCTCCACTACCAGGACATAAAATTAAAATTTTTGCAGCCTTGCTTCATACACATTTAGCAGGTAAAATCTGTATCCAAATCAAGTTTAAGAGTTTAATTAATGTGTGAACGTGCGTATGTGTGAATCCAGAAATAAGCCATCTCTCTAAATCTCTCTCTAGAAATGTTTTATAAGACTTACTGATGGCCATTTCATTGAACGAGCAACTTCATACACTTGCTTTTTTGTGTCAGTACCTGATGACGTAACGTCATTAACCTTTCATATTCTTATTCCGAGTAAATTATAGAACTGGGTTAATGTTAGTAAATGTTGTTGTACTTTCGTCGTGCCCACTGACTGTGAATAAACTGTATGCATAAAATATGTTTCTATTACAGGTAGAAAGGTACGAGTCCATCATCTTAGGAATGGAAAAGAGCTCAAGCAAATTGTTTATGACAACCATTACGACTTCAACTTTCAAGTAAGTGCTTTGTAGTTGTGAAAAAAAAAAAAGAAGAAAAACCGGCTCAGTGAATTGTCGTCATAGCCTACACCAGAGTAGCCGCACCCTTCCCGGGAGAAGGAAATGTGGTAGGAGGGAGAAGAGGGTGCGGCTATACTCAAGCTATTGACGACGGTGGAGAGACAAGTCATAGAATGGTTAAGCCGTTACATTTTAGTTTTATTACATTGATCTTCTTTCTTCCTCTTTAAATTTTAGGAATATCAGATGCTAAAAGAAGAGGTAGAGGTTTTTCCGGTAAGTAAAAAATTTCTGATTTGACTAATTCAACTTAAGAAATACAGGAGCCACAACACATAAAATATCAAAGCGGACAGACAAATGAAAAAAGAACGGCAGTAATCCTCAACATTTCATAGAGAAATCTATTTAAGACATCTAAATGTGACCCCGGGTGATTTTCTCAGGCAAAAAGAACCAAAGCCTTTTCATAAGAAAAAGAATGATATCTTTTGCTAATCTCTTATGTTCTATTCCCAGGGTGATGAATTCATGGTTACGTGCACTTACGATTCGACGGACAGAGATCGCGTTACTTTCGTAAGTTTCAAATCAAAAAGTATGTAAGGAACTTAATTATAAGAGAGGCTTAACACTTACTTGCGTAAATTCTTGACATCCTCAGTCTCAACACGACAAAACCTTACAGTCAAAAGCATCATGATCACTGATTGAAGAGTGGAAGTCTAAAAACGATTGTTGCTCTACTTGCGAATATCTGTCTTTAGTAAAATCCAACTAGTGGTCTATCATCAATGCTGCGTTCTGATTGGTTGAGCTACTACTAGGCTATATGTTATAGCCCACTGGTAGCGAAAAGCGCGGGCTTTTTGGTGCAAAAAAGGATTAAAATCTAGCTTTAACTCGCTAGAGTTTTTTTTATTCTCGATATTTTTGATCAACTAGTTGGATTTTACTAAAACAATTATTCCTCTCGCCCTCATGGCCTCTGAGTCAATAGCCCATTCGGCCTTCGGCCTCATGGGCTATTGACTCAGAGCCCATTCGGGCTCGAGGAATAATTGTTAATTAAACCGATCATCACTGAGTGGAATGTCTAAAATGCAATTCCACAATTGATTCCGTTTCCGTTAAATACCATACCAATTGAAGAATATGATTTTAGGAGAAGCTATCCACAATGAGCACAGTTACTGACAGGATACATTACTAAGGAAAACAACGGAAAATTGATGTAATCAATCCTTTATCTAACTTGAAACTAGGTGAAACATCTACCAAAGCATAGGCTTTTCATCAAATAACCAAACTTGCGAGTGCACCGGTGCACCGAACTGACGGATGAACCTTAGTGCAAAACAATTAGTCGATGCTCTAAGGAAAAAACGTTCACCTGCAATAACTTACAAAATGAATGAGTTTTCTTGTACTTTTTGAATAGCGAGCTAGTCGTCATAGTTTGTCTTCATTAGTCCTAGATAAACTCCACCAATCATCAAACCAATCAAAGCAGAGTGTAGAAACCTAGAAAATACAACCTTTTGTCGACAGTGATAAGCACAAGGAGTACAAATCTTTGCCCAAAGCGTGTTTTGCTTTTTATTAGGCTGATTTAGCAACAGAATGGGAACGTCAGTAGATGACGGCGCGCGCAAATCAAACTACTGGTTTGACCAATCGCAGAATGGCAAATTGAGCACCGGAAGTAGCGTTTTGTCCTTTCCGCGCGCTTTCCCGTCGTCAACTGACGTTCCTGTTCTGTTGCTAAATCAGCCTATTAACTTGTCTAGGCCAGCAAATAAATTAGCCATACAACTAATTATTCTTTAGGGAGGTTTTCAGACGACAGACGAGATGTGCGTTGCTTTTCTGATGTACTATCCAAGCGCTAATTTTACGAAATGCACCACTCTTGCTCAAGCTGCCGCAATGGGACTGTTTTCCAAATATGCACGGTAAGAGTTCCATTTTCCTCAAAGACAACCAAAAGAAGACGTCTGGCATTTTTTATTCGCTTAAACCCGCTCTTTGGTCTTTAATTCAAGTATCATAGAGGGTAGAGCGATTTTCGTATGACCTTGAAAAAAGGTTTCGGTAAGTGTTCGTTCTTTGTTTCATCTGCCAATGGATGAAAAGATCAAAACATGGCCTCTTCGTTTTCCCGCCAAAGAAACCCTAATATGGAGAAGGCATTGTTCGATTGGCCAATCGTGTTGTAGTATGACGTCAAAGCGAAGTATCGGTTGATTTCTAGAAAGTTCTCGGGCATGAAGTTTTTTCACCTGAGCGTTCGCTTAACCAATGAAAAGCCAGGCGCGTTTGTCTGTCCGTTCGATAAACCAATCAAATCGCTCTATTTCAGTTCGTTTGTCGTTTCTGTTTTGTTCGCGCGCTTTTATTTCAAGGTCATACGAAAATCGCTCTAATAACCGTGCGTAAAACGTGTAAGAAATTTGATTGCCCTCTTTCTCAGTTTCTGCTGAACTTCCTTTCTCGCGATAACGCCATTTCTCAGATATTCTTGTAACATAGCGCAGGTTTGTTGAGCCTATTCATTAACTGTACTTTGTTAGACAGCCCACGAAGGAAAAAAAATATTTCTACAAATTTATCAAAGAAAATCTCAGTGAGTGGTTAACATTTCCGGTCAGCGTTACCCTCTGACGTCACAGATGTTGAAGTGTTGGTACCGGTCGCTTCGACACTTTTGGCGGAAAACAGTTTTACTGTTAGATGTCATGCGGCCTCTAAATAACCAATAAAAGCGCGCAGTGTCCAACTTCAATAAAATCCCATGGACCAGCTGTTTAAGGAGCGTTATTAAATAAACTAAATGTTTTTTTTCATATAGTTGTATTTAAGCTGCCTCCTTTCCTGTTGCCACAGGAATGGAACACATCAGATCCGTTTCCCGCCAAAAATATGGACCAGTGCAATGACGCGAGATCTGCGAGCCGCTTATGACGCGGATCTTGAGCTTGATGTGAGATGCAAGGCCTCTGCTGCCCGAAACATACAGGTTTGTGAGTGTAATACAAGCTAATACAATACAGTCAGTCTGCGAACAAGCTCCTCAATTTCGAAAGAGACAGTTTTATGTTTACATCAACCACAGAGAAAATGAATTTAAAATGAGAATTCGCGTTCGTTCAAACTTTGTCGCCATTCGCCAGATGCCAAATATAATAACGGTATCCTGTCATTCAAACTAAGAAAGAAGGACTGCATTTAAATTTCAAAAGTAAAAGAAAGATTAATCGACAAGTGTTGATGTCTCGAGACGTTGATAGGGTGCTTATGTTACTCAACCAGGACGGCAACGATAACGTCAAAAAAGCAATAGATTTAGATAAGTAAAACAACAGCTTTGCTCGTGTATCAAGCTTTTTGGTGCATTCCTTTACCGTCACTGCACGACTAAGATGTGTAACTTCTTAATTTCACGTTTTGTAGAGGACGTGAAGATAAGGGAACGATTCTGTTTTTCCTTTTCGGAACTTGGATAAAGTCCTTAAGAATTCAGCTCCAAACAAATTCGATTACAGTCGAACCTCCACTCACGGCCACCTCTCCACAACCGCAACAGCCACTAACACATGTCCCCAACTGACAAAATAACCTCTTCACAACCAGTCATGTCCAATACTGCCGCACTGTTACGGACCGGCGACAAAAGCGTGTCCACAACTGCCAAAATAACCTCTCGACAACGGCCAGTGTTTTCAGCGACAGATGAAAAAGTCAAGAATGGTCACGAATTGGCACGTTTATGATCAATCTCGGCAACCGTATTTTGATTTTGCTTCATTTATACCGCTACAGTATGTACTTACAGCGAATGTTGCGAACCTTGCTCGTTTGGTGGTCCCGTGAACATTTTGATTGAAGACATTATTAAAGCTTTTTGTATATTTTATCTCCATACATTGTATATGATTGGATTACCATGATTGTGGGATGCAGTAAGCCAGGAGCCCATCAGCTCCTGAGTAAGCATGAACTTAGCAAAAAAACATGTTAAGTTGTACTCCCTAAAAAAAGTGTCATATAAAACCCCTACCCTCCCATAACGGCCACCTCTCTTTAACGGCCCTAAGGTGGCCGTTATGGAGAGGTTCGACTGTACCTTTGACAACTTGAACAAAATGGAATAAAACCGATCAGGTCTGAAACAAGGCGAATTCACTTTTTATATGACGTTTTCGCTGCCTTCGCCATCTGGTTGCGTAAGCTTCCTGATGTCTCCCGCGAGACGTCTTCCACCAAACCTTCAGTAGCAATGGGAAAACTACAGTTTATGTGGTGCACAGAGATAGAGCGGCAAATATGTCCCAAAAAGTGCAGACACTTGCTCGTTAAAATTTGTTTTGGGTTCTCGCTGTCATCACTGACGGCTGGAAAAAGACTGCGGTTGCTTGTAATTGATTCTGATTCAGATTCTTTTTTATTGCAGTAGCGGGGTAATAAATACATAAACAACCTCTTATTTGTGAAATGTTTGAACCCAGGGGTCATTTCATAAGCATGTTGAATATCATCCGGCGTCCGGGTAAAGGTGGTCCTGAATAGGGCTGTTGTTGACAGTGACTGACGGTTTCAGCAACCCGTGTGGTAGTCACCTTCAGAGTCAAAGTGAGCTGTATCACGTCAGTTGATGGTCAATTAAGTCACGATGTTATTGGTCGTCTGTCAGTTAAGCCGTGATGTTATTGGCTATGAAGACTCGTAATCTCGTTGGTACGTTTTGATCCGTTTATTGTCAAAGTCAACAGTAGTTGTTCGTTAGTCAAATTGTCGGTTGCCCAGTCATTCTCTCGTAGTCACTTTTGCTTGAGTCCGTCAATAAGTCGTTTGTACGGTGCCGGTAACTGTTGGCTGCGAATCAGTGGCGTTTTTTTCTAAGTTAGTAAACCAGCTTTCTAAAGCGAGTCGTCGATAGTAGTTTGTAGAACACGTAAAACATGTCGCAGAGTCCAAGTCGATTTAATGTTTCGTCTGTAAATGGTGTTCGGCAATGTGATTGTTGATGTCATCATTTCTCGCCGCTCGTTTGTGTTCAGTCAGTCGCCCACTAAGGTTTCTGCTGGTGTGACCAATGTAGGTGGCCTGGCAATCGCCGCATTTGATCTTGTATACTGCTCCCTGTCTGTCATCCGGTTTGTCTTTGTCCTTGACTTTAGTTTGTTCTTTGCCTGCAGGGTGTCGACAAGGCTAAGAAGCCAAGCATTACCTCACCGTATAAACCGGTAGATCAATGTTTGATGACGAAGAACAATGCTAATGACGTCACTGTGCAGACAGGAAGGACTGGGTACCTGTTTGTAGCGGTCGTTCTGGCCAAGGTCTTGCGAGCGATGTTTTGAATAACTCCTTTACTCTTTGCATATTTTTTCAGGCAGGTTTTAAAGTGTTAACATTTGAATAATAAGGCAGCACAAACTCTTCATCCGGTGAGCTGGTTTTATTTTCATGTTTTTCATATGGGTATTGGATGTCTAGGCGAAAGAGTTATGGAGTAAAAGCTAGTAAAATTTTGATATGTTAAATAAAGGCAGAAGTGAAAGAGTGTACATAAATGTTTTGAAGTATTAATTTAGGCTCGCTAAAACACTCGTACTTACAACCTTTTTTCAAGGTAAGTAAGATCTGTTTCTTTGATCTGCTTCTTTCCTGAACCTCCATTCCTTTTCTTTTCTTCCCTTGAGGCTGCGTTAGATACGTAAGGGCTGTCCAGCGGAGAGATAATATGAAACTCTGGTGTTTTGCCATAATTCGTGGACCTGTGGTTTGTCTTTGTGGCGCATTATTTTTGCTGCTTAATGAAGAGGCGCTTTAATGTGACCGGAAGTTCATAAGCCAGTCGTGCTCATTCCGCTGGGTAAGGGTGACATAGGTTATAGGAGCAAAAATGGTCATTATCAGATGAGTTTTGAAGATGATCAACGCATTTATAGTCACCTTAAAATACTGTTGTAAGATACGAAGCAGCCAGGAGTCACCAGCTTATCATTTTTATTGCACGTTTTAATTAATACTTTCCTCTCTTTCATTACTTAGCCGCTTTTACAAATTTCAAACAGTTCTATATGTCTTACATTCATCTTATGATTAGCCACCTACAATGAAATTGATACACAAAGTTACCGTGGTATCATACAAGCTCTAGCACAAAATGATTACATTCACATCATAACTATGGCACCGCTCTGAAAAAAGTAAAAATACAACAGAATAGCGCCAATTTGACCGTGGAGAAGGGGTATTCAACGACGCTTATTCTGTGAGGCTCCTCCCCGAGGCCTAACCCCTATACATTTTTATAAACCACTTTTGAGTGAAAAGGTACTCCGTTGGTATACTTTCTACTGCATGACAAATGGTACCCTTTCACATAACTAGTTTAGAACACTGCATCCTTTTATCTGCTGTCAATGCATCGTCTTTTTAATTTGAATGAATCTTTCCACACTTCCATAAAATGAGTGTGTTGGGCCTTTTTGGTCCTTTTACAGACCGAAATGTTAGATTTCCCTACCCTTTCTTATACCTCATGCAGTTAATGAAATCCCTTCTCTTTAATTTCATATACATGAAGCCTAAGAAAAAGGGGAAGCCCTTTCGGGGGTGAGGCTGGTCCCATTATAGGGAGTAACCCGGGCAATTCGAGCACAATTGATCTTTTAAAATGCTTAGTGGAGGATACTGAAAGCTAAAAGATAACCACACACTCAAGGCTTACAAGTAATTTTAAACAAAATTAGGCCATTAGTGCATGTTTTCTTCGATGAGAGCTTGTTTTCTATGTTTTTAATTAAAGTAATATCAAATATCGTTATACGGAATCCTTTACATGTCTTTCCGTGCACACTTTGGACTGAAGTGGACAATAACATGATGGACAGTTCAATAAATTTTTTAACTTACGGCATTTTCGGTTGCACATTGCTCTGCAGTTCCTTCTAAAGCGTTTAATCTTGCAGCTCAAAAACACTCTATGTAACTGACACCAGCTTCGAGACACGTTCTTACATCTTCGCCTGTTGCCGTCATTCAACATTGAAAACACATCTGTCCAAATGGGAGTAGAAAACAAATTCATGAAAATCAAATAAGCGTTTATTTCTATACTCTGTTGCATCAGGTTTCTCGTTTGTCTGCAAAACATCCGGCTAAATTCGGTTCCTTTTGCTATGACTGATAAATTTTTGTAAAAGTAGTTTTTGGAGGAGAGGGAATACGATGAGGATAGGCCCAATATGGGGGTTAAACTTGTAGATCATTTTATCCTCTCGTGTGCTGGTATAATACGTTTGTTCTTGAGAGGATAAAGGTCCTATATTCTCCCTCTTGGTTTCATGCAGCTATAACTTCTGATTATTCAACGTTCACATTTTGAACACATACAGTATCAACTGGGTCAGTCATAATCATAATTGTTATATAGTTGGAATTTTTTTTCCAACCACGTGCGCACTTCCAGCCAAAATCTCTGAGCGTGAAGTATTCATTTGCAAAATCTATGACGTGAGAGGGTAACAGTGCACTGTTACTAGCGAATGTTGACTGACGACCGCCGTTACAGTGAGGTTTCAGTAATAAAAATCCAGCTTCAAAATTTTCCAGCTATCTAACAAATTACTTAAAGACTGGTCCCTCTGAAAACATTTCATTTTGTTTCCCTCGACTCTGAATGTTTTCCTTAGCTCTGCTTCTGGAAACATTAAGATTCTCGGGAAACAAAATCAACTGTTTCCCTTGCCGGCGTGGGACCGGTCATGAAGTGAAGTGATCAGAAAATTGATCAGAAAATTGATCAGAAAATGTAAATAAGCGCTATATAAATTGGTAAATTATTATTATTATTATTATTATTATTATTATTATTAAGTGCATGTTTAATGTTTGTATTACACTCACCCTCTACAGTATCTCTTTTATTAAACAGTTCGGAAAACTGTTGTAGATCAAGATCGTCGGAATAAACTTCAGAAGTTACCATTGTGGCAAGTGCAGTGAGAAGGACAAGAATCAGAAGGTTGATTATATTTGTGAGAGCCATGACTGTGATGAAATTTTTAATGTTCTGATTAAAGACAAGAAAAAAATATTAGATCTGTTGAACTCATATCTTCACTTCGTCCTTTGTTTCCCGTTGAAAGGGCCAATCGTCATTTCTTACTTCATAGATCAACACCAACTACAATAGATGTTGGTCTACTATGCGAACGGACCAATTAACACCTAATATAAACTCAAGTTATCAATTCTTTTTTACTCAGCTCAGATTAAATTCAAATTCACCTTCATTTGATCGCCGTAAGCACCTTTGGTGTTTCATCAAGTGCATGTCTTTCAAAAAAAATGTAAATAACAGTAGCTTATTTTTAAGGGCCTTCTCGTTGAACGCATAAGTAAAATTGGATATGAGATATTAGCAAGGCTCAAGTTATTGGATTAGACAGTGTCTGTAGCCAGCAATCTCACCGAATGACGATGACGTTAATTATACTGCAAAAGCTTATAATAAAAGTAACCAAATTACGTCAATGGACTGTTAATACAAAGACCAAAAAAATAAAATAAAATAATTAAAAAAAAAGGACAACAAGTAGAGAATCTTTTCCTTACCTTTCTAAAACACTGTCTATGCAGTGACAGTAAGTTGAACTGTTTGAAGCCTTTCTCTTCGACGGTACTGAATATCAACTGATAATCGAACCCGTAATTAAACTATAAAAAAGCGACCAATCCTCAGCGATGGAAATGAGGTTACAAAACTTGTCAAAGGAAAGACAAGGATGGGGAACGGTGTCCGGATCAATCAACTTACCTTATTCGTGGGATATTTTGTTCAAGCGGAGAAAAAACCATCTGTAAATACATTATATATTAGTTCCAAGTTCCTGACATTTAGTTTCAATTGATTTGAAAGATAGCAATATCCATACGTTCCTTTAAGACTCGAGCTTTCACCTTTTAGACTAAACGAATGTCTGCGAAACATCCCGAAGGGATGAGTATAAGGGGTTTTTTGAAAAAACCTTCCATTGGAATTTGGAATCACAATCTACTTGAAACTAAAATCTATTCGACTATATGCTGATTATATTCAGGGAAGGTTGGAGATGTTATTTAAAAATGAATTCAGAGGTTAATATTGAGTGGGATGGTTTGATTTTTTAACATTTCGAGTGATAAAAAGATGTAAAATATATACAAAATTTATCAGTTGGTCATTGAAAGTTCTTTGCTACTTTTAAAACCCTTTTACGATGCGACATATTTTAAGAATGAATTCGTTGCGGTGAAAGATTTTGGTGTTGGATTCTAGGTAGTTTTAAAGGTGTACAGTTAATACTGCTCTTCTTAATTCCCATGAAAAGATAGTCATGCAAAATTAACAATAGTTTGAAGATAGTTGCATGGCTGCGCGCGGCGCCGGGTTGCATGCATGGGTTCGTGTCAGACTTTGAAACCGGGCATGTGTCATTCGTATCCGGCAAGGAGCAAATTTAAAAACAAAAAAAGACAGACTTCAATTTTTCCTCACTTATCACAGAAACCCTCCGTGAGAATAATGTCAATACGGACCAGCTGCAAAAATATTCGGCGAGGAATAGGTGTCCGATGGCTTGTTGCTTGTTGATGGACCAAAACCACTTTATTATCAATGATAATCAAAATTAACAGCAGCTGATCGCCCACGTTTCGGCAGGGAAATAGCATTTAAATTCATTGAATCATTAATAAACCACGTCTTTGCTTTTTTGCTTCAAGAAATAATTGTGTCGAATCAGACATGGTTCGTGACACTTTTTACCCCTGAGGGCATAAATTTTCCTTAATTTGGTATGGCTCAAGTTCTTTGCGAGCGAGCTTTCTTAGCCGCGGTCTATCAATCGTGAGGGGCGAATGAAGACTCTCAACTAATTCCTCTGGAAGCGCATGTTATGAAGTGTTATAGGATCGACTCCTGCTCAAATATTGGAAAAGTCAAAGGTCAATGGACTTACGGCCATTCATTTTAAACCGTTGGATGAATAGAACAACCATTTTTATGTTCAAATCATTCGCTTAAAAACACTAATAACTTAATTGAGGCCATCTCATCGAACGTGAATAATTAATGATTTATAAATTTAATTTTTGTCACACGATTTTTGATACACAACATGATTGTGGCTAAATACAAGATCTACATTTGGACCATTTCGAATGCCAAATTAGGAAGAATTTCCCAAGTTAGCAAAACGTTTCGCAGTATTTTCTACATACTGATGTAAACGTTTTCCCAGGCTTCTCTGCTAGACAGGCATCTTTAAACAAGGCTTCAAACATGCAGTAAGACAAGTCTCTTGGATCTGGACAACCTACGAGAGGCACGGGACTAGTATTATTAAGTGAAGGCCTAAAAGGAAAGTTGATTAATTGGAACAGTTATATGCACTTTTAGGGCGTATAAAAATGCACACCTCTTCAGGACTTATCCCAAATTATGTTGGTCACCTGGCTATAAAATAATTTCAATTTACACTGAAAATGAAAATTATCTGTTTCAGCCCTAAAGTACCAATTCAGCTGATTCAGCCCCGCGGCCTGGAGACTTTGAACACAATGTATGCCAAAACATCCCAATCACTGAGGCTATTCCAGCCCACGCTAGGACCCCTTTCAGCCCTTGGGTCCAAATCAGCCTTAGGTAATTGGATTGCATTGGCCCTGATTTAAGGGAGCCGAATGAGAATCAAAAATAGAACTGTATTTTACTTACTGAAAAGGCCCCATTTTTAGGGCTAAACAGATCTTTCTTATTTACAGTCTAATCGTTTTATTTAAAATTTTGTATTACAATGAGAACTGTAGCAATAGCAACAAGAAGTAACAATAAAAACAACAACAATAGCATTAACAACACCATTGTTACTGTAGATCTTGAGAGCATAGTTAAGCGCAAAATTTCAGTATGAACTATTACCAAGAAAGGATATAAGAAGCCAAAATTCTGACACTTAGCAAGAGAAATAGCTTCAAAAGGGATAAATTACCCGTTCATAATCAGAAAAAAGGCGAGGAAATGGCAAAAGGTTTCAATGGAGAGTGAGACAGATGTCCATTTTCTTTGACAGTCAAAGGCTGATTATGGTGCATATCTTGGAAGGTGTTACATGCCTCCTCCAGCCTTCTGCTTCGGCCGGATAACATGCAACCTGCTTGTTTTCAGTTTTATGACTTTTGTTTCAATATGTGCAGCTTTTATGAGTAAGGGTTTTCTAAAACTTAACACGGTAAAAATCACGGATAAAAAACGACGTTTCGACCCATCTTCGGTCATTTTCAAATAAGTAAAAATGTTAAAAGACGCGTATAAGGTGTAAACATATGTTAAGAACTACAAAAATATGTTTGAAAATGATAAAAGAATGAAATAAAGCATGCATGCAGAAAAAAAGACAACAATAGAATCTAATTAAAAGAGCTATTGTTTTACATAACACAGTAAAAATCACTATTTGATAGTTATTCAGTACTGTGTTATGTATATATAGCTTTCTGACTCTATCTTTTTTCTTCACCATCAAATTTTCCACATTCTGTAACAAAATGTCCAAGACAATGCCAACCAGAATGTTCCCTAAAACTCAGCATTGCCTCTGTATAATGTGTGTTTGGAAGTCCTAATAACCGCTAAATTCATATTCATTTTCACATTTCCTAATAACTTTGAACAAAAGTAAAGCAAATAGAAATATTCCCTAATGCTAAAGGTAATAAAATCACAACGTTTTGAATAAACAAAACTTACAATTTATTAATATGTTCATAATGCTGAGTTATTTCTTGCGAGCCTTTTTTTAAATTTAATAATTAAAGTGAAAAAGAAATGGAGAATTCCACCCTACCTTGTTCTTTTGTTGATTTGTCATCGTTACTGAGCCGTGAAGATGGCAATGTTCTGTAATAAGGCAAACTGCTCACAATACCCACCACCGAAGCGAGCAAAATGAATAGAACGGTTTCTGACAGAATTTTTTTGGACCACATGGTGTTCACAGAGAGCTTTTCAAACAGAACTTGTAATCTTTTGAATGAGGAAGCACTGAATAATCGCGGTTTTACAATTTTATTGCTTTCATAAATTATCCTGCCTCTCCAATATTGTACTTTTAGCACCCTGAGTCATTAAATAACATCAATTTGATAATATTTCTTCTGACTCAGTGAGGTGTCATGTAAAACTTCAGATCTGTGATTAAATTGCAATAGATTGTCAACTGATAAAAATGAAATGAGAAATTGGAATCCTGACCAAGTTCCCCAGTATACTACAAATTACTAACACTAACACTATAAGTAAACCCACTAACCAAAGCCAAATTAAGCCGCAAAAAACAATTGTTAGTTCCTAAAAGTAATTTGAAAAGCCAGTTTAAAACCAAGATAAGTCCCTGCGACAACAACAAAAACTACGACATTTCAGTGATTATAATTATGAAATATTGAGTACAGCACACATACACGCGCACGAGTAAATGCAGGATTTTTCGCATTTACGTACATGTATGCTACCTTCGGTTGTGCTTAGGTATAGATCGATCTTGTTACACTTTCTTCGATTTTCATAAAGCAGTGAACGGTTTCTCGAAAACAAAAGCTTTTGGGTTACCATTAGGCGAAGCAACGTGACTGGCCGGTTGAAAAATAGCTATGATGTAACTACCGCACGTATATCTCGGTAAGTAGGAGAAAATAACCTGAAGTTTTTAGTATTGTATATGTTGATATGTCTTTACTGATATATCTATAGCTTCACTGTTGATTCCGTTTGACCAACCAACCAAAGTTTGTCGGCAAGCAATCGTTTTTGAATTTATATTCCTAATTTTCCACATTGGTAGTAAGTTAGCTTTGGCGATCTGAAGTGGTGAAGTTGTGGTTGATCAAAAGTAAAAATGTGATCTCTAAACATTATTGTTTTTTCTTTTCATTGCAGTCGACCGCGCAAATGCACTCGCAATTCTGATTAAAAGTAAAGGGCTGTGGCTCAATTTTATTCTTGCTTTAAAAATTAGTTTTAATTCATTGGTTTTGAGTATGGTAATATCTGGCTTGTGCTAGTGTTGGGACAGCTGGTTGGTTATCAATCGCAATGAAATGACTATTTTCTTTATTAAACTACTTCTAGTCGCAAATAGAAAAGCAATAATTTCTACAATAAAATTGAAAATCCTTCTCCGGAGTTTGATGAATGTCACAGGCGTTGTTGTAGATTACTTCAAACTTGCAATAACATAAATCTCTTGCGTCGGAACAGCCAGAATCTCCGGTGAAGTCTAAGAAGGAGAAAATAATATATTAATGAGTCAGAGAAAAAGATTACTGAAAAGTCCATTTTTGGACTTTGTCGATTTTGGGATAAAATTCCCCTCTCAAATAGACGCTTAATATCTTTAAAATTATTTTCTTTTAGTCCGCCCAAAAAAAGTGCGTTTAATCGAAAGAGTCAAGGGCAAGGTCATTTATTATTGTTTGAAAAACATAAAAACACCTCAATATAAATCCACTATATAGCTTCGTTCAACAGATAATTAAAGGCACTGTTTACGTTGTTAAAACAGCGAATAATCAATAAGCCTTATCTCTTTAATGAGTGCACGCTTGGCCTCAAATACTTACACTGTCATGATTAAGCATGCGATACCCCTGCTAAGAACCTGGCCGATTTACCACCAGCTCCGCATTGTAATCGTTTAAAAAACTCTTTTCTTTTAGTAAATAGGATATCGAAGCTGTTCGTTAATTCCTAATTTTAGACACGTCTTCAGTGGCAAACGTTGATGGTAACCAAGTTTGTTATTGGATTATGATCGACATTTATAGGTGACCGCATCAAGCCAAGCCATAATTCAAACAAAAATGCGATTCAGTTTAAAACTTCTTCAAATTTTACTCTACTATTTGTTGTTAACTCTGAGTGCTTAAGTCGAAATTAGGATAAAAACGTCTTGGTTTTTTCTAAACTGTTGATAAATTTTAACAATATCTCCCCAAATTTAAGATCAAAATTTTAAATATCCAAGCCAATAAGTTACGAGTCACATGATGATATCTTGCTCATAACAGAAAAAAAGTTATTAACTTAAGGTGACATTCTGTCTGACATCATTAATTCTTAATTCACGAGTGTAATGTTTCTCTCGTTATTATTATTCATTATTATTTTATTCCTAAAGAAAATGTATGATCTTAGGATAATACACCTTAATTGGGGTGTTGATTTCCTTGCCAATGGTTTTGACGAAAGGAAAGTTCCGTGGTGCATGAGGAAAATTGCTTGCCATGAAAGCCAATGAAGAAAGTATAAAGAAGATTATACGGTGATTTGAAAACATTTCTATAACTAGGGTCGTCTCTACAAAACACCTGTTGGAACAAAATGAAAGGGTAGAAACGGGATAAACAAAGGCAAAATTCTCGGTGAGAAATTGACAAAAGTATGTTTAATAAATTAATGGTTTTCGTTTTACTTCCAAAATGGAATTCCAAACTTACTCAATAATACCCCGTGTATACGAGTTCGTCTATCAAAGTAAGAATGTAACTGCCCTATAAGCTTATGCACAAATAGATGAGAGTTCATGTTTTCAGGTACACGTTGCGGGAGTTTGAAACACAAGACAAAAATGCCACAACAAAACATGTAATGATATAAAAACAGAACTCACATAAATGTGTGAGAAAAATCGTCTGAGTGTCTTTGAGAAAAGACAGTCTTTAAAAACCTAGCACTGATAACATAAAAAAAAAAAAAAACGATCGAACAAGACAAGACTTTGAATTCTTTACCTCGTACACAGAGGGCAAGAAGAAGAACCCTCTGGATTCACAGCGCAGGATTCAGTACTCAGTACTTTACCTCTTATAGTCAAAGAAATGTGCGATTTATAATGGCGAATATTACACCTGTTGGTAAACAATTACTTATTAGTAAAATCCAACTAGTGGTCAATTAACAATAAGTGCTGCGTTCTGATTGCTTGAGACACTACTAGGCTATTAGTTATAGCCCACTAATAGCAAAAAGCGCCGGCTTTTTGTCGGCAACAAAGGATTAAAGTCTAGATATTTTTGAACAACTAGTTGGATTTTACTAAAACATTTATTCCTCAGCTCGCACTCATGGCCTCTGAACTCAGAGCCAATTCAGGCTCGAAGATTATTATTGTTAAATAGTCATCAAGCCATCTCCATTCACATTCAGTTTGGCAAATTTAGCGTGCGCCAATATCAAATTTAACATAACAGTTTAGCCAACGCTGGCGTCTTTAAAAATTTTACGCAATACTGACAAAGCTATTGCTGACAACGTTTTTATTCTCCTGAAAGAGCTTTGTATTCAGAAAAGAGCAAAAAAAAAAAATAGATAATCTTCAAGAAATCTTTCCCGTGATCGCATGATGCTTAAACACAACGGTTACGGTTTCACCTTATAGCATTTTAAAAAGGGCATCTGCAATGCTTAAGGTGGCTCTATACAGTTTTTCAGGGTCAATACCTCCCAAGTTTGAGCATAAACTACGTATACGTCGCCATAAACGAAGAATTGGAAAAATTGCCACCGCAGAGTTATATTAGATAAAGATGAAAATTGTTATGATCAGAGTTACAACGATATCGGAGTTGTCATAGCAACGGAATGACGCTATTACCTATTTCACTCGCAACAGTATATCTTGGCACTGAGGACTGAATCTTTCACGGGAGCTTTTTCCTCCAATAGCGGCCCTGACGTTCCTGAAGTTTAAGAGAAATCTGTAAGTGAGAGCGTTATCGAGATATTTTGGGAGTTTTTATGGTTAGAAACACAGTAAAAAAGGACAAACTTGATATTTGGCAATTATCTGTAGAAAACGAAGCGCTTTTGACATGCAATTTCACCTCGTAATAGTTTCAATCTTTTTAAAGGTCGTGAAGCGAAAAAAACCGCGAACGACCTCGGACGTCTGAGAATCAGGCTACAAACAGTACATCTCCACCAACGCTTTGGGGAGCATCGCCGCCCCATTCTCAACTATGGCCACTTTCCTAATCCTACTACTGTCTCCAAACATTTTAATCAAGCCGATCACTCTATCAACGACGTCTTTCTTATTCCCTTAGAAAAAATCCGTGGCAACCGTGACTCTGTGAGAAAGACTCGCGAGGCTCACCTCATTGACTGAAAACCTCATGGTATAAATAGACGTGATGAACTCAAAAATCATATCATTTGTCTTTTTTTAGTAGGCCTATCATTTTCTGTTTGCTTTGTATTCAAATCTCGCATATTTAACGTCCATCATCTATCTGTATTCACTTTTCAGTTATAACGCTCTTCGAAGTTTTGTGTTGCAAGCCGAAATACAGGGCAAATATAATTCACCACTTTATTTTCATTTTCTTTATTTTTTTTTTCTATCACTCTTCCTGCCGTAAAGATCTGTTGACTGTTTTAAATTTATAATTTGGTTCTCAAGATTTTATCAAAAAAGGGCTACTGAAGATCGGCCGGAGCCTCACTGGTTTGACGTTGTGGCCTGCCTTCATAAGTGCTTCAGTCTGATACTAGTTAGTTGAATCGGCCAAAATTTAAATTGTCAGCTGAGAAATGACCGGACTTTTAACTGATAGCCGAGAAGTGTAAAACACTGTAGCTTTAACTATCCCCTCAATATCTTGTGAATATCACTAACAAATAGGATAGTTCTGGCATAGATCGCTACCGTTACTTAGCTTGCGTTACAAGAGTTGCGTAACTAAAACTACACGATTATCTTCCCGATAGGCCTATCGGCTAAAGAAGGCAAGGTGGCTTTTTCGTCACGGCGAAGAAGAGAAAATGGCGCTTTTATCTCGGTGGACTGCAAAAAGCACTAGATTTTTAACAGATTTGAAGAAGCTTCTCACTACTTGTTTAGAAATCTGTCAACGAACACAGTTACAAACAGGATAGAAAACATGGCAATAGCCCTTCACCAAATGACACAACAGAATCCAGTTATGGAAAAACGGAAAACTTCGCAAATTTAACTCAGAGTCAAAGGTAACTAGAACTTCCAAGCCTTATTTCTAGCGAGCGAGTGATGTAGCAACTAACTGGTAAGCGAAAACTAAGCTGGTGTTTGTGACAGATTTCGCGCTGCGTGATGTACTGAATGTTCTGTTGTTGTTTAAGTTTTTGCCGCCTTGCCTTTTGCCTGTTTCTTGGTGCTCAAAATCACAAATTCCTCTTTATCCTTGAATGAAGGGGAAAGATTCTTGATATAGCCGTATTTCTTCAGCTTGCGCCACGATTAGAGTAGACCCAAAGCACGCGTTGCTGTCAAGCGTTACTGTCACGTGTTTGGGCAAGGAGCCTTATATAATATGGCATACCGTATCTCTTTTCTTCGCTTTTTCGTTATTGTCTTTTTTTTAGAGGGGGAGGGGGCATTTCGTTAGTGGATTACTTTCTCAGATTCTTTACAACTTGGTTACCTCTTATGGTGAAATTTTATTTATTTCTTTTCTTTGATTCTGAGTTTATGTACAAGTAGTCTATATTAATGACAAGGCCTCAGTCAGCTTTGAGAATAGTTGGTATATGAAGTACTTTTGACATTTAGGATTACAAAATGCTTCACAGCTCTTTTTTTAAATTAAGGATGGGAATGTATGAAGTGTCGATCAACCTGGTTAATTTAAATTTCTCAAGTCAGAATTATTTTTAGCTTGGCAGCTGATGATTAAGTTCAGCATCTCTTAAAATTTTGTTGTGTATATTGAAAGTGAGACTTCAGAAGCTGACAAATCCGTCCCTTATCAGGTAAATTAATAAATGCTCTTTAAAAGAATTGCTTTTTGGTTACATAAAGAGCAACCCTGGCAAATGTTCTTTTAATGGTTGTAGGATAAGTGATTTTTAAAACACATATTAATGTTAATCCTCTGCATTACGCCTATGAGGGTGACAAACATCAGTTTTCTCCTAAACAATATCAATACACAATCAAGATAAAAGGTTGTGAGAATTAATATAATAATAATCACATGAGAGGAAATGCTTTGAAATGTATAGAGACCAGTTAGGAGAATTTATATGTGAATATTAAGGCTTATAGGGTCAGAATGAGTGGTGCAGGTGCATGCAAAGTGTGCAAATATGGCCAGCTTTGCTTGTTTTGCCCAGTTTAGAATGGGGCACTAGAACGGCCATCATATATTAAATGCTTTTGTTTTTCTTTTACAAATGTAAAGCGCCAGTTTACAATTCTCTACACCGGTTCTAGTGTATCATTTTTTCTCAGCTTCAGATTTTTACTAAAATAATTCTAGTTTTCGTCAAGCAGCATCCGGTGGTTTCTTTAGGTGCTCGCCGAAAGACTAGCCATAAATAACTTGTAAATAGCTAATTATGGAAAAATGTTGATGATGATCATGATGATAAAAAATGATCAAAGCCAATAGAACTGACTTGTCAAGAAAATGTCAAAAGCTCAGGTTACACTTGCCTGTTGATACAAGCGATTTGGCGCGATTACAAATCGCGCGAATAAACTATAGGCGATATGTTACCACAAGATCGCCCTCGTTAAGCTTGTTATCAATGCTAGAATTTTGATTTTTTTTGTATTTGTTAAAAATACCAAAAATCACACTTGGTAGACAAGTTAGTTGTTACAGATTTTACGACATTTGGAAAAACGCACTAAAATCGTAACTAATCGCCACTGAAATCACCACGGACTTGCGTTAAACGTCCCCATCATCAGATGTGAAGAACCATTGAATCGCAACTCAAAGAGGCAAAATATTCGGTTTCTCTTATGCTGTAAGTACAGATGTAGGATGTAACACCAAAACAGCAAAGAAAAAATGACTTGAGTTTTTCCGGTATTTCACTTTTTCTTCTTTATTTTAAAGTAAGCCTCATTTTATAGGAGCTGTGTCACGAAATTCAGCCAAATTAGGTAGTTACAAAATGCCCGTTAAAAACATAAAAATAACCACTTCAAACATTAAAGGAAGGTTAAAATAACACGACCGATACAACAGATGCCACGGATGGGCAAAACTGAAGAAGATTGGAACGGATTGAAATTTGGGTTTTTGAAAACTGTTCAGCCTAACAGTTTTTCAAAGTTGATCTCTGCTGTTTAAAACTTCAAAAATAATGCTCAGGAGACATATTTCTTTGTCTCGAACCTCTGATTTTGTCATTTCCATGTAATTTCCTTGCTTAGTATAAGTTCCATACCGATTGCTTGAGGGCGAGTAATTGGCAAAACTAAACAAAATGAACTGGACTGCCGTGACACAGCCCCTTTAAAATACTAGCCTTACTTCAAGTGCGGTACTTGATGCCACTTCTCTCCCCTTACTGCGGGTACGTGATATCAAGGAAACCGTATTGTGCGGTATGTATGTCCTCCGCGAGTGGTCACATTTTCAAACACGTACAAGCAACGAAGCGTGCTTTACTGCAAATAATTAATAATTAAGATAATATGTTATGTGTTTCATTTCACTTACACGCGATTTATCTGTTATTGCACTGAATATCACGGAAAAAATGGGAATGACATCATCTGACTTCTAGAGCTCGTGCCACGTTTTATTAGGGTACAAATAGGGTACAAATAAAAAAAAAACTACTTAATTACATGTACATTAGGTGTACATGTTTCGCTTCTTAATCGTTCATTTACAGATATAGCCTGCGTGCAGACGATAACCAAACTCTGATTAGTACCTCTTTTTTCATCATGTTGTATCAAATAACGTGCATATTAGGGTTTGACCGGAAGAGAACATGGAACACCAAGTTTGTTGCTCAAAGATATCAGTTGGCATGCTGTTATGAATTGATTATAAAGGCCATAACAGCACTCCGTCCGTGATCTAGATGAACTCTTATTATCTGTTTTTAATCCTCCTTTCACTTCATGAACAAAAGCTCAGCGGAAGCTTTGTTTAATCACTTGATTTGTTTTATTTGTTTGCTGTGTATTTATATAAAATCTTTCAGTTAGTTCTTTCTTTCTTCGTTGTAGAATGGAGCTACTCAGCTGTACGTTAGTCACGTTCACAAATCACTGAGATGAGATTCGCTTAGATTTCCTAATTGCCACTAGATACGAACTATTAACAAAATACATTTGATGATCACGGCCGGGCAGCACTTCGCACGGCGATGTTATGTCAATATATACAATATGTTGTTTTAAATGTGTCTGAATATAAATAAGCAAGCCATCTTGAGAAACGAAAATATTGTACCTTTAGTTAGTTTCGTCTTTATAAAAACAATTATTTTTGTTTCCTGATACAAACAGGCTTTGTAAACTTACAACAAAAATCCGATTAACGTCACTTCGTTAAGTCGTCACGAAGTTCTCCGCCGTTAGTTAAGGTGTATAATCAGTGCTTGGTCTTCAAATCATTTAAAAACACTTCGGCGAACGTTGGATGGAATCCATGTGTAGGTTATAAAACCTCTATCTCACTACAGTAATGTCACCTTGTTAAAGTTCTGTATCTTCTACCACAAACACCTTGAAAGTGACACTGTTCACCGTGTATTCTGCCAGTGTAGAGCGTTCTTGGTCTAACAGTATCTGAAGTAACACCTTTGTAGCTTCGGGTAAACCGTGATTCCTATTTTCGCAGGATGCCTCATGGAAGCGAGTATGTCTTGTTGTCGCACCGGTCGCCGATCGAGGAACTGGTTTAAATTCCAACACCTTATAGTCCCCTCTCCTGTCGCTTAACTTCGACCCCACAGCCTCTTTAAGAATATCACTCAGTGAAGGGGTTCGAGTCGGAGATAACTTCTTCATGGTAAATAGAATAGTCGTCGAACTGCGGCTTTGCTTACGAAAAGGTAATTTACGTGGCTTATAGGCCGCTTGGAGATGAAGATGTAAAATAGCGAGTCAGGAAAACCAGTTATATAACCTACTCTCGCTCATCAAGTCTGGACAAAATGATCAAATTCTTTGTTGCTACTCTTAATCTAGTTTCTAGTGATTGTATATTCTGCAGTGTAAATCCTGCAACAAAAGAGGCATGTATATTGGTCATTGGTGGAATTGCTGTCGCCGCATTGATTTTTAATCCTCAAGTATTAGTTCGAAGTTCCAGGCCTCCAATTGACATAGTTCAGATTCCAAAATGCCACATGTAAGTGAGGTTTTCAATATTCATCGTCGTTCTGTATTGCTATGATCCGTAAGAAATTTAAATCGCTGAAAATAGGCTTAATATTCAAATCTTAAGTGAAACAGAAATCAATTTTCGTACTTTAAGATTGTATTATCTATCTAGGCCGGTCCACGCTATCCCTTTGATGTGATAAAGTGCGGTGGATGAAATGGGATTCATGACAATTTTCTTTCATCGAGTTATTCAATATTGAACACACAACAATGGAGCATATGTGTATAATTACTCTCACTGTAAATAACTGGAATTCCTGTTTGCCTTTACATCTTGTATCTGCAAACAGGGAAGGCGAAGTGGGTGCAGTTGGGGAGCATAAGCCCTTGCACCTAATTTTTCCAAACAAAGAGTGAATAACTACACTCTTTTGTTTGCTTAAATTGCGTTTCACTGCGACGATCATACCTTCATTTCATTTCATTTCATTTCATTTCAATAACTACACTGTTAACAGGAGAGTCACCAGTCAGCTCCCTTCACCTGAAAAAAATGGTCCGCCGTTTCGGCAGAAATAAATACAACAAACAAGTTAGAAAACCAGGCTTTGTGAACCTTCCACCTTTAAATTAAAGAAGACCAACTGCTTTAAATCCACAGTTAATAAATAAATGCATACATAGATACATACATGCACACATACATATATTCTGAAGTACTGGATAAATAAATAAACAAATAGATAAATAAACAGATAAGCAAGCAAATTAATAAATAAACGAATAAATATATAAATAATAAAAATAGTAAAGACCACTAGCCCTGAGAAAGGCGTCAGAGACATTCATGATTATGACACCATTAAAGTGACTGGTCTCAGTGCTTAGATCGTCATTTCTAAACGTAGGCTCTATGCGACTCACATTGGCTTTTTATATTTTATATTCTCTACTAAAGAAACTTTCCAACTCTCCGCTTTCGTATTTTATTAAGAAATATGAAACAACGCGCGAGTCATACGCATTCAGTCTTCCTGATACTCCATTGACACCTTTCTCTCAGCTAAATGCTGACATTTCTAAAGCAAGCTGTACAATTTGCTTCTTTCTAGCGCGCGTATATATACTTAGATCAAACTACAGGCGTACACAATTGATGCCATCCTTAAGTTATAAGCTTAACTGGGCCACGCGTTTCAAATGTGTAATTTCCGTTTAGCTTGACGCAGGATATGTGCATGCTCCTGCTTGACGTTCAAATTTCCACACCCATATTTTTTTGTTTAGTGAGAAAGCTCGTCTATTTTTCTCCAAAGTTAAATAAACAGTTCCATGGCACTGTTTGTTAATGTTTCTAGTTATTTCTTAAGATAAGATTTTGAACGACTTTATACATCTTGTAAGAGACGTTAAAAGTTTGCCATTCACCTTTGAGACACTGCTGTAGCATCGCCTGTAAAACAAACCAATGGACGTTGATCGTATAAAAGCTTTAACGTCACTTCCTTAATTAAAGTTAAAGACCTCATTAAGCTTCTGGAAAGTACGAAATGTTTGCATCTCAGTCTGGGAAAAACTGTCTTAGAATGCGTCTGTCTACGTGATTGAATTAAGATTCTCCTTGCATTGTATGGAGCACGAAGGAAAGAACGCTTCTCATCTGGCACCAAGGCTGAAAGCCTCGCCAGAAAACATGGCACGGGGATGTTTTGGACTTTCAAGAATTATTGGAACTGCTTGCAGGTCGCACGATAAACAAGATGAATTTCACAAATTACTTCAAAGTTCAAGGTTTAGCCAACTGGAAAAGTTATACTACGATTATGAACAACGCTCACACAGAAGACAAATGGCAAATGTGTTGGTACAAATATTGCAACTTCAAGAAGTAGAGTCAGTTAAAGAATACACGGTCAATGGAAATACATTCAAGGTCCACGTAGTCGAAGATACAGAATTTTGAAATGATAACAATTTTGTGACGTATAATAGCACGGCCAATGGGGCTCATTGACTACTGAATGAAGATGATGGAACCGCTTCGGACACCCTATGCTTTTTCAGTGCCACTTTTGGTGTCCAAAATCATTGAACTTCTATTTGCCGAGACTATGTATTTTATAATAGTCCGAGAACATTTTTCGTGGGTCGTAGAACAAGGTTTTGCCCACTGATATTTGCTAAGAAAATATTTGCTCGTCTTTAATCCTCTATGTAGACATAACAAAACTCGTTTTTTGTTAAATGATATACAATCGGTGATTCGTGTTGGATGTTTAAGATTCAGTACCATTTTACTTCAACATGTATGTCTCAAATGACTTGTGGCATGAAAAAGTAAATTGTAAATTTTCTAAGCCAAGAATGTGAATGAAACTTTTGAGGATTCACGGGTAACAAGTCACCAACTAACTTGCGGTAGTAGGACTAATTATGTAGTCATGTAAATAGCGAAACCACACCCTGAACTGACATAATGGGATAAAGTATGCTTTAATGTATTCTGTAACTGAAGAGTTTAATTTATCAAATTCTCAACTATTGTCAATCAAGATTGTTTTAGCCGTTAAGCCTATTCAAATACTGAAAGCTAAGGCATTTCATAGAAACATCACGTAGAAGGATTTAATTATAAATTCATTCAGTAAAAGCTTTTTAGTGAAAATTAATTACAAATTAATGTTACAAGGGGGAAAGAAACATTGAAGGTTCTCTTTTTTTTGGTCTTTTCATATTCCTCATTAATACTGAAAAGTCTTGAGTCTCAGAAAGTAGGTTAAAAAAACTTGAGCACTCAGTTTTACGCAAAGATAATTATAATTTGCATGCTTCATTGTGTTTTTTCCAAGAAGTATATTCATTTGCTGAGTATTTTCTTGAGTTATGCATTTTCACTCCATTTCTTTGTTTTTAATACGACATTTTT
Organism: Porites divaricata; assembly: GCA_038088405.1. Lineage (NCBI taxonomy): Eukaryota > Metazoa > Cnidaria > Anthozoa > Scleractinia > Poritidae > Porites > Porites divaricata. The sequence goes on from JBBMOI010000008.1 coordinate 857,147, forward strand.
CATAGTCAGTGATTAAAATCCAATATCTCGTTGCCGCTATCGCCATGCCACATTGGTACCTGGGCCTTACTATTGAAAGAAACATTTTCGCCAGTTTACCTGACCTTTATACCCAAGGTTGTGCCATTTTAATGGTTGTTTTGCTAAAATATTTGGCGTAAATAATAAGTTCATATTTCTAAGTGCCAAGTGATGTTTTAACGGAAAGGAATCTGATGACAGATGACGTCACAAACCGGCTATTTTGAATTTTCAAACGGCCGCCTTGGTTATGCCGAGGTTTGCATGTGCGGATGAGGGAGGGGTGGGTGGGTAAAAAAAAAAAGAAGAAGGAAAGGAAAAGAAAGAATTGAAAGAAACCAAATGCAAGACTAATCGGAGAGCTAAAATGACGTCTTTTTTATTCTTTATTTAAAATATCCGCTATTCTGTTACGGCTTTACTTCGCTTCGGCTTGTCCCGTTGAAGGCTGTTACGTTAACTTTGCATTTGTTACCCTTAAAAACTGAACCATCAATCGTCTTTTCTGCTAGGATCTGGGAGTAAATAATGAGACTAAAGGTATGCCTTTTTTAGCCAGTGAAATATGGGTGCATAAATTAAGGAGTGTCACTATGACGCCTACTTACCGACATAATCACACCGTTTTAAAATTATTTCTGCCATTTGTGGGAGGAAAATTTACTTATTTTACATCAAATCTGGGCTAGGTTCCATTCCCCCCGCTTCCTCAGGTTCCGTCGTTCTGCTTCCCAAGAAGAGGGATGGGGGGGGGGGGGGGGGGGGTGGGAGGGAGCTGGTGATCGAGTTTACTTTTGCCAAGTGATACTAAAAAAAATCAACAACAGCTTGAGCAACAACAAACACAGCCGATTGTCCCATCTACAAACAATGAAACGTTTCCTAATTGGTGTATGATGCTTGGCTTTTTTTCGAAAAGTTGCCAGGTGGCTCGAAACATAACAGCCACGATTACACAAGAATTGTAGTATAGTGACTGTAAGTAGAAAGTTCCATGCTTTGCATTTTTAATCATTTTTTTGCTCCTGGAACAACGGGTAGATAAAAAGTATCTGACTCCAGCCATATGAATTTTTTAAAAAGTAAAAATTATCACTATAAAAGATGGAATTGGTTGTAAACGCTTTCGATAGTTACAGTTCGCCTGCTATTTATAGGACCATTCCTTTAGCAAATTGAGAAGAAAAATCATAGATACTGCGTATATTCAGGAAAAGAATGCAAGACAGGTTTAGTGCAGACAAGTTCGTTGCAGTTAATGTCCAACGAAGCCCGAGGTCAGAGGAGCCAAGGCAAGCTGTTTGCTCAAGTTTCGTACTTTCCAATAGATTAAATGGTAGTCTATTGTGTGGCAACTTACAGTATATGCTTATTCTAACTCTTTTAATGCATTTGATTGAAACAAAAAAAGACACGTAAGCATGATCCATGAAGGAGAACCGGCGAAGTTAACGTATGCACCGTCGAATTGAAATAGAGGAAAGTGTGTAGTGTTATGCAACGTCGACTCAACAACTGCACAAACCTTGCGGAAATCCTAGTGCAGCAACATCAAACCAGTTGGTATAGCCGGATGCACACGCAAAAGTATATAATCCCTGCTTAGTCATGGTGACGGGTGGATTTTCAGAAGGTAGTTCTGCTCTAAATAGATAAACGCGGCCTAAAGATGTAACTCTGTTCAGGGACTAACTCTGGCAACTAACGAGTCTACATCTCGCCAAGCCGTAAGACTTTTGAATTCCACTACTTTGCCCAATAGAGAGACATAGCATCTGATGCAATCGAATCGCGCTACTATTAGAACTCGGTGTCTTCAATAACAAGGACTTTTATTCTTCTATCATTGATGGTGTACTCTTTAAGAGTCAGTTCATCTTGATGCAGTAAAATCTGCAACAGAACATCAATGGCTTCGAACTTGCATTTCAATCTGTTGTCATCTACTGGAGATACGTGACACGGACTTGGTTTATTTCTCCGAACTAACGATGTTTCTTGCGTAGCTGTACGGGAACTTTGTTCAGTTTCGTGAACTTCACGTTTAGCGAAGGGGAGAGCTGCGGTGCGGCGTCCGGATGATTTCCACATTTTCAGTTCGAAATTAAGCTCGTCAACACACTGACAACAACAATTCCTGAAATGATATCCACCCAAGCTTTTCCTTTCTGTATAAAGCGTCGTCTTTTGAAGAGGTATCTTTTAAAGACTCGTTGTATTTTAGTGTGATGACTGCTTCGTTTAACTAAATGCTTCTCACGTTCAAGTAAATGAATCCTTATGTCTAAAATGAAAAGTAGATGCTGATCGTTTAATCAGCGGATATCGTTTGAGCATATCTTTGTGCCCTTCTGGTTTTCTCCCTCTTTGATGGCATTTCATCGGTTTTTGTTCCTTCCTGCTAACTTGATACTGTTTGGCATTTTTCCGGTGCTATATATAAACAGAGTTTAATAGCAATGCAGATAACCCTTAAGCCTAAACCATTAAGAATTCTCTAGACTGATTGACTTGACAATCTGTTATCAGTATATCTATATTCAGTGGAGGTCTAGGCCGTGTTTATTTTCAACAAATAAACACCACAAATGAGCAAACTTTTCGCCATAACCTTTCGCCTACTTTTGTTCCATTTACTGTATCCTAGTGTCATTAATCATAAGCTGACAAATGGTTGTGGGGATTTTCTCCTAGTGGGAGTAAATACAGGTTAATTATTGCTGTCAACATTTTCATTCTTAATCTCTCCCTGCAATCTCGCAACACTTCTCGTTTGAAACAAGCGAGGGGCAGGAGGGAGGAAAGGGGCCGGAGGGGGGGGGGGGGGGGGTACTCAACAAAGTTTAATACGGGACGGCTCCACCCCAACCACTTACCCTTTCAAATATCATTTTTGACAGAAAAGCCATCCCTTTTCGTATACCTTCCATTGACAAATAGTACCCTTTACACACCCAGTTTAGAACTTTGTAACCCTTCCAACTGCTGCCAATGCACTGTCTTTAGAAAGTGAATAAATCCCAAAACTACAATCTTGGACAAAATAATGGAAAACCTAGATCCCCCCTCCCCCCCAAATCGAAGATGGGAAAATGGCGCGTTTTTGCCCTTCACGCGGCTTCATCCTTGATTTGGGGGGATGGGGGTTTGCTGTTCCATTTTATTTTGTCCAAGATTGTAGGAAGTTTTCTCGCCTTTTTCACAGCCATGAAATGCTTCTGTTAGTCCTTTTGGGTCTTTTTACTGGCCGAATTGACAGATTTCCCTGCCCCTTTATTTACTTCAACTAGTGAAATCTCTGCCCTTTCCTAGACTGTACCTGAAGCTTGAAAAAAGGTACCCCTTATTTTGGGGGGAGTCATTATAGGGAGTACCCCGGGGAGGTGGAACTAGGCACACACTATTTTAAAAAGTAAGTTGCATACGTTCTGTCAACGCTTAGAGCCGACCTCACGCAATCACGCACCAGGCAACAAGCCTGTTTGAAGGTTAGGAGAAATTAGCCTCCTCGCAGACGTCCTGTGGGGTTTGTTTTTGTTCGTCACGAAAGAAATAAAACTACCAGACTTCTGTTGCATACAAGCTAAAGTACTGACAAGTCTAACCATAACTCCAGGCCTCCCAGGTAGATACTTGTATCAACTGTGAATGCGAATAGTGTAGGAATCAACAAATAACTGCTCTCCTCGATGGCGAAAACTGGTGTGGCGAGAACTCTGCTGGAATTCTACTTATCGTTGTCAAGTTCGAGGAAGCATGGTGCTCCTAAACAAACCTACAATTTTAGCCAAAATAGAAGGAAAATCTGGGACCCCCCGCCACCATAAAAAAAAGTTTCATTTTGGCTTTCGGACGGGTAGATACCTAAATTTATTTAAGACTATTCTGTACATACTGGTAACCCTTCCTGTACTGTACTTTGGTTTTTGTCTTCACTCAAGAGATTTTGGTACAGGTGCTATAGTTACGAAAAATGGCATGATAATACACTCTGTTGTAATACAATACTGCGAGGTTCAGTGCACTTTTTGGGCTAAAACATGAATACAGTATATAAAAAAAACATACTCTTTAGGTAATTGTAACATGCATGCTATTGAATAATTATGTCTAATCAAATTACAGTGGAACCTCCTGATCCTGTAAGCGAGAACACCAAAATGCGAGTAACACAGTCACAAACTGCCATAAACAGTCACAAGAGGGCTATAACAAATGGTCTTTTTTTCTAGGAAGTTCTGAAGCAGCATGTACTAAAGTGAGTTAAATCCTTACTCCGTCTCGGCTGTCCGCATTCAGAAGGCATGAGGGAAGTTAATTCTTGCATGGCTTCCTTTCAATCCCGTTGAGGACAATGCACATTTGTTGAAATGCATTACGTAACCTCCATGCTTATCGTCTGAATTCGAAAGACACAGGCAAAAACTGACCGATTTCAAGTCTGGCTGACATATCTTTATTGTTTCCATTTTCCTTAAGTTGTAGTTTGGCAGAAAAAGACAATGTTTTTATATCTAGTGAGTACTAGACTGCGATACTATAATTCGGTGTCTTCAAGCACCTCAACCCTTATCATCTTTCCAGCGATGGTGTAAACTTCTGTTGTGTTGATTATTTGTTCTTGTAGAATACGATTAAGAACAGTGAGGTACTCTGTCTCCTTTACGCTCCTTGAATTATGAAAAAGGCTCAATTCTTCGTTTGTGAAACAAGTAGATTCTTTCTGGATACTGAACGTATCCGCGGTTCTTTCCGCATCATCATCCGTTGCTTGTTTGTCAGTTGCAGATGCTCTTCTGCCTTTGAAGAGTGCACTTAGCTTGTTAGCCTGACAGTTCCTTTTCACAGTTAGCCTCATTTCTCTGAAAGAAAAATTTCAGTTACCTTCGCAATCTAATTTCTGAACTAAGGGAGCATAATTATGTAGATTTATTATTTGATAAACTTCACATGACATTTTCTTGACTGAGACAAGACTTTTTATTACTTTACTTTCGACATGATGTCTGTAATGTCTCAACTGTGAATGCCATTTTCCTTTTTCGGGCATTTGGGAAGCAATCAGTTTTCATAACAATACGCAAAACAGTATTTCAAAGCTTTATTAGGAAGAACGTTTGTGTTGAGGGCAGTAAAAAGAGGATCTCTGGAAATCTGTTTACCATCACGTGGTCAGTGACGTGTAGTTAACAAATCATGAATATTTTCCCACTATGTAAATGTTTTTTCCGCATGTAACAGCAGAAGTTAGTTATCCCCCATTAAAGGAAGAGCCAGAACAAGGCCAGTTATTAGAAGGGTTATCTAAAGCTAGAGACAATGTGGCTCCATTTTAGATGGGTCATAGGCTAAATCATTTAACTTTCCAGATTGTATCTCCCTTGAGTCATCATAGAAGACGCCATCCTCTTTTTCACTGGTATCAATCAATGAACAGAGACCAATTTAGTTGCAACCACCTTCACCTTCGAAGAGAGGGGGTGATGCTACGGCCCCCCCCCCCCCACAGTAATAGTTGTTTTTTTCCGATTTTTTTCATCACAATTTGAGCTAAAAGCTGTTCGTCGTCATTTATTGAACGAATTTTTAACACAATTTGGTTTTATGGTGTTGAGATTTGACGTCATCAGTATTATAACCTTTTTGAACCACTTGAATACCGTAAATCCTCCATTAAGCCCCCCGGGGGGCTTATTTTTTTCAAGCACTTTTGAGGGGGGGCTTAAAAGAGAGGGGGGGGGGGGGCCTTATTTAATTTAGCGAAACGTATCACCTGTAGCAAAAATACCGTGATATGAGACAGAGTAGACTTACGCGTTGTACAATTAAAGTCACTGTCAAAAGCATTTAATTCACTTGTGGGAGCCTAAAAGTAACAAAAACTTTGCTTAGAATTTTCACTGACAGGAGCAAGGTTTCTCGAGGACGGACTTGTGGTTCCTGGGCGGTACACTGCTTTGTCTAACGACAAGAAAATGGTGGCAATTCTCCACAGAGAGCTAGAGCGCAAAATTGAGAAAGTTAAGCATATGAAGTTGGAGGTCATGCCGCCGAAGACCAAAAACAATATGAACTTCCAGCCTGAATAAATCATAACTGATCAGTCCACGTTAATCGCTATTTTTTTTGTGAAGAATAAGGATTGGGGGAGGGGGAGGGGGGGCTTAATAGAGGATTTACGGTATGATACATATTCAGCGAGGAACCAATCGTCCAGGGTTTGGCGTTGGTGGTGAAAGGGTTTTAAAAATCGCCTCTCAAAAGTTTGCGCTTGGTTTGAAAGAGGACCACGCTTGGCAATTCTTCCATTTACAAACGTCTGGCTAGCAAGAAAATAAAAACCAAATTAAACAAACAGACGAAATGAAAAAATTCAACAATAAGCACGCCGAAAAAAGCATTCTAAATGTGAATTTCTTGCAGTCATATGGATCCATTTGAATACAAATAGGCCCTTTGCAGGTAGCCATTCACGTGGTACAAAACCGCCGTGCTGGTGAGCAAAAGTCGCACTGGGACAAGACAACCAAAGACATCCATAATTTTAAACTGTAATTTTCTTTGTTTTGTCTTGTTCCAGTGCGACTTTTGCTCACCAGCACGGCGGTTTTGTACCACGTGAATGGCTACCTGCAAAGGGCCTATTGAATTAAGTCAAACGGGATGTGATTGTATATTTACTCGTCTACGCTTGTTTGGACAGGTGTGGGCCATCCAATTCGGCGGTAAGATAAGAAATGCTTTTTTGTGTAACAACACTTCCAATTATTCTAGAATTTTATTTCACATTACCTGAAATCCAAAACGAAGAGAGGATATATAGTTGATTGGTTTTGAAGCCTGTTTTTTCACCTGTATTTACACTGTAGAAAAATTCCATTTTAAGTGTGAAAGGTAGTGCAAATTTAATTGAAAGTGTTGACAACATACACCCTTACACTGATAAAACTGAATAAACTACAATTGCAACCCACGTCATGTTTTTTGACAAACAAACGAGGTTTTTACCATCTTAAAAGGACCGGCTTTTGCTAAGTAGACAGGAGAGTAACCTTTGTTCTTCTTCAATTTCATACAAGTGATTTCATTGGGCCCTACCAGACTATGAGTAACATAAGACTCTTACTAGTTGTTGGTGTGCTCTAACCGAGACCCCTCGAACTATGCCATGAAAGAATACGTAAACTCAATCACTCTCCCCTTGAAGAAAGCATATTAGCAATCCTAATCAAGGTTAGTAAGACTAACAAACAAGTTTCCATTTAATCTTCACTGCTAACTCCTTTGGTAAAACAATTTTAGTCCTTAAATAAAATTAATCCGCGAAGTTCGCACCCGTATGTAGAAACTTTCCTTTGTCGATAGGGCGGGCAGTTTGGAAAAGTCTCAAGGCTGAAAGGGTCGAATAAAATCTTTTTGCCATAATGCCATTTGAAGCAACAGAAAAAGTGAACTCGAAGATATTCACGTGATCATTATTTGGCCAATCGCAGTCTTAATCTGTTAATAAGTATACAATTTACACTGAACCAAACGCTTGCGGTTGCTTATACATATATATTTATATATGAACTGTTTGAGGCCATTTGATGTATTAACAGCAAGGCAGGATATTTTCACGTAAACTTAAGATGATGATTTTAGCCGCTCTGTTGTTATTAATTCATTTTATCTAGTATTCGTTCAATTTAACAATCTGTCAATAAGTCGTTTGAACACTGCAGGTAGCTGTTGGCTTAAGATTTAGACAATTTTTGAAAACGTCGGTAGAACATGTTTATGTTCTTACAATATTGATTTTTTTCCTCAAAGTGACTTGTTGTGAACAGGAATAGAATATCAAAGCGTTTCAACTCGTATTTTTAGTACATAATAAATCTTTATAGTGTACTTTGTCATTGATAACATAATGGCGTGACTTAAAGTTCAAATGCGTGACTCAAAATGCTGTGATGAGACATAAGCAGCTGCGTTTTGAAGTATATTTGGAAACGAAATGCTGAAGTTGTCGACGAAAATGGCAACTTAGACAGCTCAAGTCCTGAAAGAAGGTAAGAAACGCTTGCAGAATTGGAATCAGCTTGATATTCCGTCAGTTAGTTTGCTCAGCGAGTTTTTTTCAGATGAAAACAAATCAGTGAAATTGCTTTTGACATTTTGGGTTTCGTTTGGACCATCCGGAATTAACTTTATAATTTGACAAATGTAGGTTGGCATATTTCAAACTGTTTGATCAGCCAACTTTATGGTGATATTATTAGTCATCATACAAAATTGCTGCCGTGCGTTCAGTGGAAATCAACTCACAGCTTGTTTCCAATCTCTGCTAACAACACCTCGCTGGGAAGGTTTCTTTTTACTTCAGATCGTGCTTCAGATTATAATCTTGTCATCTTTAATTGATGGGATGGTTCTGTAGCAAATATCTTTTCTCATGATTCATGAACCGTGTATATAAAGGTACTCAAATTTTATTAGTAAAAGTTTTTCAGTGAATTTTTCAGTGAAGCAATTAAGCAGTGAAGTAATATTACTGACATCCTAAGTAGTTCTAAGTGGTGTTTCTTGACTGTGTCAGTAACAAAGAGATATGAAAAGTCACTAGGCCCTAGTAGGCTGTACCTTTATATCTCTTAACTTCTGATAAAAATTATTATTAACAGCCAAAGAGGGCCTTATCGTAAAATTCAGCTTTACTTGTCAAAAGGTGATCCAGCAAAATTCATCTCAACTGCCACAATTCAGTCACGTGTCACTATTGATCATGCACCCTTCCGGCCGTAATATCTTTCTGTTTTATTTCTACCGATTTGAAGAAACAACTAAATCTTATGTTGAATAAACTTTACCATTTATTTTGGACTAAGATGCTTCATTGATTACATTGAGAATGGTTATGCGAAAACTCGGATTCATTCTTTTCCCCTCCTTTAGAGTCAGGCATTAACAACTGCAGTTTTCTTGCAATCTTTATTTCTAGCAGAGTCCTGTTATTTGTTTAGACAATTTTGGCGGCGGAAGTCTGACAGCGTGTAATCCAAACGATTATACATTTGCATTACTAATCATGGCGAAATGCAATAAAGACTGTCTCTGTGTGTTAAACAATATTGCATTCGTTTCAACATTTTGTTAAGCCACTAGTCAATCGAAAGCACTAAACAGACTTTTCATATCCTATTCATTCTACAGAGAAAGAAGAGAAAAAGTTGGCAGCATGTCTTCGTTTAACAGCTGGCTTTTTTTTGTCATTACACTTTTTAAAGTTTTCCTTTACCAATCCTTCGCACGATACAATTCAAGTTATCCACACTTAGGTGAGTTTTTACACCAGCAGATTTTACTTTCACGACTATCGAAGACGACAGGTGTTTCGTTTTCCCTGAATGGCAAGCACATTTTAACAGGCATACAAATTTCAGTGTCAAAGTTATCTTTCAAAATGAACATGAACTGGTAAAGTATATCCTATTTAGTTTAGACTGTATATTATGGTATACACCAGAGAAAAGAAATTATACTTTCCTGGCCTTAAGGTATTTTGCAGATATTTTTTACTGATTTTTCGTGCAGCCTCAAAGATTAAAAGCCTTGCTTCACTTTTCAAGCATTTAAAGGGAACTCTTCAAATAAAGCTGAAATTATTATTTTGCCGTGTGTGCACCTGTGAAAGCTATTTGAAATGTACTCTCTTACCTCTGTTAAAGAAGTAATTTCTCCGATAAAAACGTCGAGGGAGTTTCTCTCAGGATCCACTATGTTTTATGATCTTTTCCTTTGTCTCGTCTGTGTATTTATCAGAAAATAGTGCTTTTTTACATCCTAGAACATGACCCAAAATTTGTTTTATTTTATGTTTTTTCCTCATCCTTAAAGAAATTACCTACAATATATAATTAATTATTATGTATCAAGATTGTTTTCAGTGTTCTTTCTATCGTGGTAGTAATACTCACTTATAAAGAGAGAAACATAAAACAAATGTCCATCATTGTACCAGTTTGGGAGAGAGGGTTGATTCAATGGCTAAAAGGAAGACCATAAAGATATTTTTATTTCTTATTCCTTTCCTCCAGTCATAAACCAACTTTAATCTTGACTTCTGATTTTTTTGCTGAAAAATATAGCCATAGTACAGTCAAGAGTTTTTTAAGCATGTTAAGAATCATAACGAGCCTTTGGTAATACTTCATTAAAGATCGCGCTGCCGTTAGGAAGCGACAATTTTTTGTGTCATGTTTTGACATGGCTTCTACCATTTTGTTTAAACTTTGATTGGTCTGATAAATGCAGGACCAATCAAAACCCACGTTCTTTGAAGGCGAAATCGTGTTTTTGAAACTTAAGGTGCTGTTTAAACACAAATTTTACGATTCTGCCTTAAAAAAAATTTTAACTTTCGCTGGGAATATGCGGAACCCGGCAACTTATCCCACAAAATTGGATAAACAGGTAAAAAAATTACTGACGTTGAAAACTACGATGAGTAGGGAAGTTGCACAATCTTCCTTGATTCTGAATAAACATAAAGCAGTTACGTCAGCTTGTTTACAACGAGCTATTGATACTCACTATTTGTGGGTCTAATTTCGTTCTGATTTGCGTTGTGTAAAGTGCTAGACTGCGATTTTGACGACTCCACGTTTTGCGCATGGGCAAATGAAAACTCTGAGAAATCGACGTTTAACTGGACTTTAAATTCAGGGCAAACACCAAGCAGGAGGACAGGGCCTCTTTCTGATGTTTCAGGTATTAACTCTTTATTTCATATCGACTCCTTAACAGTACCTAACGTTTATTTGAATTTTGAAGCACTCTCAGTGTATTTAAGATAGTACAATGACTCTATCCCTAAAACAGTGGAGCTACATGTTATGGATAACCTATGAAATGACAACCTCGTTCCCAGGTTCTCTCTCCTACCCGTCGAGAGACCCTGGTTGGGTCTGGTCACGTGTCTTCCAGAATCTGGGAGATTACAAACAAACGACTTGGGGGAGGGGCGGATAAGTGTGAGATTTGTCTCTTCAAAGCGTGACCTTGTCTAAAGGGTCTTGTTTTTTATAGTTCCCGGACTAGTCAAGACAAAACCTCGAACGCCGAATCCTTTGACAGCGAAAGCGTAACTTTCTGCAGAATATCTGGATGTTTATCGGATGTTGCAAAGGAAATCAGAAGACAAAAAAGCAAGGCTGATTTTACAGTCGGGAATATATTATCTTTTGACCAATATTTCGGAAGGCACGACCTTCCTTCTTCAGGGTCTTACAAATAATGAGACGTTACAATTTGAAAATAAGAAATAGCGTGCAATATGATACTATGATAGCAAGTGAACGTAGAAAACAAAAACCGTTGAAGTAGTGATTGAAAGAAATTTGAAATAGAAAAATAAGTGATAACAAAGAGAAGAAATAAATATAGTATTACATTTCATCTTTCTTATTAATACCTAAAGGTTCAAGAGTTTTACCTCTCTCGATAAGGTATGCCTCTCTAGCTTTTCGTACACTGTCTCTATTAGATTGGTAAGCTCTAGTGGGATGAGGGTGATGAAATCACGGATTCACCACTTGTGCAGTCAAAAATATTTTAGGCGCTTGTATTCATACCGAAACGCAGTAGGCTTAAATTGCCATTTCTATGTAACATATGGAGGCCACCTTTAGAAAGCAAACGTATGTATTTTCAAAACTATGATTATACAGTTCGAAGGGGGGCCGAAAAGATGTATCAAGCGTTGCCGTCCTCTCCGACCTCGAAAATATTAAAATCAAACAGAAGCAACAGGAAGAGAGAATACGCCGCCCGGACTCAGTTTGATTGTTCAAATGAAAAGAGGTAAACAGAATCTTAGAAGAGTATATTTTTATCCAACGGCTCTGTGTTGTATTTTTGTCGTCGTTTAAAATCAACAGAATAGCCGTATAAGTTTCTTTGTTAAAAAGTATGGCTTGCACGACTGCCAACCGTTTATTGTTCTTTGTTTAATTTTCTGGAGGGTTAGGTATATGCTTTAGAGGATTCAAAAAAATCACTGAGCTACATTTGTTTTTTTAATAAAGCTTTCATTTTGACCATATACAGAGAAATCCTTTCGCTTTGGGAGGTTATCACTGGGTTATGTTGTCTGTTTATACTATTTCCTTGTCTTCGGTGTTGCGTTTTGGTCATCCTTTGCTTATGCACGTACTATATTTTTTTTTACCTCTATTTACCACTAAAAGCGATACGTTTTTTCTGTTGCCGCATCATAAAAAAGGTTGGGGTAGGAGAAAGCTGACATTTAATACTACAGCTTTCCGTTAAGTCATTAGAGCTAAAATATTATTTTGACCGTAACTGCTTTGTTTTGTCACCGCTAATGGTTTAGGTTTTGCATGTACTGATTCGGGCCGATTACCAGCCGCTAGCTGTCACCGACGAACATTGATTCTATCAATGCAAGTTCAACGAACAGGGATTTTCCCTTCAATGCGGATAAACACGCGCCTGTGTCTTACTCAGGATCGTAGATTTTAGTATCTAATTGTTGTCATCGGTTTAACTGCGATAACAGGAGTTTTTTATTTCTCCGCTGGTAATTCGCTTGTTTATCTGGCGATGTCTCTGTTTAGGCAGAAATTTCCCGAATTTCAGTTATAGTTGGAGGCTTAGCAAATTTATCTTGCCCTTTCGATCATTGCGTGACCAGACAAAAAAAATGAGAGACAAAGGACTCCTCCCTCGGAATTAATTTTGTTCTGGGACCACGTGACCAGACCCAACCAGGGTCTCTCTCTCTCTCGCTCCGTAGGGACGAGTAGGAGAGAACCCTGGGAACGAGGTTGATGAAATGAGAGGTTTTAGGAGCTGTGTACTCTCTGGTGATTTCAGTTCGCTTGCACACTTTAAAAATCCTAGAATTGTTGTATTGCGATTCCTTGGCATTCTAAAAAATAACTAAGCGCAATTGATTTGAAGAAATCGAAAGTACTAACTAAGTTTTCTTTCTTTTTTATTTCAAATCTATAGGAAATGGAAAGTACGCATATCTTGAGGCATCGTTTCCGCGGCAACATGGTGACAGCGTTAGGCTTTTAAGTCCTGTAATGAAAGGTGCAAAGTGTATGTCATTCATGTATCATATGTATGGAAGTTCCATGGGAAGCTTGATAATCTACATGAAAACAAACAGCAATGAAACAGTGGAATGGATTAAAACAGGCAATCACCCCAATCAATGGCTCGAAGCTGTTCTATTCCTTAATTCTTCGGCTCCCTTCCAGGTAATCCATCTGACTGAAGAATTAACAAAGTTGACTATAACCTAATTATGATTTGTCTTCCCGTCCATTGTAACTTTAAGGTTTTACTCTTTTATAGATTATAGTGGAAGGAGTAACGGGCATTTCCTATTCAAGTGACGTAGCCATAGATAACATTGCATTCAGAAATGGTTCCTGTGAACGACTTGGTATGGACATGAGTATTTATCACTACATTCTTGAAGTAGTACTTAAAGAAACTCATAAAAGTGATTTTAAACGGCATTAATTTTGTGACATTTCCCCTGTTTTTCAGTCACCCAGTCGTTGTATGCCTTCATAAAAGAAGATGCTACAGACTTCAAATTCGACAGAATCCCAGCTCACAGTGGATGGGTCTATCAGTTTACACTGCATGCTCTTCAAACAAGAAACGTTTCAACCGATGTGATGTATTTTGTGTACCCAGCAAACACTGTCCATTGTGCAAAAAGCGTCACCCAAGAGCTTTCATTAGACGACCTTAGTTGCTTCCCTCGAGACTTCTTCTTTTCATCAAGGACATATCAGCCACATTACAAAAAGTTGTTGCTTCTGAACCGAGGAGAAAAACTACCTTACGGGATTGCCTTGGAGGAATACGACAACTGCTGTGGTCAAACAGTTATTAAGCACTTCTTTGCAAATGTGTCACTAGACCGTAAGTTCATAAGTCATTTTAAACCAAGTTGTGTATCAACTATAACACTCACTTGTTCCTTTTTTATTGCGGCCGTAAGTTTTCTATTAATTGTGAGCTTTATATCCTTTGCCAGCTGGTAACGAGATGTCCAGCTATGTTAAAAATAGGGGAAATAATGTATTACACAACTATCCCCAGAAGGGGAGGTGAATAGTGGTGTGGGTATATACCGAAGCGCAAAGCGCCGAGGTATATATCCAGCGCTGTTCACCGACCCTGAGGGGATAGTTATTTTAGTATTTACCAAATCACTTTTATAAATATGAAAAAAAGTAACTTTTTGTAACTTAAAAACGTCACTTAGTAGTAACTTTATTTACAATTTAGAAACATTTAGGGGATTTTTTCAAGTGCATTTTTACGTTTTTGCAAATTTAGCATGACAATAATTTTCTACCTACCAGTAAACACCGACAAGCCAATGTTCGTCGTTTTCTTGGCACTTGTTGACACGACTGCTTCATGTATCGCTCAAATTTCGTCTTTCGAAAATGTCTTGAAACAAGAAGCCATCTTGGCTCCGGTCGCAAAACAGTGAATAGCCGAGGATATTCTGAGTTACGGGAGCCATCAAAACGCGCGAAAATTGCTACTTGAAAATTGAAACTAGAGTATTCATTGCTGTTTTTTTTCTGCATCCACAGAACAAAATGCATGCCCACCTGGCTGGCGTAATTTGGGCGAATCGTGTTTAAGAGTGCAAATAAAACCAAAGGAAACCTGGAAAGACGCCAGGTTTGAGTGTCATAACCGTGGAGGAAGACTCGCTGTACTTGGAAATGTCATCAAACCGCAAACACTTTCTAGTCTTTCTAGACTCATCGACGAATATTTGGAGGAACAAGTATACTTTTTTGTTGGTGCTTATGCTATCAGTGACGGGCGCTGGATTACCGCCCGAAAACAACTGTTTCCAGCTCAGTCGTTGCTATGGGGACCCTCGGAACCGTCAGGTGATGGTTGGTGCACCGACCTGATTTTTGGAGAAAAGTGGAACTCTAACTGGAAAGGAAAAGGCTGGAGAATTAACGACGAAAACTGCTTGTCAAAAGAAGGATTTGTCTGCCAGAAATCAAAGACCATCGCAGGTAATAACACCAAAAATGACGAGACAAATTTAGTTTAAATATGACGGATTTAAATGTAGTTTTCAACTAACATTCTATCAGGAGAGTAGGATTATAAATAGGTTGAATACAGCGGAACCTCGACCGATGTAGCGAATCTCTATATATGGGAAGTCCTCGATATAATGAACGATTTTCTTTAGCCCAGTAATAGTAAAATTTACGAAAAACGAACCTCGATATAACGAAACCCCGTTATATAACACGTTTTGTCAATCCGTTAGCCCTTCGTTATATCGAGGTTCCATTGTAGTAAAATTGATTACCAATAGTACTTATTCCTTACAGGTACCATAAAAGTAGTTACATAAAATGGATGGCTGGCGGGATTTGTGAAAACGAATGCAGCCTCTAGAGGTGAAAAAAGGCCGAAAAAGAGTTTTTTTTGCACCAGATAAGGCCGAAAATCACACCAACGAATAAATAGGCAAGTGAGAAACGGCAAGGACGAGGAGAAAGAAAAGTGGAGCAATAGAAAAAAGCAATAGTTGCACTCAAAGGGTGGATTCATTTGCTACATACGCGTATAGCTTCCGTCTTTGCCCTCTGGCATTTTTTATTGTTTTTAGGCTTAAAAAATAACAAACAATTCCCGCAGGCAAATGCGAAAGCTATCGCCTATGTTGGTTTTTATATAGCTACCTTTAATGTCTTTGAACGAACTGCCTGACGGAAGTGGTCTTTTTAGTGGAAATATTTTTAAAAAAATCCAGCTAGATATAGCGTTTATAAAGTGGATGGATTGACTTTGGCTAAAAATTCACTCAGTGTAAACGATTACCTTTCGTAATTGGTTTCACAGGATCTACGTGTGATTCCGGTTGGTTTGAGGTGGACAACTTATGTTTTGTAGTGTTTGCGGGGACTTCCGTTGCTAGAGAATGGGACGAGGCTCGTGAGGTGTGCTTACAACTAGGAGGTGAACTAGCCGTGGTTGAAACTGAAATTGAAAGAAAAATCATTGGAGACCATCTCACTAACGTAGCCAAAAGGCACCCAGATGATAACATCAAGGCATTTCTTGGTATTCGTAAGTTTGGCACATGGCATTGGTTAGACGGCAGCAATATTTCCACTAGCATTTGGCATTCTGGGTATCCCGATGTTTTGTGGAGCGGAGAGTGTGGCTTTCTAGCAAAGTTTTCACCTGAATGGAAGCTTGCCCAGGTGTCTTGTCTGTATACATTCGGATTCATTTGCGAAACAGATGAACGTAAGTCCGTCGTTATGATAAATTGATTCCAGCTTCTTTCTTGATTAAGTTTGTTTTAGATCCATAGAAGATCACAACACAAATGTTGAAAACCATCCTCGAAGACGGTCCTCTCATTTTGATTGTTCTATTGTTTGATAATGCTTAGGAAGATTTTTGGTCGGTTGGCAATCCATCGATTCATCCGGCCATGTCAACAGTGGTAAACCGTTCCATGCCCTTGACGGTAACGTTGCGTCTTGTTTCACAGTTAAAGGGCAAAAGGTAAGTGCTTTGCAGTAACAATCCATTTCAGTTGTAACCCGCTTAGCTTATGAGATGCCGATCATCAACTAGCTTTGCTAGTAGTTAAATTCTCTATAGGTGGTATTGATTAGGGAGTCGTTACGATGCCTTCTATGTAATTTTAGAAACACGGAAGGGAACATATTTTACTAAAACCTTAATGTTGCCCCTTATGGGGCTTTTCGAGGACAATGAAACAGACTATTCAAATGGAAAATAACGTTACGAATCCCAACTCGTAGGGAGCAAACCAGTTGGTTAGTTATTCTACAAGGTGCCCGTTGATTTGAGCTAGCCACTACCATGAACAAATACAGTTAGCTGTCTGTGCGGGAATTGCCGGGGCCTTGGGATTGCCAATCCAGCGAATCGTCTCCTCGGCCATGCTGCCTCCGATATACTGGCTTGTCAATTCAAATTTCATTTTCCTTAGCTTTTAGTTATGGTAACATATGGTATCCAGTTTGAAAGACTGGAGAAAAAAGGTTATACCAAAAGAAAAATAATAAAGCAGCAACATATACTTTACTGTTTTATTCAAACTTTCTTTCAAAACTACAGGATCAGCCATCCTGGTGGAGTGTAACTCTGCAAAGACGAGCATTTATCAGCAAAATCTGGATCATTAACAGGCTGGGGTGCTGCCTCGCAGAAATGCCCAAGTATGATGTCATTTTAAGGAACAGTGTCGAAACCGAAAAAGCGAACTGTAAAGTTTACTCCTGGAAGGACCGACAAAAAACACTGATGATCTGTGAACCGTTGATTTCTGCTTCAAATGTAACTATTAAAAAGAATGGTGTAGGCGATTTACGGATATGTGAGGTGATGATAACGGCAATAGGTAAGAAATGTAAACGTTTTTTGTTTCATGTACATTGGTTTTTTTAATCGTAATTTATTGAAAAAGATAATTATATACCCTTCACCAAATTTAAAACTAAGAAAAGAAAAATTTGACACGGTGACCGTTTGGACGCGCTGGCATCCATGCTGTGCATCAGAAACGAGGTCTTGATGTTGACTTTGGAGCGCGCAAGAAAAATATGTTAATCCTGATGTGAAGAAATAATGATGCACATACAAAAATATGCGAATAGTTTTATAAACATTGCTTCGCTTATAAGTATTGAGAAAATTAATATATTAGACCGTTATGAAATACACAGAAAGCGAACACAGCCTTCACGGCGTTCTTCAAGAGCTTTGGTACAATATTCGTTCTGGTACGATAACCAGTCTGCGAGCTGATAGCAGATTTCCAAGCAATCCAGATGTTGTGAACATTCTCCAACAGTTTGACGCTCCCTTCAATTTCCATACAGATTACGGACAACGACTGACAGCGTATTTGCAGGTAAATAGTTCTTATATTGTTATTTTTTCTTTATTATTGTTCTCATTTAATGTTGTAAGTAAGAATTGGTACGGGTACAAAATGAGTTGCAGACTTTTGACCAAGTATTCTCTTTAAAGGATTGGACGGATCATTTTTAATGTCCTGTTTCGGTTTCTTGTTTCTGGGCGTAAGTTCTTGGTGTTCTCTGTCACTTTCTATACGTACACCCAAATGTCCCTATTCCTAAATACTAAAGTTGTTCTGTAGAACACAATTCTCTTGGATCCCTTATGCATTCAGTGACAGGAAGTAACCCCTGCCTGGCTAGTCAATCATTTTATTTTTTCCCTTTTTTTTCTCGCGTAAGGTTCCCGAAAGCGGCAATTATACCTTCTTCGTCGCATGTGATGACACTTGCGAGCTTTGGTTACACACAGAGAGCGAAGAACAAGTTGAAAAAATACAGGACGATGAGTCATCTGGCAAGCTACGTTTAATAAAACTGGACCATTGGACAGCCCACAATCAATGGGACAAGTAAGACTATGCGATGAAATGGTTATGTTATCTGGAAAACTAAACCGCGCTTCATCATATTTATACCTAGTTGTTAATCTTCACTTTATCTACACTAGATTGCAATCCGTGCATGCATTGTGTAGTATTTTTTATCTACTGAGGGCAGAGAAAAATTACTTTGATTGCAACTTAATTTAAAGGAGTCAAAATTGGTTTTTCAATTTTTTACAAGTTAAAAATAATAAACCGCAAGACAGACCAGACTCAAAACACATAACACACCTTTTTTACTGTTGATTTTTTGGTCTGTAGGCCCAGTGATGCTTCTTAGATACTCTTAAACCATTAGCATGTCATGATATATGCAGGCATGTTTTAATTATTTGTTAATTTTTTTGTTGGTCACATTATGTGTACGTCTCTTTAGATTTCCCTCTCAGCAAACATCCAAAGAGATCTGGTTGAGTAAATGTCAATTGTACTCGTTGGAGTTATTAATGAAGCAATCTGGAGTAAGTGATTGTGCATCCGTAAGAATGAAGCTACCAAATGGGACATATAAAGGCCCGATAACTGAGGATCACTTATTTTGGGTGCGGCCAGGTAAATATTTTCATGCAGTTGATGCTAGTGAGCTGGGACACCTTTAGAAACCGGAAATTGTCCGTGTATGCGCATGTTTGCCCACGGATTCTTTCTTTTAAGCGTTGGTCTAGCTGTTTTGATTTTGCTTTTTGATTTGGCTTATTTGATGGAAACTTGCTCATTCGAGCGAGGTTTGTACGATCTCCTTCTCCTACTCAAGGATTCTGTCAAAGCTGTTTATGGCCGTCAAAATAGATCATGACAAGTTGTAAGTGAAGGGAAGTGATCAGGAAGTGAATCCACACTGTATGTTATTTGCGGTTGACGAGTGAGAAGGGAGTAAGCAACTCTAGTAATCCATGAGAATTCCAAACGATGCTCGGATAAATAGTTGTCTGCAATTCTAGATTAATATATTTTGAAAACATCGATACTCCTTCTATGCAGTTTACGAAGGATTAGCAATCTGTTTTATTTTTATACAATTTGCATTTACACAGGTGTTGGATACATAGACTTTCAGATAACGTCTATTCCTAAAAAGGTCACTCTCAAGGCTGGTCAAAAACTTCTTATTCAAGGTATTTTCAACACTTAACGGTAATTACTCGAATGTGAAAGTTATAGGTGGTGTTAGTGGTAGAAAACCATAAACTTAAGGTTAATTTGGACAGTACAGCTACTATAGAGCGTTTTCACTCACGTGACCAGCATCTATGCAAATTTATTGGAACAAAATAAGGTGTTTACATAAGAAAAGAGTTCAACTCCCAGAGTATTGGTATGGAACACCAATAGGGCGCCTTGACGTCATGTGAAAACGCTCTATAGCTCTAAATGCTATAAATTAATAAAGTATCGAGTGACGTTTTGCAGTGAAAAGTTCTGGATAATACGTCCGCGTGTATTGATTAACCTGTTCACACTTTCGAGTCTTTTTCTCTTCTTTAACCATGTAGCCAATTACAAATATTGCTGCCGTGGATTGTACTGTCCCGGATGTCCAATTCGCTTATATTTGACATTTGGTGAGCAAAGGATTTTGGTTCATAATGACTTACCAATGGATTGTCAAGAGCGCTATTTCAACACTAGTTTCGACACCTTTCAACAGGAAGGAACATACCAAATTAATGTAAGCCGGTTGAATTTCTCGTATTTACTTTGTAGTTAAATGATAAAGTTTAACCTAGCATTCGCCTTAATCACTGCGTATCGTCTTGTGTTAGGTATCTTATGGCCTGGTCGATACGTTGTCGTATACAACCGAGGTTTCAACGGAAATTAAGGAAGTTTATATCTCAGGTATGACAATCCTGCCTGGATGTTAAAAAATAATTTTTCTTTGTCTCAAGTGTTTTTTATCCCGTACAAGATTCCACTTTTATTCTTTCCATCAGCTATCCTAGTTGAAGGTTGTAGCTTCATATCTGACCTTTGTTCTTGGAACAGTAAAAATAATGGCTGGACACTTTCATCGTCTGGCAAAGGTTTGTATTATTGACTCTGTAATATCCATGTACATAAACCTTTGGTATCCACCGAAATACAACGTAATGGCACCTGAATGCACCCCTAACAATCGAAGTTGGCTTACAGACGAACAGGTGAGCTCTCAACTATCTATGATTTAAAAAGGTGCATATTACTTTGAAATCTGTAGAGTAAACTATTATTATGCACGGCGCAAACAATTGAAAAATATTTTGTATGCATATCACGGCAGATGATACCAGTTTGTGACTGCGAAAGAAAAAACTAATTTTGACGCTACAGAGTTGTTCCCTTACACTGCTACGCAATGATAGGAAGAGCCTACAGCTAACGCTTGGCTGCCAGAGGTCTTGTCGCAGGCCTTGTTTCCGGAAAAATATGGGTTTTTTTTTTCATGGGTACCTTTGAACTTTATAATAAGGGCATTGGGAATTAATTGATGTGCTATTATTCTATGTTTATTCAGGAATTCTGGCCCGTTTTGATGGCAAAGTTGCTGTTCTAGAGAGTCCGTGGATTTTGAAAAATGTTATTTACGAAAAAACTGGATTGTGCCTGTCCTTCTCGTATCTTCTTTCGGCTTATTCTGGATCATCAGTAAGTTTTGTACTGCTGACATCATCAAATGTCTCTTTGTGGAGTCTCCATGGTTACCAGGGCCAAACCTGGCTGCCAGGCCAAGTGTCATTCATACCACGTGATGATTTTAAGGTATAGTGTGTCTGGTAGTATAATCAAGCTTTTCGTGCCCTCGTAATGAGGATTGATTCATTAAAACATTTCTTCTTTTGTAGGTTCTTGTTGTTGCTATCGGAAAAGAGCCGTCTGGGATTAATCCCGTGGCAATTAAAAACATAAGTATTGCTACAAAACAGTGTGAGAGACAACCTCTTCATAGTTTACCGGGTTAGTACTCTTTCTTAACAATCTTCACTTTGTCCATAACTGCGATTCTTAAAACCATCTTTGTACGTTCAGTGGTCCGGCGACGCAAAGTCTGCACTAATATGAAAACCTGAGTGATTACAATATACAAAATAATAGTAGTGGTAGAATTGTTACCCCGAGGAACTGCATGAACTAGGCTGACTGTCGTCATTTTTTTCAGGATTCGTATGCAAGAGCAAAAGTGGTTTTCAGTGCGACAATGGTCAATGCGTAAGTAAAGATCTAGTATGCGATGGAGATATTGCTTGCATGGACAGCTCTGACGAGAAGAACTGTAAATGCCTCACAAGTGATTTTGTGTGTCCCACTGGGGAATGTCTTGGTGTGGAGAAGCTATGTGACTTGAGAAAGGACTGCAAGGACAAAACAGACGAGGCAAGATGCAGTAAGCAACAGATTAAAAAAATGTTATTTATTTCCTGGAATCAGATTTGTTACTTTAGAGTCTCATTAATACAGGGCAAAGCTGCTCAGAAGATGCTTTTTCTTGCGCTGGAGGTGGTTGCGTACCATGGTCTCTCACGTGCGATGGAGAAAAGAACTGTGAAGACGAAACGGATGAGCCATTTATATGTGGTAATTTTTATTTGCTTTTTTAAGTTAACCGGGGATTTGTCTTTCAGCCTAATATATTTGAGGTGGTAAACATTTGATCAGCGATGCATAAACTTGGTGGGGATGTTTACATGCTAGTGTGTCAGCGGTACATTATTCAATATCGTGGCAAATAAGCCCGTTCCTTATATAATTACGACTATGTCCCGATTAGTGCCAGTGAATGAAAAGTACTGCCTATATCCTGAGTTTGTCTCTAGATCTGGACAAAGTTCGGATGGCAAAGCCGCTACCAGCAAATTCTAAGAGTGCAATACTCAGGAGAGGGTACAGTACATTTTAATTTTTCCTTGCTTAGTGTAAATACCAGAGTGATCAGTTCCAGAATTTTAAGTGGAATAGAGAAGACTATATGTAATAATCAAATAACTAATTTTTTGACCGGATTTTGGCCACTGCAGGGTCTTCGCGCTGTCCGTTGGTTAATCTGAATTGCGATTGGTTTAACTATACAGATTCGTTAAATTCGTACCAGTGTGTTGGAAACAAAGGTAAATGTATTGAAATACGACTGCTGTTCTGTAGTTGTTGATATTAGTTAAAGTGCACGACATTATACCGAGTGAAACAGTGACTTATAAATAATAATGTTTATCAGTAAAAGGCAAATCCAAAAGCTAATTAGTGTCCATACGAAAAAAAAAAATTAAGCAATTCTCTAATTGTTTTGTTTATAACGTTGAGTAATATTTTTTTCCACATCTCTTTAAAGATATTCATCACTTTCCTTCACACCTATTCGATATGACATTGCTCTCTGCGACTTACTGAGTTTTTTTATGTGTTGTGTCAGATAAATGCGATTTTGAAGATGGACTGTGCGATATGGAACAAGTTAACTGGCGCGTTGGGTCTGGTTCAACACCCACAAAGAACACTGGTCCGGATTATGACCACACCACATTTCTACCTGAAGGTTGGTTTGAGCGGTGCTAGTAGTCTTAAGCACTTCAGGTTTCTTTTGCTTTTCTCTTCGCAAAGGTCCTAATAATTGCTACAAACCATCTCATAAACAGAAAACTGCACTAAAAAAGTGTATATTTCAAAACCCTGACATAAGTAAAATTAGTGACAACAATTTTCGAAAGCATTTACGAAAACAAAACCACTGAAAGTTAACGTTACGATTGCCGCTTAATGATGAAATGATAAATCAATCACCTGTTGTTACCAACTAGACGCTCGTATTATGAGATCATTTAAAAGGAAAAAGCTTTGACTATTCTTTTTGTTCTTTCTAAGTTTATTAATGTTTCTATTTCAGTTATCGTTTTTTTTTTATTTGTCCATTTATTTATCAAGGAAAATACTTATATTTGGAAGCATCCGATCACAAGGCGGACGAGACAGCCGTTCTGACCACCAGTATAATTGGTCCTGGTAAATCTACTTGTGTACAGTTTTGGTATCACATGAAAGGAAAAGATATCGGGAGCTTGAAAGTCTACATTCAAACAAATGAAACAAAAACGCTAGTTTGGAACAGGACTGGTGAACAAGGTGACAAATGGAACTTTGGACAAGTTGGATACAAAGGTGACTCAAAAAGCTATAAGGTAAGAGTGTTCTTGCAACAAATAACTTAATACCTCTTCTAAGTTTTATTGTCCGTAGTAGAGTTCTTGATTTTATCACTGAGATTAGACAATCAGAAAACTAGAGGTCCAGATAGAAGTTGCTGTTGTTGTTGTTGTTGCAGTTGTCAATTGACAATATAAATTAAGGATGTTCTCTTCCATCACATGGAGGGCTATTTGAAGAAACTGAAGGCACAAGATAGTTCAGTCACGAATTAATTGATTCTCTTTCTTCTGACTATTTTTATCTTAACTAGAAAAAAAAAATCCCTTATTCAGTGTTTAGGACTGTACCGGGAATAACGTCACGTGATCTTACTTACTCGACTGTTAAGAATAAAAGAATGCCTAATCGAGAACAGACCTCATTTTTTGTACGATATAACATTGATAAACGTGTTCGTTGCTATGAGATGTGGCATTCCTTAAGCACTCTTTTGATTCCTCTTTCCAGGTCATCTTAGAGGGGGTTGCTGGTAGTGGAATTTACGGAGACATTGCTGTTGATGATCTGTCCTTACTTGCCCAAAAACAATGTGACACCATAACAGGAAATGGTTAGTTTACCATTTTATTGAAAATATTGCTTTTGTAAGTCTCAGAAAATTACTTGACTTTGGTAAATTCCATAACACGTCTAGCCGTAAGAATAAATCCTGAGTTAGGGCTTGAAATGGATGTGATGGCCATTTACACTTTTTCATTGCCCATGTACACAGAATTTGTTTCCCACAACCCACCACCCCAAAATGAACAAACATTTTGCATAAACATTGTTTCCAATGTCTCCTGGGCAGTACAATTATCCCAAAAGTAACTGAGAAGCATCGTATTCAAGATTTTGGGGGAGCAGACAAAGTGCAAGTCTTTAAAAAGATCCTGGTCGTAAAAGATTTAAACCACCTATGTTCGAAAGACACCGAGGTTAAACGAGTGTGTTTCAGTTAGACGATTTTTCAAATCTGTCGAATGACCATCACCAAAGTAAACGTTACCTGTTCATTTTCAACTACTTTATTTAACAGAACTTCCCGGATGTCTGTTTGAGGTGAATCAATGCGCTTGGGAGTCAAGTGAGAACTGGCGGATGAGTAAACATTCACCTTTGAAATCCTTGGAAAAGGATTGGCAAAACACCCTGGGTACGTATAGTGTTTCTTTACTTTTTAACAAACCTTGTGAAGCATTTCTCTTTAAATTGTTTTAATGTGATATTCTGCAGGAGGATTTACGTATTTGCAAGGTTGTTCCAACACGAACAAAGAATTAGGGTGCTACGGGACTTTGAAAAGTCGACGCATTTTGCCTGAAGCAGGATGGAATTGTATGCAGTTTTGGTATTATCTGGGAACCGCCGGATTCAATACTTTTCAGGTGTCTTTAATAATCAATGAAACCAAAGCCATTTTGTGGAGCTCAGACTCTCATCAAGGAAAAGCTGGACACTGGATGTATGTTCGTTTGTCGCTCGACTCTGTCTCAAGCCCATACCAGGTCAGTGAATACAAAGATTACAATATGAAACCACTAAAAGCCATTTGAACATGAACAGCTTAGTTGCAAGTTTTAACATCTCTAAACCTCAATTTGGGTTGATACTCCCTAACCCTATCTTAACTGGGGAAAAGGAAGATGTCCTACCTGATTTTAACAGCCTCTAACTCCCACAATAAGAATTGACTGATTCGTGTTAACTTCTAGTTCAAAGAAATGCCTTGCTACAACTTTATAAATCAGCAGTGTTACCAAATTTCACCTACTGTCGTACTGTTTGGCATTTTTGTAAAACGGTGGATACTACAAAACTGGAGAGGGTCCAGGAACGTGCTCTGGGTGCCGTTTTCAACAATACTGCGCGTGGTAGCGTACGAGCAACTCCTAAAATGGGCAGTTATACCAAGTCTGGAAAATAGGCGTTCTTCGAAGTTAATCGTTTATTGATGGGCTAGCGTTCTAGGCTTATTTGCAAGTAACAAGTTTCGCTACCAATGTTAACCAACAAAATTTGAGAAACAGGTTGGCAAGCGCATATAGTTGTGTTGCGCTAAAAGGGACTAGGCAGTTCCTATGTCCCTGCTTTCTTTGTTAACAAGAAACACTCAGTATCATGACATGTGTAAAGTCTTTATCTTTTAATTTTTTGGATTTAAGTAGGTTCTTCTTGAAGGGCAGACGTCCTTGAAGTGGACATTCCTTGCCGTGGATGACATAGCTTTTCAAACCGAAAGATGTGAAGCAATTCCCTGGCAAGGCAAGTGTTAGAGGGTGGTAACGCTATCGAATTGCATGATGGGAATAAAAACGGTGGACACGTTTTCTGTTGGCATAAGAGTCAGTTTAAGTGTTCTGTCACTGGCCTAGAATTGATGAAAAAAAAATCATATTTGTGAAAAGGGGATTTAAAAGACCTATTAAAGCGAAATGTGATTCACGCAGTTGAGCAACAACCGCAGTAAGTTGTTTTTACTGAAGAGCGGTACGATGATCTTATTAATTTCACGTACTGTCACTGTCAAGCTATTGTGTGGGCCATCGTTTCATAACAGTAAGCAACTTTGTAAGAAAAACAAAACTTCATCTTATTGTATTTCAGAGCGGTTGATTTTTTCAGTACTGGAATGCATTTTGGTCTGTATCTGTGATTATTTTCCAAAGAACATTGTTTTGTTACAATGTAATTTACATTTCTTAAAAGTACATCTTGTCGATTACTAATTAAAAGAGCTCTTTTTGTACAAACATTTTTAAACATCACCATAGGAATGTCCTTTTTGATAATAGTTATATTTTCCTTTATCATTTATTTGTTTAGAGAAAAGCACAGAATATGGCAAAAATCCCCTTAAAACGCAATATTTCTGGAAACTAGACGGAAGTGACAGAAATATAAGGTATGCTTAGATTCAGTACTATGAGTAACGAATTTTAACCCTTTAAGCCCCAGTATCCACATACAAATTCTTCAAACTGTTCTCCATACATTTCCTTAAAGAATTAGTTGAGAAAATTTGTTCAAAGATCAAAGTATTTTTTCTTGGGTGATCATTTTATTGATTCTCATAACTTATCTTCTTTACAGTGTATGGATAATTGTAAGGAGAAAATTGATCTTGGACACTATTGGGACTTAAAGGGTTAAACTGGCGATGCCGAATGTACAACGTTATTAACATTGAAAGTGCCAAAAACATGCACTCTATTGAAGGTACACCAGTTCTTCTTTATAGTATGTCTAACCTGCTGGCATCGCAGTTGGGGAATAGAAATGTTAAGACAGTACCTATTGTAAGTTATTACGCATTGTTTATCTGAGTATCGAAATACGTCATCTTTCAGCGAAGATTGCTAAACTAAGTATAAAGTTATCCCATATGATTTTAGATTGGAAGGAACTGCTTCATATCAAACAGATAATGGAATTAAATCGTTGCATCTGGACGGAAGATCTGGTTACGCAGAAATCCCTGCAATTAACTTCAGAAGAAGCAGCTTTTCAATCGCCCTTCGATTCAACGTCCACGATTCATACAATCAAGGACATCTCATATCCGATTGGTCATCACCATGGCAATTCAGACTGTATGTTTATGACAGAAAAGTATACGTGGAATTGAGACGAAGTGGCGAAGTGCAAAGAGTGCTTTTTATGGCGAGCGATCGGTTAGTAAACGTATTCATTACACCTGTTCTTGAATACCATGTGAGGGGACTTACGATTCACGATAAAATAGCACCAACTGGGCTGCGGCCCATCAAAAATTATCGGACATTTATCGTAATGATTTTACTTCGATGGTTGCAGATAGAGTCAAAATGGGTCGAATTATTTGTCTTCTGCATTTTTGATTAACGCTCTTAAAAGGGTTATGCTGGGAAAAATTCGAAGTGATATAGGATGGTGGTACGGATTATTGTTCTCGAGTAGGACATATTTAAATGCATTCGAATTTTAAATGATTGTGGGCTATAACGATTTGCTATTATATTTTAGAGACATCCATGCAAAAGTCTGGACACACATGGTGTTTGTTTGGAATCGCTCTACCCGTAAAGGAAGGTTGTACTTGAATGGCGCGTCCGCAGGAGAAAAGCATTATACTGGACAAGATATTGACCTCAACCTGACAAATCACACGACATATGAGCTTGGTTTCAAAAAAGACACAAGGGAAATACTCCATGGTTCGCTGAGGGATTTGATGGTCTTTTTGCGACCACTTACGTTTGGAGAGGCTTTTATCCTTTACAGTAAGTTCTGTATTTTTATTGCATGCAATTACAGGCGTACTGTGACAGGTTTGAACGCAGGAGTTATTTGATAAGTAGTATAGGTTGAGCATGATCGTGCGGGTGATCGTAGTCCTGAAAAGAACTCTTGTTGACAATGACTGTCGTTTCGACAACCTGTGTGCGGCAGTCATATTCAGAGATGTATCACGTCAGTTGATGGTATTAAACTCTGGTTACAGGCGTACTTACTAGAAAAAGTTTTGCTAGCAATAGTTGATAAGTATCCAGTAAGGTGCAACAAAGATTCTACTTTTATTCAATCGGGCGTCTTTCGCTTTTCATGAATGTGGTCATAAGAGAGGAAACTGCATAACAGCAGCAGTATCTTGGATGATAGGTTTCTTGATGTAGAGAAAAAAAACGTGGGTTCCTTACGTTTCCAAGTTTTCCCTACGCAGGCCCAACTCGAGCACTTTGTCCGATTCGAAGTACAGCTGCTGGAGGATGTTGCGAATTTCCATACGTTTACAAGAATACAGAACACAATACATGTACAAGTGTAGATTCGGAAGACTTGTGGTGTGGAGCTAAATCGAGAAACCAACACCACCCAACGTGGGGATGGTGTTCTAGTAAGTAATTACACGCGGGCCCTCGATCCCTTTTTGTACTGGTAAATCATTCATCAGGGTTTTCTTTTTTGATCTTTTGTGTTGGTTGGAAAAATCAATGTTCTTGTTGTTGTTGTTGTTACTTTTTTGTTTGAAATAATTTATTACTAGTCAATTCCTCAATTGATTCATCCATTCAATTCATTATTTTGCATTTGTAAATATGATTTTAATAGTTATTATGTTATCAATAAAATACGTTTTCCTTATTTTGCATTTTTCCAGTTTAAATACTGTTTTCAGTACATATCGTCCTTTCAAATTCTTCAATTCTTTGTTTTCTATTCTTTTCTAGTATACCCTGGATGTTTTCAGTTTTACGAAGGATTATGTGGATGGAGAAACTCTAACCAAAGCGTTTCACCCTGGAAACAAGCCGTGAAGTTGGATATGGCAACCCTTACCAAGCAAGTTAAATCGTATTTGCAAAACAAAGGGAGAAACTCAGAACCAGGTTATTGAAAATAGGGATATTTTTCCCAGTTTAATTTTCATTGCATTTTAGATAGAGTCTGTAGTGTCATGGAAAACCTTGGCACTTTTTGATTCACTTCATGCATTGCGAGTTTCAAGTCTTTACCTTGCACTCAGGTGATCTTCAAAATGATGCCTTAAAGGGGATGTGACGTCATGGCTGTCTTAGTTCCTGTTGTCAATGTTGCCAATTACACGTCTTTATTCTTAATGGAAATTAATTGAAGTAAATTAATTACTTGCAAATGACAAAATCACTGCTTCATGTCAAACAAATTTGTCCCCCAAGACATTATTATATAAAAAATTATCAAAAGTTACAGACAAGGAGAATTAATGAACTTTGAAGAACGGTTGGGTTAACAAATTTTAAAAACCTCAATAGCAATCCGTTTCAGTCTTCTTCAATTTTTTCCATCTGTTTCCTCCTGTTGTGTTTGCTGTGTTATTTATACCTTCTTTTACCGTTTTGAGCTGTTATATTTATGTTTCATCCAATTTGGTGGCGGTTTCCACTGTTTGAATTTGGGTAAATTTCGTGACACAGCTTCTTTAATGTCGACGTTTTCCTTCTACAGACTTTATAAAGGATAGTAACTACCAACTGGACTTCGTTGAAAATCACAGTGGGCATGTCAACATAACTGATCTTCCAGATCTCGTAGCTTTCACGATCTGTTTCTGGATGAAGACTACGGATGATACAAGTGCAGGAACTCCCATATGGTACAGAGTCCGATATGAAACTAAAGGAAAACACATCACTGCTATTGCACTTGTGGACTATCGAGGATTCTATATTTATGTGGGCGAGTCGAGGTCGTAAGTGTACCTAATTTCTATTTATTTTTCTTCTTCTTAACAGATAGGGCAATCTGCATCTTTTTTGTTTTTATCGTCCATAAAGTAATGATAATGGTCAGTGGTTGCTTGTAATACATGATCTCATTACCATTTTGCCTTTTTACCAGGACAAAAACTAACTCGGCGGCAAATGATGGCAATTGGCATCATATTTGTTTGGTATGGGCTTCTGAAGGCGGAAAAGTTACTGTTCTTAACGACTTGTCAATACTTTCAGGAACGCAATTTTCTGAGGGAGAAACAATTCCTGGTATGCAAACAGCTGTTATGCTATATATGTTTTTGGTGAACTGATTAGAACATGAAACTAAATAACCCGACTTGATTTAACTTCGTTCGTGCCTCGAATCAGTTAGGGAGAGAATTTCGCACGGGCATAGAGAGAGGATGAGACTTGCAGACTTGCAGGAAAACGAGGTAAACATTGTTGTAAAATGCTATAACAGATTCCCTTTCCTTAAAATGGCATGACTGTTAGAACACTTAAAGGTTAGGGATAGGGAATCTGGTAAAACATTTAACAAAAATGTTTACCTCGTTAACTTCCCTTTACTCCCGTGGTAAATTGCCTCCCAATCTCTTACATCTCTAAATTTCACGATAAAAACTGAATTATGGGAATGTCCTTGAAACCACTGAAAACTGATTTATATCGGAAGTTAAAAAAATTAAAAATGACTTCTAGAATGAAGTACCCTTCAAAAAATAAAGTGTAATAACCGCATAAGCATAGCAACTTTCTTTAATTTACCTTGTTTCGATGGTACATCCGTCATCTTCAGTGTTACATATTTTGAAATCGCCGTTGAATTTTCTAAAAATCTTACTTTCATTACGTTCGGCAGGAGGAGGTGAATTTATTGTTGGCCTGACAGAGAATCTTGCAAAAGAAGATCCCAAAGCTGGACAGTTCATTGGTCTGATCAGCCATGTTAACATCTTCAACAACGCCCTTGATAGAAAGGATATAAAGTGGATGTCACACGGCTGTGGCGAAGACTTTTCACGTGCGATTTTCCCCTGGTCGCAGTTTATCAATGGTTTGGTTGGGGATGTGAAAGTCGAAAAACCTGCTTTGTGTGCAGATCGTGAAGGTGACGTACGCAGTGGTTTTTTTCAAGTAACCACATACCATGAACATGCTACAGTATAATTTGTTACCTTTAATCAGCTAACTCTTCGAATCTATAAATTTCGAATAGCCAATTCCAAAGCACCTTTCATCGCCAATATGGGCAATAAAACAAGCTCTAGCCTAGATCGTAGCGGGAATTTAGGTCTTACTATCATTAAATTTCCATGATAGCTTTAATGATTTTTCACGAAGAACATTATAATATGTCCGACTAAAATGTATTGTCTCTTCCGGAAGCATTTCTGTTTTTTTTTTTGTTAATTTAACAAAATTGAATGCCTTAACCTCTTTCGTAGTTATGACGTCATATTTTATTTTCTCCAACAAAGGATACCGCTTCATAGTGTTCAACAACAACACGTCGCAAACACCTCAAACATCCTTATTTGAGAGTCCACGGTATGAACGATCTTATGAGGGTCACAATATCTGTGTACGGTTCAGATATCTCATCTACGGCCCTGGGAGACACTTCCTTCGTATTTACCAACAACTGGATTTAACTGACTACCCTCAGAGGCTGATGTGGGCAGTGAACGGGTCAAACAACACTGACGTGATCTGGAAATACGGAAGAGTGACACTTCCGAGTGTTGCAAAACACAGTGTAATGAACACCAAGTCACCACAATGTTTTATTATGGCTAAATTCGATTAATTTCTTTGCGCAGGAATCTCATTAATCGTTTGTTTTGCAACATTGCTGCAAAAAAGAGTTGAAACGAGTTGGTTTCCCTCTTCCTCCTCCTCATTTCTATTTTTTTTTTTTCATGACAGAAGGCGATAACGCCATCGGCGTTAATGTTTTCGTGCGCAAAAAGGTTAATTCGGTCCCTTCTATACTACTTTTGTATGCCATTATTCGAGAATTACTTCTTTTATTTTTTAAAGTAAATCTATGCTTTGTTTCAAAAGGTGATAAATTGAGCTCATTTTAGATTCAACTGATTCCTAACCACGATACTCAACCGTATTTTCGCCTTCGTAACAACTGAATTTCAACGGTAATGAAATACCAACCTTTACTTCTGCAGGTAGCTCTGGAAGCAGATTTGGGCAGCGAACCTGGTTATATTAGTGTCAGAGGTGTTCACGTGGTTCCAGGATACTGTCATCCATTGCCCTTTAGGGCAACTAAAGGTGCAGTGTTGTTTACAACAAAAGTGATTAATGTCCGTAACTCTGTTTTAATGATTATGAATTGATGTTCTCTTTCAGAATGCGACAGAAACTTAACCACAATGTCAGGCATAATTTTATCCCCACACCACCCTGGGTATTATTCACCGCTGACGCGTTGCCAGTGGGACATCAATGTTCCTCGTGGAAACACCATAAAACTGCGATTTCTGGAATTCCAATTAGAAGACCATCCTTCCTGCTTTAACGACTTCTTAGATATATATAGTGGACTTACGTCCAGAAAGTTTATGGGAAGATATTGTGGAGAAAGATTCCCAGCTTTCCTTGTATCATCTTCAAATGCTATGGCGATTACTTTCGTCAGCAATGACAAAGTTAGTGGGTCAGGTTTTAAACTACACTATACCGCAGAGAAAGGTGAGCAATTACATTTAGACGACTCAAGTGTGATTCATCATGTCTTCAGACACTAATTAAGATGAGAACTAATACTAACAGGGTCTTTTCAGTGCTCTTTGCTAAGAATGGGCGGGCGATGGATTCTTCCAGCGGGCAGAACGTTTAATGACATTTCCGAATGTAATCTACAATTAATGTAAATTACATCCAAGATGGCCGACATCTGATTACCGAAATTTTGGATGACGTAATGTTTCTCCGGAATTGTAAAGTTCGATAGTATTTAAAATACTGTAGCACCACAAAACCTTACGTTTTGCGTTTTGTAGTAACACTAGTATTTCTTAAACATTTTATATCTCTGGTTTTTTAGCTGACTTTGATAAAGAAGCGTGTTTCCAATATGAAGGTAAGTAGCAAGATATCCCTTCTTCCTAAACCTTACTCCCACCCTCAAAATATATACATGATAGGATTTGAAGTTCTCTCTTAAAAACACACACACACACACTTGAAACAAAACAAAACAAAACAAGAAATGGCTATACAGAACACCCCTCTCATGCGGCCAGCTTAATGTTTTTGCGGCCTCTTTGAAGGAAAATGGAAACAAAAAAATGCAACGCTATTATAAGAATAATGTGATTAATGAAATGCTTTTCACTATTTGAGGTTGTCCGTCAAGTTGCGAGTGTAATCCAGTTTCACGGAAGAGCCGTGAGATGGTGATAACAGTGAAGAAGGGAAGGAAACTGACTGCTTTACCAGTAAACATTCCTTCTAAGGCAGCCGTAATGTAAGCTAATTGTAAGATACTTGCGTCTGTTAAATCTCAAACTCAATTTCAATAACAATTCCAAAAGAGAAACCATTGTGAACGAGGTTTGGATATTAATCAGATACTAATTACCATAAACTTTTTGCAAATTTTGGCTGTGAATTTCTCCAATAATTATTGATCGTTTGAGAAGATATACCAAACGATCGATGTGGTGTGTCACCTGATATTCAGACAACTGGAAGTCAAGTATCTGGTTTTTGCGCAGCACATCTGATCTCAATTTCTTCATATGCAAAGTATCACATCGTACCTACTACAAGTTTGTATTGATTTCTTCTTCAAAATTATCTTTTCCACTTAAATACTGACGATCCCTCCTCTAAAATCAAGACAAATGCTGTTAAGTTTGCCTTTTTGCTCTTACCCAAAATATGCTTCTCATCTATTATATCAGCTGTGCTCAATGCTATCTTTGAGTCGGTCTTCCCTTTTCATTATGCGTAATCCACGAATAATAAATAATAAATAATGATTAAAATGATATAAATAGAAACACGATTAAACCAGCGATTAAATTGCAACAGAACAATGTATTTTACGGCTTTTGTTCCCCAGACTATTCCAGAGGAATAAAATTTCGCATCTACCCAAGAAACAACTCTCTGATCTGTCAAGTCTGAAGTATTTGTAAGTTCCATCGACACTTTTGTCAATAAGTAAACAGTACGTTTATTTTGTCAGTATATCACTATATTATAAAAATATTTTTTAAAATCTCTTCAGGGACCTCAGTGGAAACCGGATCTTCAAAATTGAAGGAGGTGCATTTGGCAATGGCTCTGTACTACAAACATTGTGAGTAAAAAAAACTAAAAAAAGGAAAAACTTAAATGTCACAAAAACGTTTTGACATTTTAATATTAAAAGCATCGACTCTTTTTACACTTAAAAATCAAATAGCCTGCAACTAAAACAATTCCCACAAATCTTCGAACGTTGAAACTCCCAGGACTCTGCCGTGGCTTAGTGGTAGAGCATCTGGACTGGTAACCGCACGGTCATAGCTTCGACACCTGTTTGGAGTACTTGGATTTTGCCTTGTATTAGCTGCCTGTGTCACTGACTGGAAAAATATTTTTCATGATTTTTAAGTGCTGTTAGGGAGTTTTGGCAGGTCTCAAAGCATTATTTACATTTCAGGATACTCGACTCGAATTTCATACGGACCATACCTAACGGCATGTTCGACAATATGGGCAATCTTCACACTTTGTGAGTTTATTATTTTTATTTCTATTATTATTTTCTTTTACAAGATTTCGTCATGAAATTAAGATTTTGGTAAACTATCTTTTTCCTACTTTCTTTAAGGGACTGCAGCGCTAATTTGATTGACACCATTTCGGCGAACACATTCAGTGCATCGCTAGCATCGTTGACTACTTTGTAAGTAAGCAAACGTGCTTTCGAAAAACTGGCCAAACTACGCTTAAAACCAACATTTTATCTGATTATTGTCTTTATATTTTTTTCCAAGGAGCCTTAGGCAGAATCGCCTCAATAGAATAGAAATGGACGCATTTAACTCGACGAGAAACTTACGATACCTGTGAGTGGCCCAGATATAAACGTATTGCATTTGTTTTACCAAATCATGTATATATACTTCCCAAATCTTTTTACTTTAATTTAAAATCCAATGTAGATACCTTCAGGAAAATGCGGTGAAAGACCTACCAGACTACTTGTTCTTTGGTTTATCCAGGCTTAAGATATTGTAAGTTGACCGTTATTTAGTCCATAACAAAAAAATCTTTCGTTATACGTACCTATCTAATACCTGCACCTTTACCTATCTAACGTAGGATTACCAAATGAATTCAAACTCTTCTATCTTGGAATAGGCCGAAATAAATGTCATTGTTGTTTTTATTGTTTTCAATCTCTCAAAGTCAAGTTTCTCATGGTAAGGAATTAACTACAAGTACGACATGTATATATTTCAGATACCTCAATGACAACCAGATCCAGCGGTTGTCTTCAAAGACATTTGCAGGACTGTCATCTCTGGAGAAACTGTAAGTGGAAAAAACCATTTGAAAATGAAGGGCAATTCTCTTATTGGGATATTTTGAAACACTGTCACTACATGTATTATGGAAGGGCCATAAGCCGGTGTCATGCTAGGGGTTGACAAGTTACCAAATGCTTCTTTATCGGTTTTTAGGGATCTTAGGAATAACTCCCTCAGTATGAAAGACTTTCCAACAGACGCTTTCAGTGGACTTAAAAGCCTGAAAGAAATGTGAGTCTCACTTAAATTTAGGGTGTTTTTTGCATGGGAAATAGAAGGAGTGGCGCTATGCTATCTAGTACTCAGATTTTCCACGACCACTTTTGGGCTCGAGATTAGGTGCTATGGTAAATATTTTCTGCTGACGCCCGTATGACGAAAACAATGTACCCTAGCAAAAATTGTTGTAAACAATTCTGTCCTAAGGTTTTTCTTTGCATCTCTCTGAAAAAGGACTGATCACAACAAGGCGATGGTTCTCTTTACTTTCATACGGTAAATATTAGGCGATTCAGAGATAATCATGTCTAATAAACACTACTTTTATTCGATTACATGCAGTAAGAATATTGATTCGCTAATGTCTTTTCTTTTCAGTCATTTAGACGAGTATATTCTTTGTTGCTACGCCGAAAAAGCAGTGCCTGGGGTTCGCTGCATCTCACCCAAAGACGAATTTTCTAGCTGTTCTGACTTGATGAAAAACAAAGGCGTTCAGATTTGTGTTTGGATATTGGGGATTACTGCTTTTGTTGGAAATCTTCTCGTCATTTTAATGCGAGTTTTTGTGAAAGAAGACAACAAAGTGCATTCTTTTCTTCTAACAAACCTAGCTATTTCAGATCTACTGATGGGTGTTTATTTGCTTATAATTGCTATCAAAGATGTCCAATGGCAAGGGGAATACTTTAAACATGACGTCAATTGGAGATCGGGGATGGCATGCGCATGTACGGGGGTCCTTTCGATGGCATCAAGTGAGATATCTGTGTTGATGTTGACCCTTATCACAACCGATAGACTTATTTGTATTGTTTTCCCGTTCAAAATGCAACGGATGAATCGCAAGTGTGCTTACGTTATTGTGGGAGGTATATGGAGTTTTGGAATAATGATATCAATCATTCCAACGTTAGGGTTCGATTACTTCTTCGACAAAAAGCGCAATGTGGGATTTTATGGAAAATCAGCTGTTTGCCTCCCCCTTCAACTTTCAACAGAGAGACAGGCTGGCTGGGAATATGCTGTTGTCATTTTCATCATTTTAAACTTTGTCTCATTTATATATATTCTCACTGCATATACAGCCATGTTCTTTAGCGTCAAGGGAGTTGCAAAACAGGTCAGGTCAACAAACATGAAGAGAGAATCGAAAATGGCTAGAAGAATGATGTTCATTGTCTTAACTGATTTCTTGTGTTGGATGCCAGTTATCGTCATTGGCCTTTTAGCCTTACTCGGAAAGTTTCATGATCCTGAGAAACAAGCCTACGTGTGGATTGCGGTTTTTGTTCTCCCAGTGAACTCTGCACTCAATCCAATATTGTACACATTTTCTACTCCACTCGTGAAAAGAAAAGCAGGTGAACACACGGATTCACTTACCTCCTTCTTGGAACGAATAGTGCGGCGGCCGAAGAGAAACCTAGGTGTGTTATTAGGGAGCTTAAGCAATAACTTAAGGTGTTTTTGAGCGACGTGGGCCAACCGGAAGTTGTCTTTTTTCGTATTCTTGCATTTGAGCAGTGGAGTGTTTTTGCTCAAATCCTGGGACAATTCATCTTAAGACAAAAGACATTTAGCAATACACATATGTTAGAGTCAAGGAATATTAAAAGAAAAGATCTCACTTCCGGTTGAGTCCGTCCTTCAAAAACGCCTTTTCTAAAGTTCTTATTAACCTCCTCACTGAGTTTTCTAGTAATGTCCTCAGTGGTACACAATTAATTACCGATGGTTACTTCTCATACTTCTCTAGTTTGAAACAAGACCTTCCCTACCCCCAAAAATAACAATTGAAAAAAAATATGCTCTTCACGGGGAGGCTTGTTAGAAAGGCAAAGGTACGCCATGTTTATGAGTATGAACGGCTAAAAACAATGGCTGAAAACAGAAATCAGCGAAGATAGGACAAGTTTTCAGTTGCCCACAATAAGGTCATAACCCTTAGACACAAAAATCTCAAATAAATGTCATGAATCCCTTTAACCAAGCTGACGTCCAGCATGAAAGGATATAGTTTTGTTCTTCTTTTATGTTCTACTTTGCTGCTATTGTAGGTCTGAATAAAGTAAAAACTGTTCTTCTGTTCGTCTACTTGTTTGGTACGGAAAAATCTCTATGGTGGGTGTGTATTCAGTTGCAAAGGATGCAAGTTTCTATTAAAATAAGTCTACAAAAAACCCACTGAAAAACTCATAACAGAAAAAAAAACACTAACAGAAGAGCTTGACAAAAAATGTACTGTTGGTCATCATTTCTTTTTGTCAGTATCAAAAGGTAAAAGCATCATGTTGCGCCGAAAAACTGTTGTACCAAGTGAGTCCCAGACAACACTTGTATCCTGTTTGAGCTTGTCCTCGAATCCGAACAGTTCCAACCATCAACTAGACGAGATTCAAAAAAGCGAGGGACCCGAGACAGAGCTGAAACTGGTAGAAATACCAAACGTATTTTCGGATGAAACCTCGTTGTCAGTGGTAGGTCTTGTGATACAATTTTTGTAGTAGAAACGTTTTAAGACACGCCGAGAGAAAAGGCCTAATAGGAAGGGGTGATGATCCTTGGAAAAGATTGCAAAAGCGTTTCAACTGCATATCAGCATTTCCAAACCATTATTATAATATTGTTGGGTTGTCCAGTCTCTTCAGGCAGTATATAGGAATGTTGTTTTCCTCTTTCTTGCGCAGAAATCTTATGAAATTGTGAAGGAATGCGTAAATGTTAGTGACAGCAAGTCGTGTGTTCAGGTATGATTCGCTGTTCTTGCAAAGACGACGTTAGATGTTTTGATTGGTTAAGAGAAAATAGAATATGCTCATTTGTTAATATTTTTTGTTGGCGACCTAAAACTGAACAATGATTTGTATCCTTGTTCTGGTTTATTGATTTTTGACATGTAAATTGTGCATATCTGTCATTAGGATGAAGGCCAATTGATTTTATTAACACTACATCTTTATTGTTTACTCTCATCACCATCACTATCAAAATCACTCAACGGAACAAGACATCATCTGGTTTTAATGAAATTCCTTGGCATTTTATCCATAACGTCGTCGATGTTAATCTAATCTCGCGCCAAAATGGGACTAAAGAGCCCCACTACACTACTATTGTCTGTCCATAAGTGTTTTCCAAGTGAATAACATTACTAATATCAGAATTAACACTGAGTCTTATATGGAGTGTAAGACCTGTAATATTGCTATGATATAAAAGACCAAGCGATCATCATCAGGGCTGAGGTGCGTTAAAGGCCTTGCAATTCTCACTTTCACTAGGTTTCTGTCGTGTCCGCTACCTTTCGTAACAAATATCCCATGACTTACGAATAATAAAAGTTCCCTTTTATTTAAGTCCTTATCTTTGGTCAAATTTAGTCTGAAACTTTTTAACAGGTTCATTTTTGGAAATTATAACAAGTTAAAGGGTTTTGGTAATTTGTGGCATTTTTGTGTTTACGAAAATCTCATTTTTGAGTTTTCATTTTGTTTTTCAGGGATTTGTTGTGGCGTGTTCCGGAAGTAAAAAGAACGCATGTGTTCGACTGATAAAGCATTTCTCAAAGATAAAAGAAGAGGACTGGAAAAAGGAAGTGGAATTGGCAAAGGAGCTTAGGCAGGGACTGGAGCATCCCAATATAATCAAATACTGCTGGCACTCTGCAAGTAGGTAGATAACAAATAATTTCCCTTATTTCACTGTTCAATAAATCACGATGTAGGAAAATGTATTATCGACAGCATTTTAGTTAGTACGCAACTTGAATTGTTAATTTAACGCCAGGCCCGTAGGGAGGGGAGGGGAGGGCGCGATGGGTGTGCCCCCACACCCCAACGCCCCAACGTCCCCCCCCCCCCCCCCCCACAGGCCCCAGAGGTCCACTTTTTTGTTTATCAGCGATTTAAGACAAAGTGAATTAATAGTTTGTTTTTTTTTCAATTCTAATTCACTGATTGTGGAGTAAAATTGAAAAAATACCGTGAACAGTTGACTTCGTGTAAGAGTATCGAATTAAAAGGGGATTTGGTATACTTACAAAGCATTTACCCCTGGCTAATTAGTCACTTACTCTTTCATTTTGTCGGGTAAGGTCTGTTTTGAATGAATAATAGCTTCCTCCAAAGTGTTATTATTTATTTATTGTTATTATTTATTATTTTAAGAGTAGGTAAGAGGTTCCCTGGTATGGTTTTGACAGATACAGGAGCCATCTCTTTAGCGTTGCTTGCAGGATATTAAAGCTCCTATTAAGGCTGCCTTACTCTTATAAAAAAAAATGCACTGACATTCGGTCAACGGCGTTGATTGCATCATTCAACTCCGAGCCCTTTGATATTAGAATAATGCAATCCTGGACCAATGTCATTTGAAAGGTCCGGCCTAATGGCAACACTATAAAAGTTGCTTTGAGGTGGATTACACTTATTACTTGTACATAGTTGTAATTCCATCAGCTGATTGTCTGAAAGAAAAGACTATTCATCATTTGAGGGTTTCTTTTACTTTTTGCAGCCGAAAAGTGTGTTGTTAACTACAAGAAACCAAGATTTTCAAGATTCAAGAAAAGTTCATTGTAATTAAAACCATCCTTTTCTTTTAGCCTATTCAGATTTAGTCAGATTTTTTAACCTATGAACTGTGTAGATGTGATTTGTACGGGTAAATGGCTGTATTGTTTACCGGATTCTTGGATATTAAACAGCTTTAAGTTATCTAAATGTGGCATAACCTGGCGGGTAAGCCCCTATCATGGCAGACGTGAAAGATGCTTCATAAATATGCAGTGATCTTAAACAAAACTTCGACTTTTGTTTGTCTATCTTTGATTTGTTCATTTATTTCGGGTTTTTAAGTGAAATTAGACTGTTATTTTTTTTCATTTTTCAATGGTTATTTTTACGGTTCATCGACGTAGGAAGAAGCTGAAACTTTCCTAAACTTATAACTGTCTGCTTTATGTTTTCTGAAATACCCAGCTTCCAAAAATATATGAATCAACCAAACAGTTTTTAGTAATTCATAATGTTCTTCCTTTTCATCTTTTCATCGTTTTTCCCCTGTTTCTCCAATTCATAGTTTATTGTGTTACAACTTTTCTGCAAACACGACTTTGGAGGAGTATTTCAAAAGTAGCAGGATTATTTTTAACCTGGACTCCCTTATCTCTGTGGCTATTGACTTGATCTCCGCTATACAGCACTTAGAACAGAAAGGCGTGGTCCATAACAACATAACAACCTCCAGTGTATTGATTGGCAGAGGATTCAGGGTAAGTTTAAAGCGGCATTAGTTTAGGGCGTCCTTGTTTCGCTTTATCGCCATATGTATGCGTCATGTATGCGCCTGCGTGCTAGGTTTTGTAAGTAATCAACCACGCGTTCCGACTCAAGAGCCCCGAAAGACTTCAGTTTGTACTTTTCTTCGCGTTTCTTTTTTTTCAATTTTTCTGTGGACCAACCTTCGTAATTTGTTATCCAGGTTGACAGATTCCCTGAGAGGTTCCTTCAGAGATCAGTTAAACATGTGGAAAAGGTCCCATCTGTTCGAGCAAAATGGCGCAATTAAGATACCTTAAAATACTATCAACTCCTGAAGTTATTAATTTGTCAATTTACCAAGATTTTAGTATCTAGTATCTTTTTGTTGATTTTATGACTTTTCAAACACGACAGACATAACATTAAAACAGAATGACAAAATGCGCAAGCTGTGACGCAATCAACTCACGTGTCCAAACTTATCTAAAGTCCAGGCCCCGGTTGTTCGAAAGCTGGATAGCGCTATCCAGAGGATAAGCATTGCGACAAGCAATTGTGCTATCCAGCGGATAGTAATTTATCCAGTGGATAGCGCTATCCTCCTTTCGAATAACTGGTGCCAGGAGACCGAACCGAGGAATTTTCATCAAAATACATAATTATAGCGTTAAAGAAAACCTCCATTACTTTATATCTTTCAACTTTGCTTAGAGCGCTAGAAGCGATCTTTTTGCTTTCTTACAGGTGCCTCCAATAACTGCTGTCTTGGGAAGTTTTGGCTTCGCTCAGCGGGTTTCTCAGGATTTTCCTGAATCTATTTTAAATGGTCACTCAGTGAAGGACATTTTAGGCAAGAATATACTTCAGTTCGGTTTTGTTCTGAGTGAACTGATGAAGAATTGCCGCGACTCTAATGAATTTGAGGAGGTAACTGTTACATTACGTAGCGAATAGATCGACTATTGGCATAAATATGGCTCAGGTGACACTTGATTATGATTTGATATGATGCATGACCTACAACGGCAGAGAACCTTCAGCCTTGTGTGATTACTTTTAGTAAACCAAACCTCACTTGTAATTATAACCAAGCACTCTCTCAAATACGTCCCCCCTCCTATTAAGGCTCCCTTCAGCCTTAAACTAAAAAAATAGGCCCTCTGGACCTTATTAGAGGATTAGTTTTTACTGTGCATTACTTTTATGCATAATTCAGTAGCCTTTGAAGTGTACGTTGTTATACAAAGGCTAACAAGAACAGTAACCAAACGTTAACTGTTACATTAGGTAGCCGTAGTGTAAATATAGGTGTAATAGTTAAATGATAGTCTGTCTTTTCTATTTTTTTTATTCACTTATACGTTAAATAAATTATTTTATAGCTTCAAGAGGTGATGCATTTGTGTTTTGAACAAGATCCTGATGTAAGACCAAACGCATGTCAAGTAAGAGACCTGGTGGAGGAACTGTGGTATCGCAATGATATCTGGGACACTAGCTTGTAGATTTATTTAAATCAAAGAATAAGTTATTATCATTTACTCCTTGCAAAAAAGGAAGATACAAGCAGTTTAAAAGAGTACGGATGTGACTTTGTTGTCACTGTGGGTCAACACAACGGATTCACGGATTCCCCACGAGTCAGTAAAACTTTTAACTTTTATTAAAAGCTTTAAAAAGTTTTTCATAGGTTAGAAAAGGGTTCTTCAACTCCCTAAAGACCAATTTACAACTGTTTATTTAAAATAAGTATTACTGGAAAGAAGGTCAAACAATTCTCGGTTCAGAAAGACTTTCTAGCCTCCTGTGTACAATAGAAAAAATGCTCATATGTCCGACCTTTATTGAGAAAAAGACGCAGAGAGGCAGGACAATTTTTAATCATAACATACTTTAGACGTTAATAATGGTAATTGAACTGAGTGGGGTACAGTTTAGTCTGTTATTTCGGCCGCTTTGAAATCGCAGAATTTAGTTAGTACCAATATTTATTCGATCTACATGTAGTAGCTGGTTTGTGGAAAAGCGCAAACAAAAAGCTTTTTCATCACATACTGTGCAGAAACAGAAATGATGCAATATAGAGCAAATATAGTGCGATTGAAAACAGAAATGACGCGATTTAAAACAGATGAGATTTAGAGCAAAAAATAGTGATTCGTTATTAAACATAGTCTTAATGTACCCCAAATGCCATTTGTCCATTTCGTTGTTTTGGCACTGATTAACTAATCTGCATTTTTAAATCTTGATTTCGGCATGCCAGTTTTTCCCTCTGCCAAGGGTGAAACACTTGTTGTTCACTAAATTGA
This sequence comes from Porites divaricata, assembly GCA_038088405.1. Taxonomy (NCBI): domain Eukaryota; kingdom Metazoa; phylum Cnidaria; class Anthozoa; order Scleractinia; family Poritidae; genus Porites; species Porites divaricata. The sequence goes on from JBBMOI010000008.1 coordinate 900,425, forward strand.
AAGACTGAAACGGAAAGCAATATAAAAGCTTGAGGGGGTTTCTACTCTAAATTGAATGACAACTTTTAAGCTGAAAGGTGCTCAGTCACTGAGTGAAACATCGCGTGACGTAGGTCAGTATGCGTGGTTTTGTTTTTATACATGCGTCAACTTCACATGCATGACAGTAATTTGAACATGTCAATTACGAAATAGAGCACCTGAAAGTATGTCCCCTGCGCTGCTAGTTGCCTTTTCGGCCTTACTTTCCATAAGCATCGCTGACCTCTCGTCTGAATACGCCCATCACGCGGTGTTGGATCCTGCAGAACTATTGAAACTGTATTGGACAGTTGACTGGGACAAGGAAACCGTATCGTTCGCTGTTGAGGCGGCGACTATTGGATGGGTCGGGTTCGGTTTCTCTTCAGGTAACGGCATGATGGTCGGCAGTGATGTGGTTATCGGTTGGGTGAAGGATTCCAAAGGATATCTCACGGTAGGTTAAAAATATGGAGATGTTGACTTTAAAGCATGAGACCACATTAAATCTCAAGGACAGTAAACCACATTCCTACTTCGTTATGAAGAACTTTTAAGGCCATGCGTCCCCAAATTGCCAAAAAGCCAGTGTCCCTTTTGATTAAAATTCTCGTACTCGCAGTTGCTGTTATAAAAAAACCTCCCATAAAGTACCTAATTTGAACTTCTCCTTGTGCCGGTTCCCCTGCAGTCACTAAACACTTGAAAGCAGAAGGGGTCCGTTTGTGTGAGATCTATAAATATGGATAAATAGTAGACTACACACTTTCAAAGTGTTAGGTTAGCCTAGAAGTACGCAATAGCAGCTTTAGAAGCGAAATTTCTTGAGAACACTTACATAGCTTGGGTGAAAAAAGTTGTCACACTACGTGATATATTCCCATGAGTGGGTGGGTTGGGGCAATACTCTCTTAAATAAGGTACCTAAATGTAGACGGACCGGCGGAGCTTCAGAATCCTGCCTATAATTGGACCTACAAATTCTTAAAGGCTTATATGATTCAACAATTGAAGCCTAGCTTGGACAGACCATGTTAACGCCTATGTTACGAAACTTTTCCCATCGGGAATTACCTAAGGATATAAAATATGCAATTTCCGGACGGTATTTTCTTACCCTGATGATGATCTTGTAAATAGTTCACTTATATTACCAAATGATTCTAACAATTAGGCATGAGTGGATGTCAGAATAGCTTTATAACGCCTTTTTTTCGTCATTAAGGCAGCTTTGGTCTAAACTGCAGCTGTAAACTATTGTGCAAACACATATTTCAATTTTCACCAAATTTAAGTCTATCATTGATTTAGAAATTAAAGTAACTTTAGCATTGTGTTTAGGATCGATATGCTGACACAAAATCGTTACCACCAAAGGACAGCGAACAAAACTACATCTTAACTGGCTTCGAGGAGATTGACCAAACAACTGTGTTGAAATTTAACAGAAAATTTGATACATGCGATTCCAGGGACAGGAAGATAAAGGTAAGGCAGTGAAAAAAGAGAACCGAGTTCACTTCTCCTCGTATAAATTTCAGAGCTCTGCTGGCTTTATGACCTGTAGCAGGTTTGATGTGACGTGGATAAAAAATACAAATATAGATTGCAATGCTAAACTTGACCTCCCATTTACTTCCACTTTTTCGTGGATGATACTCAGAGATGTTTGAAGACGGCTCTAGGCATGACAACTTTAATTTACACCATGATAAGATACGTCGTCCTTTCTTTGAATTTGCCCTCTTTAGACACTGTCTTAGACCGTGTTTCTGGCCATTAACCAATCATATTAATGCTCAACCTAAATGTTATTCTGCACCAACTTGTATTTGTTGTATCATAGCCTTCATAAGAACCTGTTTATCTCAGTTCCCAGACAGAGTAATTAACAAGGCTGTTTTGTATCCCACAGGAAGGCACCACAAAGGTGGTGTTCGCTTACCACACGGAGGATCCCGAGACTGAAAACGATTTTAAACAGCACACTTTCAGAGGGTCAAGAAGCATATTACTCCTCAACAACATGGACAAGAAACAAATCAACGAGACAGGATGGAAGAGTTTTGTAGTTCAAAATAGAAATGTAAGAACATACACGTAGACCTCCGAAACGTATTTGTTAAAATTATGTTGATTGTTTGATTTGCACACGAGAGAAAGAAAGCGCTGATGTCGATGCCTTTGATAATGATCATGGGCTGAAATCACTTATCAATCAAGATATCTTCACCCTTGCTATCATCCGGCGCCAAACTCGCCCACTGACTCTCACTACAATCATCAAAAGTACCGCCATCATCACCGGCACCACCACCACCACCATTATCGTCGTCGTCATCGTCATCAACATCACCATCATCATCATCATCATCATCCTTATAGTCGTCTTTTTTTATGTTTAACACATATTTACTGCCAAGAAGGTAAATTAAACATTAAAAAGTTATCACATGTTTACTCAACCCAAATTCATGTTGCGATTATCTTTCAGGTTACCATTCCCAAGAAACACACAACCTACTGGTGCTCACTGATTAAGGCACCGAAAATCATCTCGAAGCACCACATAACCAAGGTAGATGTTTTTAGTAATCGATTGGAGTTTGCGTAGCAGCTATTTCCTACACAAGTGGATGTTGATTGTAGTAACGATACTTGTTTCGATACCATTAAATTCTTATCTTAAACTGAAGAGGCCTCAGGTTCTCTACTGACCGTAATTATCTTAAATAAGCTTCCACCCAAAGGTTAGTGTGAAGCGAAAACACAATCAATGGATGCGATCATGTTTTGGAACTTGGAGGTCATCACATATCGTTTAATCGTGTGTTCCACGTTTCTGATAACAAACCGAGAAAGTCATTAAGCAGTAAGATATTGCTGTGGTCTAATATGTAAACTCCAACTATGATAACACTAACGATTTTTGTAAGTGGCATCTCCAGACTCTTTTGTGCATCTTTGGTTCATTTTCATGGAGTATCTTGATTATCTTTTGTTTTTATCCTTGCAGATCGAACCATATATTCAAAAGAGAAATGAAGGATTCGTCCATCATTTTCTTGTGTACGAGTGCCATGGTGACGATAATGAGAGTCACTACGGTTTCGGTGTTGATTGTAAAGACATCGCCAACATGCCATTCCGTAAATGCTTCTATGGCAAAGTGTTAGCAGTGTGGGGAGTAGGTGGTGAGGTAAAGGACTGTAAATTGGCATTACTACAATACTGCCAGGTGATCTGTGACGTCACTGCGGTGGCCTGGGGAAAGAAATTTTAATGCCGTATCCCATAAACCAAAGCTGACGGGAACAGATTGAATTGAATTGAATTGGTGCGCGCGTTGGCTTATGGGATACGGCATTAAAATTTCTTTCCCCAGGCCCCGCAATGACGTCACAGGTCACCTGGTGTGGAACGCCTGTCTTTCACTTTCCTGCAGAAAACCATCATGACTTTCCAGTTCTGATTAGTTCACCAACTGGAAAGCGATAAGAGGCTGCTTTAGCTATCTATTACGAAAAAAGCAATAATGAAATTAAAGTTAAGAGCCTAACACAGTGGAGCTTAAAGTTAATATGACCATCAACGCCTTTCATTTCTTTTTCTTTGTTTCCTTCATAGGCATTTTATTATCCGAAAAATGCTGGTTTTCCAATAGGAACAGCAGATTCGCCGAATAATTACTTTCTAGAGATTCACTATGACAACCCAGAAGGGATTTTAGGTAAACCGTGATTTTAAATTGTGTAACACAATGCACTACCAACGAATAATTGATAACCTTGTCTGTTGCTTTTTTCTTTTTAATTAGCACTTAAGTGATTTTTTGATTTGATAAGACTGAAATCATTTCAAAATCTATCTCTAAGTAATTCCAGGATGCATGTAACCTGTCTGTAATACAACCGCCAACATTAAGCCTTTTTAGAGGCATCCCAGAATCCATGGTGGTATTAAAAGTACATGGTGCACATCACCAAAACCATTTAAATCTGATCAATTACCAATCACCATACGTGCAGACAAACCCCAAAGCAAATTATGAAACTGCCGAGAGAAGGTGGCCTCCTAGGCTTTCAATTGGAGTTTCGCGCTAGATTCCTTTCGTGTTTCTCGCGAGATGTTCACTGCTCACGTCCCCTCACTCGATCGCTTGCCGTTCTAGCGCCCTGGCAAGAGAGGCTGAAATTAGGTTAGACGGAAGGGCAGACATGTGTGACGCCCAAGAAAATTAAAAATATCATTTCACCTTGAAACTTATAAAAACGCGGTTCTTATTAACACGACCAGCAGTGAACTAAAGAGAAAGGACACTTTGAAGCCTCAGCTTCAAGAATGCTCTGGAATTTGAGTCACTAATTTAGCGTTAAAAAGAGCGTATAGTACAAGTTTTTCAGGGCCTAGTAAATATTGCCATCTTCCATTTATTTAAGGACGCAAGGACAGTTCCGGGGCTCGATTTTACTACTCCTCTAATCTCCGCGAGTTCGACGCTGGTATATTTGCTGTTGGCCTCAAGATCAGCCCATATATGGTCATCCCTCCAAAACAAGAATCTTGGTTGACTGTTGGTTACTGTGCTAAAGAATGCAGTGAAGTAAAGCAAAAAAAATAGTTATAAATCTCCCTATTCATAACACTTTGTTTAACATCTAAGAGAAAAAATAAAACAACTTATGTTCGCTCAACAAACGGATCAGTTGAAACAAATAGGTCACTCAACTTTGGAAGACGAGTCGACAGAGAGACGTTTGTTAATGACAGTCCACTTGTAACCTGTATTTTAGTCTGTCTATTTAAGGTGCTTAGAAGGGTATTGTAGCAGTAGAAATATTTCTGCTACAGGTTTTAATGCAAGTTTTTGTTACTTTGTTTCAGGAAGCGTTCAACTCGACAACACTTCCAGGCAGAGGAGTCATGGCGTTTGCTGCATTTCTCCACACTCACCTACAAGGTACAGTGATCCGAGAATTAAGGCTTGAATCTCGGGAAAAAAAAAAAACCTATACTCACAAAACCGTTCTGGCACCAATTTTGTAATCTTTACCTTATGCTCTAGGTATCTTGTGTAGTCTTAATGCACTGAGTAATCCAGCAGTAATTCGAGAGGCGTTTCTCCTTTACCCTTTGTGGGTTACACATGTTGACTAGAAATTAACCTCAACTTTTATATTTATTTATGACATAACTTCTTGGATTTTCCAGGCCGCGCAACATGGACCAAACACTATCGAAACGGTGTTGAACTACCAGAAATTGCGCGAGATGATAACTACGATTTTAACTTCCAGGTACACACTATTCTGGGCAACTTAAAACAACGCTTTTCATCGCCTTTGTCCCAGAGCGTTCCTCTGGGTTTGTGGTCATTTCATTTACATCTTAGATAATCAGTAGTGTTTCGAACGTCAAAGGAAGGTGTCTTATAAGATGTCAGGATAATTTCTCAACACTACACGGACAATAAAGCCAAACTCTTTTATAGAATTCAATTTGTTCTTATCTCCAACCCATTATGGTCCGGAATGAGCAAAATGCCGATTACTGACTTTCATGAAAATACCAAGAGTGTCCGAAACGATTATTGTCAAGTGTTATTGATTAACTGGAGACACTGTATAAATGTTTAAAGCACTGCTTAAAGACTTTTAATGTTTTTTCAAGGATATTCAAGTGCTGAAGAAAGAAGTTCATATTAAGCCGGTAAGCCGGGTTATTTATTCATAACAAGCGGAATTCCCATCACGCTTAATTAAGCTTTGCTCTATGCATGGGTAAAGATAAATATTTGCTTGCAATTAAGCAGGAGAGGGATCTGAAGTTAAAACGGATCACTGAAACCACAAAAAAAATTAGACGGTCTAACAGGTGAAACACTTTTCCTCACGCCTTCAACTAACAATTACAAAGAGGGTTACGTAGTGTCCCTTTTAAAGAGGGGATTATAGTAACGCGAAAAGGTCTTCGCAATGTTTTCAAAACACTACTATACGTAACTTAGCCTTCAGTTAAAGTTATATCTCTTTAACCATTGGGTAGAATATGCGTTATAATGCATAGTAAATATTACTCTTTGTTTTATTTGTTTTTTGTTTGCTTATGAACTCATTATACTTTTGCACTTAGGGAGATGACTTGGTTCACTTTTGTGAATACCAAACTATGGATCGTGAGAAGCTAGTCGTGGTTGGTACAGACAGTTCTAACTACCCCGTCAGAGTCGTCCTTCATCTTTTTAAAACACAATTTATTACATGTCTCGGCGAGTGGCCTTCCATCATGCCAGTGACTGAAATTGGCTAATGCCCCCATTCACACAAACTGAACTTCTTTATTTTGTAAATTAAATCAAAACGGTCACGGAAAAAGAAAAACTGGTTTGAAATGAAGTTTATCTTGTAATTTGCTTTGAGGAAACTACACTAATAATAAATCGTATTCAGCTAAAATTATCCGACACAGCTTCTTTTAGCTTTGCATTTTTCACTGGTCAGAAATAACGACGATAAACCTTTGCCTTGACTCTGTATAAAGTATCGTTTACACATTACTATGAACGCACTTTCTGTATAATTGTTGAAATGGCTGTTGTGTTGCAATCATTTGTAGGGTGGTAGCGCTACCTCCCAAGAAATGTGCCTTAATTTTATATTTTACTACCCGTTGGTGAAAGAACTTCAAACTTCTTGCACAAGTACACATTTCAAGCCAGTTGATGACTTTATCAACAAGTATTAGTGAGTAGATTTTCTTTTATTGTAATATCTAATATGCTGCACCCTTCATATTCCTGTTTTCCCATTCTTCTCCTCCTTTAGATAGAAATGAATAGCAAGTCCATCACTTAAGCAACTAACGTGCGAGAATCTTATTTTGAATCAAAGACGAAGGCTTATTGAGAGTATTAATTTGTTTGTTTGTTTGTTTTTTAACTTGTAGGCTTAAGCTTTGGTAGAGTTCGATATGAAGAAATAAATACCCCATGTGTTACATTAGCGTCGCCAAAAATTGTTAAAATCTTTATTATGGGTGCGCTCTTTTTTGATATTTCATATGAGGGACCTCAGTCTGGTTCCTTTTATTTTCTAGTCCGTCACTGAATATCACGTCCCCATTTTATAACCCCCTTGTTGAAGATGTGGATGTTAGTTGGACCAAAGAAATGATATCAAGCTTGAAGAAAGGATACAGTGAAGACAGAACCTTTACCCCAAGCTGCTATATGGTGTGTGAACTATTATTTAAAATTATTGTTTTTAAACTTATCAATATTTTAAGAAATTATGTGCCAGTTTTGACTTATTTTAAATTCAAATTTGGTCCCGGCATAAGAATTGATCCTGGACTTATCAATTTGAAAGGTTTTATATAAATTCTAGCTTGATTTAGTTACAAACTGAAGTATCAAGGGGTTAGAATGACCTCAAAAGGCTAACAGATTAACCAAAGTATTCAGAAACATTTCTCGCAGTTCGGCTATAACTCGTCTTTTCAAACATTATCGGTAAAAACTTAGTAATCGGTGGGCCCCGTCTCACACTGTTCGTAAAGAGTTAAGGGGCCTTAAAATTCAATTCAAACTTACAACCACATAGGGGGCATCATCTCTCATTCCCTCGTTACTTGTAAACTGCATCATAAGCAGTCTGGCAAAAGTCCCCCAATCAGTGTTGTAAATTATCCCTGAAAAGCCCAGATTAGAGCGCCGTAGTCTACAAATACAGTTTTAACTCCTAAAAGTTATTACGGGAAGGCTAGCTTACAAACGCAGACATAATTTTGGTTCGGGTGGAGATATGCGACGACCTGAAATACATAATCGTTTGAAGGCTACGAGCAGCTCCGTCATTCCTATAATTAGTTGAATCTCCTCGTTTGATTATATGCTTCAAAAAAAATTTACAGGTATGATTTTTACATCACATGTAAATTTTCGCTGTTTGCTTTTCAGCGAGGTAACAAACCTCCTTTCAAAACGTTGCCGGTACCAAAGATTACTACCCCTCTGCCTCAGGAAGAATCAAGATGTTCTTACCTCTCTCCAAAGGGTGCTGGCGAAAACACATATTCTACACTGATCGTCTCGTGCAACGTTTCCCTCTTTATCTCGGTGATTTTCATGTTATAGACACGTATTTCTGAATTCTGCTTCGAAATCTTTGTTTCGTTTTTCAGTTTTCAAGATGGTCAGCATTGGGGTAATGACCGTAGCACAGAAACCTTTTTTGAAATCATTCGCAGTAGATAACCTTCGTTATAGCTCACTTTTGTATTAAAGAGTACCGTTAAAAACTATTGAAATAAAGTTAAATTGTTCAAAGTTTACTTTGTGTCCCAGCGTCGCAGGTAGCGAAGCTAAACTGGGAGGGCCATGAAAATAAAGTAGACTGAGAATTAAAGTGCCAGCAGACTTTGGTGAAAAAAAGGGAGAAGCCCTGGGGACGAGTTGAGAGTAAAGTACAGCAAATCGTACTTTGTAGAATAAAGGAGGAAAGGATTACGTTTAGTATAACAGGCAAGAAAAATAATCAACCAAGAAAGGAGAGGATTTTAGTATTACAAATGTCTGAGGTCTGCGCCGCGCTTTGAGACGCTCACATTGTACGCGAAGAGCTCCACTGAACATTACAGATAATGACTTTGAAATCGATAACGGACTAGCAAGATTTTAGGATTAGAACTTTTAATATTTTTCACATTTACGATTAGAAGGGGCTTTGAAGTCGATAAAGAACTAGCGAGATTTAGTATAATTTATACTTTTAATATCTATCACATTTAGAATTTGATTTCTTTTGTCAATTCTTCTCATATGTAATTAAGAATAAGTCCAAGAAATAGTAGTAGCTTTTTAAGAATACATTTATATAAAAAGACTCAGTTTTTTAGAAAACACATTATCTATATTTTTTGTCTTATTCTTATCCGTCTACTAGTTTTTTCTCAGTTTTAGATAGCTTTCCTCTTATCGACTTTGTCATTAGATGTGTTTTTATCTAGTAATCAATAAAGAATGATAATGATAATGATAATCAATAGTAATGATAATAATAATGATAACAATAATAATGAGAATGATAATGGTTATGATGATGATGACGATGATGATAATGATGATGACGATGATGATGATGACGATGATGATGACGACGATGATGATGATGACGATGATGATGATGATGATGATGATGATGATGAGAAAGATAAATTCACCCAATAGCGGCCATTTGAATTATTTTCTCAAAAACTCTCTTCCAACAATAACTTACGATCGTTTAGCCTGGGAAAACAGCCGACATGCATTTCGCGACGCCACAGTTGATTTCCCAATGGGCATTTCGCGGGGAAACCAACGGCGGAGTCGTGAGATGTCACCTATTTTCTCAGGCTAACGATCTATTTAGTTTCGGACCTGAACGTGAATCTCATCACAAAGACTTTCCGCCAGCTGACACTGTTAAACGCGCATGCGTATTATGTTTCGTTGTTGTACCTCGTGGCACTCGGTAGCCATATATTGTGTAATCAAGTTGTTGGTTCGGTAAATCAATTTATTTATTTCTTTGCTTGTTGTCCCGCTGGATCTCTTTCTCTTTATAAATTTTCTGAAGTAGGACAAAGGGATCGTTTCCACACAAGAATTTCCGCCGCTCTCTCGGTCCCCGGGGGGGGGGGGGGGAGGGGTGCGGGCTCATTTCCCGAACAGCGGCTGGTTATATTTTGCTGTGAGCATAAACTACCATCACTTGTTGTTGCACACGCGAGTTCATTATTATAAAGGAAATATAATTTCTACAAACTTGTAAAGTTTATCTGTTCTATATACTGAATAAGTAAAGGAAACCGAATATTTGTATTACGTGACAAGGGTGGTTGTAAATTAACAATAAAATATTTAGTGTCACATCAGTCATACAAACAAACAGATGCACTGCGTATTTGCGTTTTTAAAAGCTAAGAAGATTAGTGCAGTGTTCTTCGAAGAAGGTCAATTGTATGTAAAATGTTGCTTCTAATAATTGCCTTTTTAGCTTTGACCTCTACTGGCATCGCTGATCTCTCATCTGAATATGCCCATCATTCGGTTTTGGATCCTGCGGAACTAATGAAACTGCATTGGACAGTCGATTGGGAAAGGCAGACCGTATCGTTCGCTATTGAGGCGGCGACTACTGGATGGGTCGGGTTCGGTTTCTCTTCAGGTAACGGAATGATGGTCGGTAGTGATGTTGTTATCGGCTGGGTGAAGGACTCCAAGGGATACATAACGGTGAGGATGAAGCTATATTTTTATTTTTGTGTAATCGTAGTAGCTGTTGAATTGACCTTTGATGCTCTTAGGGTATGTTTTAGGAATGCCAAGATAAGCTTGTGCAGCGGCGCAGCGACAGGCGGGCTTTTAAGGAAACATAACCCATCGAGGCGAAGTCAACACCCTATTTTCACATAGTCTGCACATGGACCAAAATCTGCACAATGCATCTTGTATCCCTCAAAATTTTGCATATCCATTGCCTTCAATTTCTCTTGGGACGACTGTAACACCCAGGAGAAATTGGAAACATGGTTAGGCAAACTTTTGGGGGTAAACAAGGTGCATTATGGTCTATTGAGCCAAATAGCCGTTTAAATGCCCCATCATAGGTCCTCCCCACCCCGTGGATATTTAAAGCGTTGCCATACTTTATATGCAGTACATGACCTTTTCAGGCCAATCAGTTCAGGACAATTCGAGACTACTACATGAAATAAAAATTTAACTCCAGACGAGCAGGATAATACTACTTATGCCAATAAAACAGAAACCTAAATTCTCATAATCCTTTTCACTAATGTGGCCAAAACCTATGCAAATGTATTTAAACAAAAGGACGGTTTTACATAAGAAAAAGGCACAGCTTCCATAGGACTGGTTTGCTCAGTTTTCGTTGCTTCATTGCTTTGGGACACCAATATTGCTGGTTTTCAGTGTCACGCCATTCAAAATAGATCAAAATAAAAATAAAGACCTTTCAATAGATAAAGGCCAGAATCTGGGAAATGAAAGGAGGTTCATATACAAAGACCCTCGCCAAGATTCAGGTCAGAGGAATATTTCGTATACGAGATATCCGAAGAAATGTTTTACCCAAACTTATAGAGATTTGTATTGAGACGCCATGCTGGTGCTCACCTGGATGAGCTCCAACATGGCGGACGGAAACCATCAGAAACATCTGTCACCTAGTTTTTCTACAAAAGCGTGAATTTATTCTTCGAGAAACTCATAAACATTAAAGCAATACTTTTTCTAACACATGAACTGTTTAGATAGCAAAATTTCCTGAAATAAGTCATTTTTTTAACCTACACGACACCTCTCTTGGCCGTCATGTAAATGCCGCGTCACGCAAAAGCTTAGAACTTCAAGCGTACTCTATCACAAAACCAAGAACCCTTTTGAAGCGAAAATTTGTATGAAAATCAGTTTTCAGCTCTTCTAATGCATCGTGAAAGTAAAATCTCGGCAGGATCGATAGTTTTTTATTTTGAATTTTTGTGACGTCATGTGAAAACCAACACAGGTCTTTATTGGGGTTGGGGCGGGGGTTGCTCGTGAAATTTCACTTGCATGTCTGGGATGTCTTGAATGGTAGAACAAGGGGAAACACAATGATTTCGTGAAATTTTGCTTTGTATTTGCGCCGCAGGACCGCTATGCAGACGCAAGGAGTTTGCCACCCAAGGACAGGGAACAAAATTACGTCTTGACTGGCTTCGAGGAAACTGGGAAGAAAACTGTGTTGCGTTTTAACAGAAAAATTGACACATGCGACCCTAGGGACAGAAAGATAACGGTGATTATAACGTGATAAACTTGAGCTATGTTCTAGTATGCTGAATAACAGTAAATCCTCGTGAATACGGATACTGAGGAGGTCATAGGAAGTTATGCGACAAAAGCAGACTGCAGACTGGCAGATAAACGAAGTAAACATTGTTGTAGAATGCTTTAACAGATTCGCTATCCCTAAACTAGACTTTAAAATGACTTAAACTTTAGGGATAGGGACTCTGTTAAAGAAAGTCTGCAGTCTGCGTTTGTCGCACACCGTAGAAAGTGTCCGTATTAATTAAGAGAAAATGTAAGGGCTCCCCCCTCCCCCCCCAGGGACAAAGTAAACTACCTGTAATAATGAGGTATCTGTACAGCGGAGGTTCTGCTGTACTTTTCTTTGTTGAGGGAATATCTTTGCACAGGCTGACCACCAATCGCTGTTTATTATTATTGTTGTTTTTTATAACAGGAAGGCACAGCAAAAGTGGTGTTTGCATTTCACACTGAAGATCCTAAATCCGAAAACGATTTTAAACTGCACGCTCTCAGAGGGTCAAGAAGCATACTACTGTTAAACAAGTTGGACAAGAAACAAATCAACGAAACAGGATGGAAGAGTTTTGTACTCCAAAACAAAAATGTAAGATAACGAACTTAGCTCGCGGTTAGAAAGAAAAACAACTAATATCACAGTCATTTATTATAGAAACTGAGATTTACCTTACCTTGTTAGAAAAAGAATAAGAGAATAAAGATTCTTCCGTTTTGTTGGGATTCAACGATTACGAACGAAATTGTTCCTTAGATCAAACTCCAGCAGAATCTCGAAAGTTCCGTAAAAAAAAAGGCTCTCGAAACTCCTCCGCGAAACATTTGATGTCATTTGTATAACAAGGCCTAAGAGAGATCAGCATCAAATTTCTCCTTGTTATATCAATGCTTTGCAAAACATAGCGGTCATGAGAATTACAGACATGATCACAAAAGATGAATTTGGTTAATGACTTTTCTCCCCACCACTTCTGTAGGAAATGAATAGGGGCGACAGATGAGAACTCTATGATCTGCAAAGAAACGCAATCAGCTACGTATATACATCTTTCGCATGCTCAGTATCGGGGGGGGGGGGGGTGCTCGATATATCCTTGGGTGGGGAGGTGCGGTCCGGCTCCTCATACCCTGACCCTGTGTAAGACAAAAATCGCTGATTTTCCTACCCTGTTAAGACAGAATTTCGATTTTTGATACCCTGTTTAAGGCATTCGTAGAACGTACGCGCAGGCTGTTTATCGTCCAAGAAAAGATACCCTGATTAAGACAAAAAATGATAAAATCGATACCCTGTTTAAGACAAAAATCCCGTAAAACATACCCTGGCTGGCCGCACGTCCCCATTAAGCCCTTATAAGGGAGTACCCCCCCCCCCCCCCCCGGGCTCAGTATTAGCCCTGGCAGTCTGAAATTGGTTTAACTTTCGTGACTCAGCTCTTTACACGCACAAAATGCTTTAGAAATCGGATAAGTTAAGGGGGAGAAATACACATTTCTCTCACATTTTGCGCGAAGCCCCTGTGAAAAAGGATTCCACTCAGTTTTCGTCGCTGAGGTACTTTCCTTTCGCGCGAAATTAATACTGTCATGGGGGCCAACTTTATTGATACAATAGAATCATTTGCTGGTTAATTGTGATTGTCGTACATGGCACTTTCACGGAGTCCATCAGCTAAGAATTTCGTGATCTTGACTGCAGATATCAATTCCCAAGAAACGCACAACCTACTGGTGTACACTGATCAAAGCACCGGAGATCAACGGAAAGCACCATATCACAAAGGTGACCATTATGTTACTAAAAACCACTGAGAGAATATAGTCTATACTATTTGAATATCATCCGAAAGCCGGCGCCAAAAAATAAAACAATAATAATAATGGAAACTTTATTTGTGTTTTTGAATGTACAATTGTAAATCTCGCTACGTATAGGCAATTTACAAATGCTGCTCGAGACTGAATTATTTAAAAAAAACAAACAAACAAACAAACAACAAAAACAAAACAAAACAAAACAAAATCACGAAATGGTTCACATTTTGATTGCATAACGTCAAATAATTATTAAAGCGCAAACATATATTCTCTAGTGAAAAAATGCCTGCATGATTTTGATGAGGATGATTGATGATGATGGTAATGTTGATGATGATTATTATTGCTGTCATTTGTTATTATCATTTTGTTTCAGTTCGAGCCATATTTACAAAAGGATAACGAAGGTTTTGTTCACCACCTGGTAGTGTACGAGTGCCGTGGAAATTATAACAACAGCCATTTTGGTGTTGGGTTTGACTGTCTTGACTTTGCCAACATGCCACTCTTGCAGTGCTACATGGTTACTCCAAGTCTAATAGGTGCCTGGGGAGTAGGTGGCCAGGTAAGGAGCTACAATGAACATTTAACCTCACATTTTCATAGCGCACTTTTTGCAGTAATGAGACACACGACCTAATTTGACACCGAGAAGGTAGGGTTAGGGTTAGGGTTTAGCCTAACCCTAACCTTAAGGTATTTCGATACTCACAGCTTTTGGCAGATCATAATGACTTTCATAGGATCTCCTTAGATAATCGGACGGTCCCCATATCAAATCAAAACTAAATTTCCTACAGTAGTTAGTTTGAAATAAAGTTTGGCATTTCAATATTATTCGCAAAAAAAATCGCTTCTTTTCTTTCTATCGTTGCGTAATAGCATAGACTTTACAAAGGCTGTAACTTCATGAAACTTTAATCAAAACATGTTAAGGGTGAAAATGTGGTTTCGACGTGACCGGGAGAAGGCTGTTTGTAAAGCGATAGAAAAATACTGGTATGGTCTCCTTAGATTAATATTAAAACATCTTAACTAGGAAACTAACCTGCATTGAGTATCAGCTGTGCCCCTCCAAAAAAGACCAATCTAGGCGTGGCTCTTGACCACTCCAACGATAAACTAAACTGCATCGCAGCCTTAACCTATATAGCTAGAGGAAATGGTACTCATCACAAAACGAAAAATAAATGAAAATTATGCATGCGGTCATGCGAAAAAGATTAGAAAAAATAGTTGCCTTCTTATACATACTTCAGTTTCGTTTCACGTTATGTTCATCTCAGGCATTTTACTACCCGCCAAAAGCTGGTTACCCAATAGGAATGGCAGATTCTCCCAAACAGTATATGTTGGAGATGCATTACGACAACCCAGAAGGGATTGAAGGTCTGTACAAAGTGCAACATGAGATATATTATTTGCTTGTATTTTTCATTGCGGACGCATCCATCTATGCGAGAGGATTTCGTGACCCCTTTCTCCTCTATTTGTAAGATTTTAGCACTTAACAATGTCAAAGTCTCCTTTAAAGTCCAGTAATCAACACTGCGGCTAGCGGCTAAGGCACAAAAGTCAATTTTTTGGGTAAATATAACAATTTTTAATAAAATCTTATTATTTATATTCCTTTGACAAAGGACGCACTGACAGCTCTGGAGTAAAATTTTATTACACTTCAAATCTTCGCCAGTACGATGCTGGTATAATATCTGTCGGACCAAGCACAGATTCATTTTTGGTCATTCCACCAAAGCAAGAATCCTGGATTTCCGTTGGTTATTGCCCCAAAGAATGCACCCAAGTAAGATATACCGATTGCGATTCAGTAGTTTAGGGAGCATTTTTTAGACTATATTTTGGGTTTTATTACCTTTTTTTCTCTTACTACTCTTAGGAACATTTAAATGCAACAACATTACCTGGAAAAGGTGTTAACGTTTTTGCTGCATTCCTTCATACTCATCTTCAAGGTATGTCATCAATGATGCAGTCATGTGCTTTCCTGGACGATTTGGAGAGGCATCGTGTATTTCAACACCTATCTAAATGAAATGAAGGTATGATCCTCGCAGTGAAACGCAATTTAAGCAATTGCGTAAAGAAGCCTGAAAAAAATTCAGGACTTCAACGGGGTTTGAACCCGTGACCTCGCGATACCGGTGCGATGCTCTACCAACTGAGCTATGAAGCCACTGACGTTGGGAGCAGGTCAATTATGGGTTCATATGTTCCCGTGAAAGAAATGAGTGTTAATGATATATGAAATGAATCATATATGAACTGCGGAAATGAAATGAAATGAAGGTATGATCCTCGCAGTGAAACGCAATTTAAGCAATTGCGTAAAGAAGCCTGAAAAAAAAATTCAGGACTTCAACGGGGTTTGAACCCGTGACCTCGCGATACCGGTGCGATGCTCTACCAACTGAGCTATGAAGCCACTGACGTTGGGAGCAGGTCAATTATGGGTTCATATGTTCCCGTGAAAGAAATGAGTGTTAATGATATATGAAATGAATCATATATGAACTGCGGAAATGAAATGAAATGAAGGTATGATCCTCGCAGTGAAACGCAATTTAAGCAATTGCGTAAAGAAGCCTGAAAAAAAAAATTCAGGACTTCAACGGGGTTTGAACCCGTGACCTCGCGATACCGGTGCGATGCTCTACCAACTGAGCTATGAAGCCACTGACGTTGGGAGCAGGTCAATTATGGGTTCATATGTTCCCGTGAAAGAAATGAGTGTTAATGATATATGAAATGAGGATCATACCTTCATTTCATTTCATTTCCGCAGTTCATATATGATTCATTTCATATATCATTAACACTCATTTCTTTCACGGGAACATATGAACCCATAATTGACCTGCTCCCAACGTCAGTGGCTTCATAGCTCAGTTGGTAGAGCATCGCACCGGTATCGCGAGGTCACGGGTTCAAACCCCGTTGAAGTCCTGAATTTTTTTCAGGCTTCTTTACGCAATTGCTTAAATTGCGTTTCACTGCGAGGATCATACCTTCATTTCATTTCATTTCCGCAGTTCATATATGATTCATTTCATATATCATTAACACCTATCTAAATGTCGAGACAAACCAGAGTATTTTCTGGGTACCTGGTGCAGGGTACTCTACTCTCCAGGGCTAGACCCTCTCTTTGACAAAGTGTGTCTCATCGTTTGTCTTATTTTCTCCTCTATTTAAATATGGAATTTTCAGGACGTGCAACATGGACAAAACACTATCGTGACGGAGTTGAATTGCCAGAGATTGCAAGAGACGATAATTACGATTTTAATTTCCAGGTATATGCATAGCAAGCTCTCTTTACAGCTCTATTCAAAGGCCATTCTTCCACACACTTTTATGAACTAAGATAGACCTGCTTCTCAGAGACTATACAGTAGAATACGTCTAGTTTATGAAAACTCTCTTCGTACTCAAATGCAAGTTCGTCAGAGCCAGGAATGTTCAAAGACGAGGAAAACCGCCATTAAGAATTCTACCTTAAGGAGTCTGAGCCTGAGTGAGCTGTGAATACTTAATACAGTACAGGGCGTGTTCCATAAGTAGTAAACACTTTTCTTACTCTGTTGGTAGGACATACAAATGTTGAGGAAGGAAGCACACATCAAACCGGTAAATATTTACTCCATCATCACAACAGACCCTGAATTACTCAGCTGTTACGGCATCCTAATGTCATTCAATACTGAGCAACTTTCTGTTGTTCGCACTCAGGGCGATGACTTGGTTCATTACTGCAAATACCAAACATTGGACCGTGACAAAATGGTTGTGGTAAGAATGCTTAGGTTATCTTCACACTGTACCAGATAGCTTTTTGTGGCGCAACAAAAATCTATGCGGTATATTTATTTATTATGAACAGCAACAGCCCGGGGCAGCACAAGTCGTTTACATACATCGAACATCGTGCCGGCGTGGTTGGCCGAGAGGGCTTGGTGTCCAGTCCTCACTTCTGAATATTTTTTTCCGTCTCAGCGGGTTCCAGTCCTCGCACCAACTTATTTACTAAGGTGGTCACACTGCCCCAAAGTAGAGCACAAAACCTATCTGATATATGACGCTAGACTTATGAAACTGTTCTTGTGTGTGAACACAAGCCTGATCTGATATGATTTTCATGGCGTATAGTTTGAAAATAACCTTACAAAGGTATGTTTTGCGTCGGCATGTCGCAAAGTTTCAATGCAGCAAAGAAGGAAGTAGATAAAAAGCGTCGACGTCGCGTCCGTTTTCTCAAGCAGCTTTTCGGTAACCTGCGCTCAGAAGTCTCCTTACTTACGATTGACTGCTTTTCATGCATTTCTCAACATCTCAAAAATCTGTTTAATCTGCTGAATCATAGTAAAGTTTGCCTTAAGATACCCGCCCCAAAACAAATGGTCGGCTTTTCGGGGCACGTGATTTGCCTTATTCGAAGCCCGGGATTCGGAATTTTATACCAACCTGGCGCGGGATTCCGAAAATAACCATCGAGATTACGGAATTGAGGGTAAATTGGAATCGGTATTACTGGTCTGAAGACCTCTATTAGGGACGTCAACTTCCAAATACATTAACTTTTTTAAATATATGGATGCCCGCTCTTTACCTAATTATGTTGTTCTCACTCTCACGCTATTTTGATCTTCTATGCATTTGAAACACGCAGGGTGGCCAGGCTACCTCCCAAGAAATGTGCATTGACTTTCTATTTTATTACCCACGGATGGCGAATGTTTATCAGTTCTGTAGCAGTTTAGTGTTCGTGCCAATCAAAGACTTCGTTGGGAAATACTTGTAAGTAACATCACATCATGCTTGCCAATCAAAGACTTCATTTAATAGGAAGTACTTTCACTGAAGAAAAAGATTCTTATTGAACCATAACGTTCTTAAAAAAGGGAAATTTTGGTGACCTAGCGGATAAAATACATAGGCAAGTTTACCTTCAAACATAAATCGACTTCAAGAAATAATTGCATAATCTAGCTAGATGACCTGATTGGTTGAAATAAATGGCAAAATTCGGTTTACGTTGAGAAATTAATTTCTTTTTGCAAACCTCAAAGGATCGGTTGTATTGTTTAAAGAAGTCTAATTAGACTGCCTGGGTTTAAGACAATTGGTGGACCTCTCGATTTGATTACGCTTGGGTTATTTTTCTGATTTAAGACAATTGGTGGACCTCCCGATTTGATTACTCTTGGATTATTTTGATAAGCTAAACATTTTGGTCTGCCCCACAGCTATATGGGTGTAACCTGCTCGTCAAATTACTTACCACGCAGTTTTGTTAAACCTGCAACGGTTAAACTAAGTTTTGATAACCGGCCCCTAGTTTTAACTAACAGTTGTTGTATTTTCAGTCTGGTATCCATTCTTGTCTCGCCACAAAAGCTTTGTCACCATGAGTTCAAATGCTCAAAGTGAATTTCGATCGCATATGTTGATTTTTGATTTTAGTCCGGGTGTTAACGTGACTTACCCAAATCCTATGGCTGATATGAACATAACTTGGACCGAAGACATGGTGTCAGATTTGCGATCAAGACTGGATAACGCCATAGGATACACAGCTCTATGTAAAGGCTGGGTAAGTGCTATGCCTTTCAGTTCATGATTAGCAGTGACATCAGTAGACAATTCAAGCGCCTCAAGCTTAAAAAGCTTGCTGTGAGATCTAAATGAAGATAACTGTACTCCGTCGATAAGACTACAAAATATTACCCTGTTTTACACCCGCTGCAGGGTCGAACTGTGCTGTGTCCTGCCCTTCTTTATTCATGACGATGTTCAGTACCTATCTTCAATCGCCCAAGTGCCTATATTGATCCACTTACAGCTCGTTAACCAATTTTTCTGGACCATTCATTTCGCTGCTACCTTTGACAATCTCTTACAAACTGGGCATTATCCCAACTGATCTTAAGAAATCGCCTATAAAGCTTCGAAGTCATCACCTTTTCAGTTTCACGGTAGAATTTTGTAAAACAGTTTTTCGATTTTAAAATGATCTTAGTTATTAGTCTTCGAAGGAGACAGACTATGATTAACTGTTGCTTCTCCAAATATCAAAATGTAGTGACTGTTGATCAGTAGGA
Organism: Porites divaricata; assembly: GCA_038088405.1. Classification (NCBI taxonomy): domain Eukaryota; kingdom Metazoa; phylum Cnidaria; class Anthozoa; order Scleractinia; family Poritidae; genus Porites; species Porites divaricata. The sequence continues at coordinate 920,258 of JBBMOI010000008.1, forward strand.
TGCCTAAAATGCGTGCAATTCCACAATTGCCTTCGGCCTCATTAAATCTTACGCCGGTTTTAAGAGGAGCCACCGCAGCGCTGTTCACGTTCGATAGTAAGGGTAACTAGAAGATAAACTAAATCCATGCTGTTTTTTAGAGGTAGTCTGTACATAGACGTTGTTTTCGTCAGTTTTTCCGTTTGGAAAGTCGACAAGCACGCGCGCGAGGGCGTTTCCTTTTTTCCCCTTTCCCAGCAGCCCATTACGTTAGCGTTCAAAATATCCCCCGCGGTTTTCATTTTCATACGCGCGCGCGACGATCTCTAAAGAGAAAATAAAGTGTCTGATCTCTATTTAGAGAACACATTTGCTGCGAATTGTAACATTTTCTTTTATATTCCACAGGGCAAATATGAGTGGTTACCAAATCCAAAAGTCACCAAGCCTTTACCTCCAACAAAATCACCATGTCTCCAGCCCACCCTCGGAGATCCTGAAGGCGAAGGTTCCTTTATATCTGCCTCTTGCAGCCTTGTTGTGCTCCTGTTTGTTAGTTATATCATGTTTTTTGTGATAAATTAATAGCCTCATTATTCGTTTTCTTTTTGACGTTTTGTTATAACTGTAATGCAGATTTCATACTATTATATTACTTTGTAAAATCGGTTTCATCAGAACAAAGGCCAATAAATCTTATCTTGCTTGCATTGAAAAGCCAGTAGTCATTTCACCGGGCGTTGCCTTCGAATTATTTTACGGATGCCGATGCATGGTACGAGTTGAACTAAATAACTACTTAGAATGAAGATGGTGTGAACTGCGGAAATATAAATTTAAATAAAGATAATAATTATGATCGTCGAAGTGATAATTGCAATTTAAGCAATTGCTATAATTACCAGAAAAATATTTCGGGAGTTTAACGGGATTCGAACCCATGGCCTCTGAGTTAGCGCTGCAGTGCTCTATCAACTGAACTATGAAGACCCTTACATTGGGTGCAGGCCAATTTTTTGAGTACAGTGCTACCGTTTCGAAGGTGAACACCACTCCTCCCCAAGAAACTACTGTAAGAAAAACCACAAACGCAGTTGTAATCAGTTTTCAACACGATCAACTTTTCCATTTATTTTTTTCTAACGCAACATCATTGTTTTTATAAGGCTTAATGTCTACAAGACTCCTTTTTTGTGACACACATGTTTTTACAGCAGTCCCACAAGAACGACATTTACTAACAACTTGTCCACCTTGTAGACTGAATATTATCGTTTAGCGAGTAACGTGAGTTAAAAATATCTTACAAATACCACGATACTGTCTAACATTAATATCTTGCATAAATCGATCCAGTAGCAGAATCAGAACTTTATATAAGTGGGGGGCTCACACCCTAAGATAAGACAGAGTGCGGCCTCGAAAATAATTGTTCTCAGTTTTGGCCTATAAATAAGTGGGGGCCTGGGCCCGCCCTCCCCCCCCCCCCCCCTTGGATCTGCTACTGACTCTTCTCCTCTTTCAGCAGGTGCCAATTTTCTTGTCTCTCATCAAATTTTTTAGCGTCCTTGTAGAGTAGGCCTTTAAAGTATGTGTGTAATAGGCCAATTCCTAGTTCCAAAAACTCTGACTTTTCTTGTGGAAATGAGTTATATTTGCATGAAAATAGAATTTCCATTTCATATCAAAAGCCTCACTTTGAGACACAAGCTTTGGGCCTATTATTAAACTCATTGATGCACGTAATTCACGAAGAAAAAAATGGAAATGGAATTGGCTTCTGTGAAGATTTATCTTCGCATAAATAATTAATTGATCAATTGTTCATTCACTGTCGACGTCAAGAACGCAAATGAATGACACAAACGCAGCTGCATCTTATTTTGCTATTGGACAGGACACTGTTTCGCTTGTGTAAGATATTAATAATTCAAATAATTCTCTACAAAGTCATTCTGAAACTCATTCATTCATCCGGCTTAATTTCATAAACTCATTGATACACTAATATGATTCTTGAATAAAAAATGAAATCACTTATGTAAAAGTTATCTAGCTTTCCTCCTTAATTACAATAAAATAATATTTTGAACTTATGCTTGACATTTCTTGTTTTTGTTTTTTTTATCAGATACAGTGTGTGACACTTCCTATTAACATAATATTATTTGACATATTGCTTCTATTATTCTTCAGTTGTTGGTTTCCTTAACTACTTCTAAACTATACAACTGCCACTTATATACAGCAATCATCCAAAAGTGGAATACTTCTGAAATTTCCACACCTTCAAAAAAATAATAATAATAAATAAATAAAAATCAGGTTTCTTATTAAGTTTTAAAGTAGACAGCTAGGATGTAAAAGTAGGCAGCTTGGTAATTGAGTACTGTAGGCAATTTTAGGCTTTCACTATCTCACTTTACCCTTTTTCCCCAAAAACTAGATGGTTCAACCACCAAGTGGCCGTTTTTTTTAGCCAGCTACCAACACTTAATGAGAACCCTGATAATAAATAAAGAGGAGAAAATAAATTGCTTGCAATTGTGACAATTGAACTAACCATAAGTACAGAAAAAAAATTAAGAAGAAAAACGTATTGCAACCTTAAACAAACTCCAGGCATGAGTCAATTAACAAAGGGTAGGGTAACAACAGGTGATTTCTGTTGTTTCAAAGGGTATCACGTCCATGCACCAGTTTGAAAATGCCTTTTCTCTTTACATTTAAATATTCAACTGTGCAGGCTGGACCCATATTGAATATTTACCTTTCTCTTATCAAATTGCCTATTTCCTATAAATGAAGACAGGGTCTTAGCCAGACATGGAAAAACCGGTTATCCAGGAGGGATTAATTTTTGTTGACTTCCTTCTACAAGTTGGTCTACCACAACAGTGGCCTGAAATTCATCCGATTGCTTCGAGTTGTTTTCCCCTCTCAACAACGTCTGAATCGACCGGCCGTTAATGCCGTCCAGTGACATCACTCACTACCCGAAAACCGGGTAGTGATTTTGGTTGGTTGATTGTCTAAACGTTCGCATAATTATGTATAATTATGAAAAATTTTAGCGGGATTTTCGCTTGATATTCAGCGGATTGCATCCCTGGCATTCTTTTGTGTAGTCCAAACATTTTGATTAGCTTAATTTCTATCTTAAACAGCAAAACTGCCCTTGCCTTCAAGACTGAAATGCTAAATTGAACTGCAAATGAAGAATCATTGCGGAGAGTCGGTAGGTTCTTCATTTGGAGCCGCTTTGTGGTTTCAATGGCCAGTGATTTTGTTTACGGGAAGTTTTCTGAGATCAATATTTTAATTCGACCTTCTTGCTATTTTTACCGACAAGTGTAATGTTTCTGTTAACTTTTCTTTCTTGTTTCCTTGTTTTTTTCTTCGTTAAGAACCAAATAGTTTATTTTCAATTAAAGCAAGTCACTGTGTTTCTGAACTAAGTGTTCTGTGTGTGTTTATTTTATTGCGTGATTGCGACCGAGTTTGATTATAGAATTCAGTACAACCGGTTCAGAGTTGTACTGCATGCAGTTGATAGTTTGAAAATTAAACATGAACTACGATCGAAAAAAATAACGCAACTCTGTATCATACAGACATTTCCAAACAATATTTCTCAGTTTGCCACTTGAAAATCATGTTTTACTTTTTGCATGAATTAAAGCAAAGGACAAGGAGTAGTGACGTCACTGGACGGCATTAACGGCCGGTTGATTCAGACGTTACTGAGGGAGTAATAATGACTCGAAGTAATCGGATGAAATTCAGGCTACCTCAACAGGACACCCTTCTGGCCAAAACCCTCCTTGAAGGCACATTTTAAAGCCTTACCTTACACCTTAGTACTGCTTAGCAAATCCTCCATAGGCCGGTGGATCATACGGAGGAGGGTTATTATACTGCACAGAGCCATAAGATGGTGGGGGGCCATAAGGCTGGGAGTATGACTGAAAGTAAGGCATTGGAGGTGGTGCTGATGGCTGAACTGGTGTGGGGTCATGTGCAAAGAATATACTGTCAACATCAATGGGATAATCAGGACCCTTATCCTGATGGACATATTTCGCTGACACGTCTGCTGAAGTGACTGGCCTCCAACTGCGGCTTGCTAGAGCATTAATTAAATGGCATATCAGACTTCTGCCATGAAGTCCATCGTGACCGTCTATGCCACAGTTCCATGGGTTACCAAGAAGTTTGAACTCAAGGCTGTTGCCATAAAGCTGTATTCTCTGAACTCCAAGAACATACTGGCTTTGAATTACATCTTGGCATAACTGAAAAATAGTTTGAACAAGAAATCAATAAAATATATTATTCCATGTTCCGAGATGTGCAAAAATTAGAGACTAGTCTAGACTGTGGGCAGTCTCTCTTTTTCTCCAGATTTAGTGAGGGGAGTGCACGCGCCCACAGGCATTGAGTGGCGAAGCCACAAAATGCGAGAAATGAGGGCAGCAGCCCAAGAAGAAAAACTCGAGCTTCTTCTGTCTCGCACCTTCAGTCATGCACGTGGTCATATGCATGCCTCGTGTGTGTCACTATAATTATGGACTCAGAAAGTCTAAGTAGTCTAAGTCCAGTCCTAGAAAATATATTTTTCAAAAAAAGTTGTTTCAAACATATTTCCTGTTGATACAAAGTATTGTTACTACAGTCAAGCCTCACTTTACAGACACCCGCAATTTAATATGGACACATCATTATTATGGACAGTTAGCATTATCCCTGGGGAAAGAAAGACCATACGTTTCTTTCAAAATTCAACCCGCTTAATACAGAGACTTTTTATGGCCTCCTCAGTGTCCGTATTAACGGGGTTTGATTATAAAATTAATTTACCCTGAACTCCAATGCACCATTCCAACAAAGAAAACTGAACAGAAATAATAATAATTTTTGCACCTACAAGGCTTAGCCTGCTCACAAAATATGGTATTTGAGGATTTTTTTCTGAAGTGACCTAAGATAATAAATGATGAAACAGCCACATCTTGGTATCTGCTTAGTAACACTCTCTGATAAATACAGGTTCAAAATTTATTTGCAATGAAACAAGTTGCAATAAATATTTGAACTTTCAAGTACCTCTAAGCAAACTGCCAATCAATACATCAACATTGCATAACATTATCGGATAGGGGTGCATTACTGTAATACAGTTTTTACTCTTTTTGTGTTTCACTTTTTTTTTTACCTTGGTGATATCCTCTGGTGCATTTATCAGCCGCAGCTTGTCGGTCTCATTCAAACTCAGACAGAAAACTGGCATCTGTCTTGGTTGTGACTGCCTGAAAAGCATGGCACTTTTATCTGACAGTTTCCTTGAGCTGGCAATACTTGCAATAATGCTCCATCCATAGGCCTGTAGGGTTTCAATCAGCTTTAATATCAGATACCTGGAGTCTACTGCCTCTTCTCCTGAAGCCCACCATGGGTTCCCTCTTAGTTTGAACTCCCAGCTGCTAAAGTAGCGCAATTCACCTTGGACTCCTCTTAACCAGTTGGTCTGGATAGTGTCGCGGATGGCAAAGTTCAAGTTGTCTGGAACGCCTATCAGCCTTAGGGTGTCATGTTTGTTGAGGCTTATTATGAAGTGATTGACAGAATATTGCCCAGGCATGATGTTGGGATCATGTTCAAAGAACAGCGTGTTGGTGTTGCTTTTGAGATTAGAATTACCATATAAATTCCATTGTTTTAGGAGAAGATCATTCACAAGAGTTTGCAAAAGGACTCTCGAATTCACGGTTTCTTCACCATCTGGTCGCCAGGGGGTACCTCTCAATTTGATCAACAATACACCATTCTCAAGGGACCAATTCTGTATCCCCGGGGGCCAAGATTTTCCTATTACGTCCTTGAATGTTTGGTGCAGTTGAGTCGGTGCATTCAGAATCATAAAACTGTCAGTACTGCTCAATCCCACTATCATAAATGGGTAAGACGATACCACTGCCACAGGAACTTTCTTGAATACCCAAGTGGTCAATTCTGTTGTTCTAGTTAAGTCGCTGGACATAATCAGCCTCCACCCAACGCGGTACAGTCCATGCAAAATACTCCCCGCCATTCTCCTGGACATGACAGCATCGCCGAAGGAAATGTTCAGCAAAAAGGGGCGTCCGTTCAGTTTGAATTCGTGCACACCATTGAGTTGGAAAGATTCGTGTTGTATACCGGGCGGCCATGATTCTTGTATGGCCTGTCGAATAATACTGACTTCGTAATCCGTTCCGAGGATAACGCGAACTTTGTCTGATGATCGAATAGCAATACAGAAATATTCAAAACCTAATGGACGAGGAGGCAGATTAGATTGTGCACCCCCCATTTTGAGTACGTCTGGTTGATCACTCGCCGGACGTGTGCAGTAAGCTTACATGAAGTCAAAGTGACCTCATTGCCGCGGCTCCGCGGCTCCATTTTCTCTGCCCAGGGGGTGGGTGGGGTATTGACGGGGGCGATCGAAGGATTTTTTGGGGTTTGAAATTTTTGATTCCGGGATTTTTTGGTGGGGAAGAAAATTTGGCCAGTGTTTTTAGTCTAAGCCACCCCAAAAAACACTTGTCGAAAGAAAAAGGATTCCTTACTCAAAAGTAGGGATTTTTTTGGGTATTAAAAACAGTGAAGATTCGTGGTAGTACCTGGCTATCCCAGCCGAGTAGTTCTGCGAATGAAGTACAACCAAACTTGTTTTGTGAGTGTTGGAATTTTTGGGAGTTAATTTCTGGTCCAGGGAGTTTTTGGGTTTTGTTCGGAAGCCCTAGGGATTTTGATTTTTGCCATTCGATCATCCTGATTCATCCCCGTCACTTGAAATCCAAAGTATCCCCCAAGGTTTCTCTGTATCAGTATCAAGCTTTCCTAGCTTGTTAGCTTGGTTTCTCCGTCACAGCACACATACACAAATAATAATAATAATAATAATAATAATAATGATAAATAGTAATTAACAAGAAATAAATCAAATGGACCGAATTCTAAAGGAAGGAAGGAAGCAAGGAAGAGGGGTGATGAATGGTCCACGGAAATTTGTAACTGCTCGCAAAACTTTACCTTTGCTCGATTTGCTCTCAAAATATAAACGAGTGCTCGCTTGCTCGTGCTCCCCAAATTTTCGCAGTTGCTCGCATGCTCGCTTTCTTGTACATCCTTCTTGGGTTAAAGTAAATGTAATTCTGTATGGTGCTTAATTCCTATAAATATGGCTATCAAAGTCAGCGGAAATGCACGCGATAAATGACAACGATAAATAATAAATTAGCTAATCGAGCTATATATGGCTAAAAAGAGGGCTTTAATTGGGCCGTGTTTTAAATAAAAACGGTTTGGAAGCTTTAGGATTCTTCCAGAAGAGGTTGTTCTGACACGAGGATCTTGTTCCTCTTCAAGTTCTTCTTCATCCACATCAGTCATGTCCCGTTTCAAAGTATTTTCTGTTTATTTTAAAGAAAAGGATTTCCACATGGACGATTGCTGCAAGCGGAAAATATAAGAAGTGCTCGCTGCTCGCAAAGCAAATTTTTTATCTCTGCTCGTGCTCGCAAAAAAATCGCAGTGCTCGGCATGCTCGCCAATGCTTGCAAAGACCATTCGTCACCCCTAGGAAGCAAGGAAGCACGTACTACCAACTCTGTGGTATGACCAATCTCGTTCCCAGAGCCAGCTGGACAAGGGGAAAGCGGACTCTGGGAACGAGTTTGTGGTATGACCGGGTGATATGGCTGTACGCATGCGTAAAGTATTGGCCATACCGCAGAGTTTGCAGTGGTAAATTTGGCCTTGTTTAGCTGATCTTAGCGGCCACTGTGTATGAATATGTAACTCCGAAATACCGCGAAAAGCATCGAACACAAACTCATCTTTGATTGACACTGGGTTTCAAAAAAAAATTAAACGACAAGCTGAAGCGGGAAATCTCCATGAAGAACGACAGATCGACCAAATAGTTGCCACTCAAAAATATTTTTTGTTCCTCGCGAAGCGAGTTAATAATTTTGTCGAAATTCGCATTCCGCGTGGAACGTGCGTAGATCGCACAGCGAGGCAGAAAAACGAGTCTGCTTTATATACATTTATTTAGTTTATTTTAGTCTGTACTAAAATAGTGGATAGTGTTTTCGAGCGCTCTGATTGGCTACTCAAACTCCAGATATCCAGTGCTATTCACCGTTACACCTCCAGCTCCTCCGAGCGAGCGACGCCAAAATCTCGTGAGTTACTATACGAGCAAAATGGCGTCTTGGTTTACTGCCGTAACAAACAAACAAAATTCACAAATAATCAAACAAGCTGTTCGCGACAAGGCTTAACTTTAGTGGCGCAACTAAAAAATCGTCGTTAACGAGGCTTATTGCGAGATGCGTATTCTAGTCACTGATTAATTTTTAAAATTGTGTATATTGCAATACAAATTGTTAGAAAATAAGATAACCAGGAAAAAATTGACGAATCCCTTGTGGGCTTTTACAACGCCTAGTGCCCCTATTTTACAATGATATGCTAAAACTTCATGTCATGTTTAAAATAGATGTCAGAAAATTGCTTACAAATGGTTAGATAAGTCTGTAAAAAATACAGTATCATTATTTCATTTCATTGCCAACGTATGATTCAAGAATTATTTATTCCCAATTGCAAGGGAAATCAGAAAATACCAGATTGTTTAAAACTTCAGGGACCAAGCCAGAAGTCAAAGACTGTTTCATCTTCTGTTCACACCGATAGTGGAGATAACTTAACTATAGATATGCTATTTTTTTTCTAATTATAGACTACGTCTATGAAAATGAATCGATGTAACAGGACTTTCAATACTCGAGATCATGGCTGATTTTGCAGTCGGGAATATATAATCTTTTAACCAATATTTCGGAAGGCACGGCATTCCTTCTTCAGGGTCTTACATATAATAAGACGTTACAATTTGAAAATAAGAGAATAGCGTGCCTTCCGAAATATTAGTAAAAGATTATATATTCCCGACTGTAAAATCAGCCTTGCTTTTTTTGTCCTATATTTTCACTTATTGCTGATTAGATCCTTTATTAGGATCCGGTCCTTCTTTTTTGTAAGCTGGTCCTTGCTTAAAAAGTTGAATTTGAATCAAATAAACCTACGTGACATGCATCGTGCATCAGAATGTTTGAAGATGCGGCCGCAGCCAACTTCGTTCCCAGGTTCTCTCTCCTACCAGTCGCTCCGTAGGGCGTGTAGGAGAGAACCCTGGGAACGAGGTTTGGAGGCAGCTTCCTCCCAGAACGGACGTTTATTTGTTGAGTTTCATTTAACATGGACCACAACATTTGATCCAGTAAGGAGACGCACGGTAAATGCAGCGGGTACACACGGCACTATATCCATTAACGCGATATTCATCATCCCGAAACGGCTCGATGTTATTTTTGTAGTAAATCATAGACTTTGTTCGCGTCTTGCAGCCGTAACAGCTCACTTTACCCACTGGAGCATCAGTAACATTGACAGAAAAAGGACTGCCATTAATGTGGATTCCACGTAAAAGCACTGAAAGCTCGTGATTACCCTTAGAATTAGCGGGGCAGGTGTATGTTGCAATGTAGGTACCGTCGCCTTTGTCCTCCACATTACACTCGACCTTTTCTCCCTCATTTTCAGTAAGTTCCACCATGAACATGTCACCTCCCTCGCCACGGAGACGTCCTTGGGCGTCGCGTGCAGTAATAGTGAATGAGGCCCTTCTCTCGGGTATCGCTAGATTCAAGCCTGAGCCTTCAGCAGTTGTGGTGACTGAACTGGTAGTTTTATCACTGACCATACCCGTATTATTGAGCAATTCCAGCAGCTGCTCAAGGTTGACGTTGAACTCTAAAACGCAGTCTGCTTGTGGCTCAAACACGAGGGGCTGGCTCTCTATTTCCTTTAGCGTTGGTACTATATCATTTCTGGCCACAAGCAGCTCAACGTTACCTGATTGGACTGTGCACATGGTACGATGGGCGGCACTCTCCAGGCAGGCTTGAAATATGCGCAGACGGTCTCGCTGATCTGTGAGAGCAAATGCTTTGGTCTTGTGCAGCTGCTCCAATTCACTTAACAAAACGCTTTCTCTGTCAGTTACTGCAGCATGTAGCTGCAAAATAAGAAGACGCCACTTCATTAAACACAAGTATAGTCTAAGACAGTGGACGCCAAGTCGTTTTAACAATAGTCAGAGGGATCAACTTGTGCACGACGTAAGAATTAAAAGCATTTCCTTGCACTGAGAGCAGTACAAATGCTTACTAACGCGTATTACCATATATAAGCCATGTGGGTGTGTGCCATCACAAAGTGAATTTTGAGCGCGTTTAGCGAACTTCTTAGGAGCCCAGTCTGAAAAAGGTGGGGAATTCTTGGCCTAATTTTTACTATTGTGTGAAATAAAAAAAATACTAATCAAATACGACTATTAACTCACTTTTTTGAAGCTGCCTTTAATTTGAAAAACCTGCTCCTCGTATGCCTTATTCAGGTCAAGACTTACAGCCGCCACTCGCGCCTCTGCACCTTTAATTCCCTCTGCATGGTTGCTGGCTTTGGTAGCAATTGCTTCCATTTCCTGTCGGTAAGTTGAAGCAGCATCAGCTAGTGACAAAAGCTTGTGACCATTGTGCTTGAGAGTAACGCAGTCCCTACAAACGACATGATCGCATTCTTCATCAAAGAAGCGGTATTGCTCATTGTGTTCTGGGCAGAAAATCGGCACAGCTGTAAGCTTTGGGTTTGCCTTTAATTCCTCAAGGGAAACAACACGGTGATCGCGGGTTGCCTTCTGTCGCGTATGCCATCGAGCTACATCCTTGCACATATCCTCTTTGCAATCCAAACAACAGGATGTCGCAGGATGCTTTTCATCATCACAAACTTCACAAAGGCGCAAATCTGCATTGCCATCTGCTGTTGTCAGCGGGATGGCTTGTAAGACATCTAGAAGGGCAAAATTCTTTGGAAGCCCTGCAACACCGGCGGGCACAGAAACTATACACCTGCAAGTCGGGCAGCTAATTGCGTACCCCTTTAACAGCTTCTCCAAGCAATTTGAGCAGAAGCTGTGACCACAACTTAGCAAACGAGGGCAGAATTTCTCCTCATCAAAACGCTCGCAGCAGATAGGACAGTTCAGTCCCTCAGACGCCATCACACCTCGGCAAGTTACCTGCAAAAAAATAGAAATGAATGAGCAAGACACTCTTAAAGGCGAGCACAGACAACTGAGGGAAAAAAACGCACGAAGAAAGCTAGGAGAGAAAGAATATGAAGATTCAAGGAGGCATGCATGTACGAGTATAGGATATGAGATATGGTCGAAAAGAAAAGTGCGAGCCACAGGGAGTGTTAGAAAAGAATGATAGTGAAGTTGTTATCGAAATTTCAACGGGGCCAAAGCAAAATGAGGAATATTGGTCAAACATCAAACAGAAACCCTACTCCCTTCAGTTATCAGTCAAAGTGCCAAAGAGAATAATTATAAGCAAGCAAGGTGTACGGTACCAACTGTCGAGACACGGAATGATACTAAAACATGTAGAAAACAGAAAACTGGAAATAAAGTCAATAATAAATATGGCTAGGGTTCAAGTTAGGTTTTGTTCTCATTTTTTTTCCCGTTCTCTGTGCCCGTTCCCCGATCCCCGTTCTCAATTTTAGTAACATCCATACGTGAGCATCATGTACATTATGAAAAAAGACAAGCTCCCAAATGGAAAAAGGAGACCTGGTGGAGAAAATTACGAAGCTTTTTTTTACATCTTATATTCTTTAAACTATAATCTGTGTAGATTTCTTTAATTTGTGTGGAATGGAGTGTATGCCCATATACGGTTTATCCTTATTTTGGCCCGACCATGTGCTCAGTACAGCGATTGGTAAAGGAAAGCTGATTTATCATGTGTAGGACAAAGCGGCTTGTGGTTTCCCATTTCAATGGTGAAGGACGCCATTTTAAAGGTGTATTAAATTAGTTATGTTTGCCAAGACGGCTTTTCATTGCCTCCAATGCTACACTTAAAGGGTAGAACTATGAGTCGTGAATCCTGACAGAGTTATTAAGATATAAAATAAAATATTTTTTATTTGTCTTTTTATTTCTCATCACTGCAAAGTTAATTCTCGAACTAAACAAGGAAGCTTGGTGTTGGTCTCGCGAGAATGAAGAATGGGACGGCAAGATTGTTATTGAATGGGGTCAAAGCATTTTATTGCTCTTCTCGGACGCAATAAATTTCCCTTCTCAAATGGATTATTCAGCCACAATGTTAAGTAGGGATTTGAACATTTCTTTGACTTCTTTGTCATGGCTTTAAGTTCATAAGTTTAAAATTTTTGCTTTTGTTATTAGAAGGAAATAAACGGAAGCTTCGCTTTTAGCCTTGGTTAAATCTATGTATTCAATTATTTCTTTAAAAATTGTCATCATATTCAGGAATACATACTTGAATATCTCATCTTTCGAAAGAGGAAACATGTCCATGGAGGACAAGACGTCGACGACGCGCATGATGGCACACACGTTAAACTAATAGCCAATACTCGGTGGCAGGGAATTGATAAATCCAAGCAATATACTTTCTTTTTAGCAACGTAGGTATCTTTTGGTATATTATTACTTACCTTTATTGAGTAATGATCACACTGGGAGTAAACAAACAATCACAACAGTACTTCCGTTTTCAGGTTTCATTTCTGAAGCAATAAGAAGCTGTCGGTCATCTAGTAGGTCATTTACGCCAACGTCGTTCCCAGGCTCCAGAGCTTCAAGGGGCGCTGTAGGACGTGTAGTTGCCACTAACGACGCCTGCGTCTATTATAGAGCACAAGTCATCGGCTTTCCTCAGGGGTAAGACCAGTGGTCAACCAGGGGAATATGTCGAGAACTATAAAGTGATGAATTGAATTCTCTGCTCATAGGAAGGGGAAAATTCGCGACATTGTTTTAAGTTCGAAGAAAAGGGTTGGGGGAATTCAAAATTATGTAAAATCGCAGACTGCAACAAATATCGGGAAGGAGAAATACGCGTTTTCGAGCCGCAGAATTTCTGTAAATTGAGGTCTGAACATGTCTCTCTTAGGACTGGGAATAAACTAGCATATTCAAAATTGCATAATTGAGAAGGCGGTGTGTTGGCAAAGGAAAACACACTCCACAAGGATTTATTCGTAGCAGGCGGGATCAGATTGCCCGATTACATTTTCGCGGCGAAGCGACGATTCTTCTTCTTTACATAGCCAAATTCATTTCAAGGGTGCTTTTGTAGTCTTTTTTAACAGTCTTGTGCAACAAATTCCACCACGTACGCAGACTATAGCCTGTGTACAGACGTCCCCCCTCCCTCCTCTCCTCTCCCGATTTCTCCTGATGACATGTGCATAAAGAAGGAAGTGGCGACAAACCTAATGCATTGGTTGTTGTTCTTGATAACTACAGAGAACTGGAAGTCTTTCTCAAGTGTCAAGGCAAACTGAAGCAGCATAGGCTCTGCTTCAGGATCGGCCGATCATGTATTGCTGGTTTACACAGTCATGCCAAAACCGCGGCCGTTCAATGGATAAAGTCCTGAATCTGGGAAATAAAAGGAGGTAAATATACAAACTCCCTCACCAAGATTCAGGTCGGTACAAATTTTCAAATGCGAGATATTAGTGACCTTAAGATACACCGTTTCGGCCTGCCGGTAGGAATATGTTGGCCACGCAGTTATAATTAACGTCGACCATTATTTCCCAGATGCGATAATGGCATTAATTAATCATAACTATAACAAAATTGTGAAATCTGATTGGCTATCAACTGCCCTGATTTCAGCCCTAATTGGATAGTTTAATAGGACAGTACGCGTCATGCCTAAGTAATTGGACAGTACGCGCCATCACGCGCGCGCTTAAATGGCTTTTTTTCACTGCTAGCAAAACAAAATTTCGAATTTCTTGTGTTTTGATTTAAAAAATAGCCTATTATATCACAAATTTTGTTAATGTTATGATTAATTGGTAACAGAACTTCGTGTCGTCCAATTCGGTCTGTAATCATACTCGTGATTAAACAAATCGGACTCCCGCTACGCGGTCGTCCGATTTTGTTAATCACTCGTATGATTACAGACCGAATTGGACTCCACTCAGTCCTGTTACCATTACTTATAACCGCCTTACCTGGTAGCCTACCCGTTTCTCCGGGGTATTAAAGAGGCAGTCTACTCGTATATGGGGCTATGGGCACGGGTATTAGTCTTAAAGTTTATACTTTCAAGATAAGTTCGACATTTAGAAAGTAGATGTTACCTTTTTAAAACGTTTTATCAACTTTTATGAACTTTGTTTTATATATTTGTCGCCTGGTTTTACTTTTTTCTAGCTAAAGTTTAGCGCATTGCGAAATTTTAATTGCCCTAATAAGAACCTTATTATCATCATCATTATCATCGAACTCTTGGATGTTAACACTGTCTGCTAGTTGCTAGTATATTCTGTGTTCTTGAAAATTAATGTCATGCAATTACTTTGTGGCAAGTGTTGGCTCTGTCTCTCAGTGCTTTTCATGGCTCCGGAAGAGAAGACGGGTGAGGTAGGAACGAGTTTTCCAAAAGTCCCTGCTTGTATAGAAAATTCCCCAGTTTAAGTGATTGCGAGCGACTGGGACTACTCTGGGTTCCAGAGGATATTTTTTTCCTATCGATACTGAAGGTATTTTGAGAACGGACCTCTGGAGCCAGGGTAGACTGGGACAGGCTAGTCTTCGGGGTCTATTCTCTGATTAGAGCTCTTAGATTTTATTTCTATCAACTGAATACAAATGCTTCCGTGTTTAATAGTGCTCAGGGATCCTTTTCTCACTTCAAGATTTGGAGATGCTACGTGCGTCTTGGCCGGGAAAGCATGTGGAATTTGTCAAGTCACCTGTGAGAGTGTAAGGGCCTAGAGGTTATGTTTGCCGAGACGGATGTTCATTGCCTCCAACGCTACACTTTAAAGGGCAGTACTATGGGTCGTGAATCCAGACAGAGTTATTAAAATATAGAAAATAAAATATCTTCAATATGGTACGTTGGATTTCCCATTGCTGGAAATGTGTTGTTAACAGCCGAACTTAAGAAGAATACTTTGTGTTGTGGTAAATTTTTTTCAGATCAAAAGCAATCAGTCGTCTTGTACGTCATGTTCGCCAGTGTCGTTTCCAGGCTCAAGTAACTGCAAATTGAGGTGCTGTACGGTCATGAAAGTTAGCGACGCCTGCGTCTAAGGAGGCAGCCGCGACAAATCCTTTGCAAATGTCAAGGCAAACCGAAGCAGCATAGGCTCCGCTACGGGGTTGGAACATGTATTTAGACGGGAGGTCTGGTCAAAAATAGTGTGGGAAAAACCTGAAATAAAGAAAGGCCATCAACAAGCTAAGCGTGCCGCAAACGGCCCCACCCATCTTCCACATGACAGTGGGCCACCTTAAGTTCGCGCTGACACCAGTATTCAGCTAAGTATTTATTCTTTTATTAAAAGTATGTCGACAAACAAGACAAGTGGGATTCACGGTCGACTTCATAATTATCTTTATTATATCTTTTTTCCTCTTTTTATTTTCATTTACTACTTTTTTCTTTATTCCTTAACTCATCAAGCTAATGTTATTATTCATCTGTTCGTTTCCAAGTATGTTCGCATAGAGTTAAGATTGATTTACATGATATCTTTTGTAGGAAACTTTTCTTAACGCCATGCATGGGTTTTCGTTTAATCTAATCCCCGCTGTTATATATTAATTTATTATTTTCCATGTGGAAATAAACAATCCTAAAACTTCACTGTGTATAGGCAGCAGAAGGAAGACTGTTTTTAATTTTATGCTTGCGGTGAAAAACTAGTTCCCTTTTTCTATATGCCACATCCAAATAAAGAAAAAAAGTGGAGACCAAGACACAGTTTCAAAACTTATAGAATGGTATAGAAATGTCCTATATTCACCCATTATTCACGTTGTCAAAAAGAAAGGTCAACTGGCGTTCACCAAATACAAGTTGAGGCCACCTTGCTTGCATCGCCAATAAGTAGTAAGAAAGGGTGCGTTTTTCACAAAAAATAGCTATTAATACAGAATTGTAAAGGTTGCTGTTTGACCCTTCTAGTACCGACACAATTATGACGAGTATTTTGTCTGGTTGATCGATTGTGAATTCAGAGAATATAACTCTGAAACTTTCAAATTGCCCTCAATCCTTTCCCGCGTGAAAACGACCGTGATAAAATGACCCACCGATATCTTCCACTAGTTTTAAATATGTAGAACTTTCAACAAGGTTGAAACTCCCACATAAGACTTACATGTAATTTGCTTATTGATCTTATTTATTGATAACCGTAGCGTTACTAATAATTGCCACATAACTTCACGTAAATTTGAGAATATTCCAATAGAGTCTAATGATCACTGACGAAGGAGAGAATCTATAAATAAACGGGAGTATGGAGCTGCCTTGTTCCCAGTCGCTCGCGATCACATAGTTTTGGAATAAACGAGAAGGGAACTGGAGCCGAAATGCGTCACGCACTTATTTCTGGGATCGTTACTGAGGACGCGCCAGTCAGCTATTGGCCACTTTTTCAATGTACACAGTAACAGTCCCAGAAGTCCTTGCGAACAATAACTTGGCCCAGTTTCCTTCTCGGTTCTGAAGTGGCGAATAATTAGCAATTATTGGACGAGGTTGAGCAAAAATATCGTGATTTGTCAGTGGCGAGCAGATCAATTATTTGCCGAAGCCGAAGGCTGAGGCAAATAATTGATCTGCTCGCCACTGACAAATCACGATTTTTTGCGATAACCGAGTTCAATAATTGTTTTATCATTCGATCCCTGAGTTTGTTTTTTAATAAATAATATCTTCGGAAAGCGGTTTGCTCGCGCTGCCTTCCAGGAGTAATGACAGAGATCGCATAAACGAGCAAGGAGCAAGCGTGGTTTCATCTACGCATGAGCAGAATAGTATTTGCAGCCCAAAAAAGTTAAACGACATTGCGCATGAGCACACCATTATTTGTAGGCAGTTATTTGCAGGTCACGTGGTGGGCTCTCGGCCAATGAAAAGGAAGAAACATTTGCATCGAATGATAATACACCTTGTTTATCCCCAAAATTTAGCATAAGCATTACCTTCAATAATAGAGAGCTTTAGATTCTGAGACAAGGATGACCACGAGTACGAGATTTTCTCAGTAGTAGGCAGTTCTCGCGCTTGAACCAGCGTCATTTTGGCGGGAAAATGTGGTAGCCGTCGTTATTCTACTAAGAGTTTTAGCGAGAATGTCAAGTGGCGGAATGTAAGAAGTTTTATCATTTTGCGACCGGGAAAGAGCTTAACCTTCTCCAATAAAAATAACCGCACTAATTTTTCAGGTGAAAATGGTACAATGAAGCTTTCCGGGTTGAATATTTTTCGAGAATACGCGAAAAATCTTTCTTTTTCCTCATCCTCAAATCTAAAGCTCTCTAATTCCTCTTTAGACAACTGTAATACAAGAATGCCCCGAGAAATTGGAAACAATGGTTATGCAAAATTTTGGTGGTTAAACAAGGTGCATTATGGATAATGTGAAAATGAAGAATCAAGCTCTACGCTCGTCCCCATCATCCCCCATTCGCGCTTGTCTTCGTCTCCAACACCCCGCTTTAAAAGTCCGTGCACCCTTCTGAGACTTGGGAAAGCCTGTGGAGGAGGCAACATATGGAACGTTGTGATGATATAAGTCTGCGTCGTACATAAGTATCGAAAGGTTTTTGCGTTTTTATCCCCTCCTCCTCATCCCTTTTTTGTGCCTTTTTAATTGGTAATATGACAAATTTCATCATCCACACACCCTTAGAAATAAGTGGCTTTGTCTCTTGCCTGGTCTCTATCTGAACTGTTAAACTTCATTCCTATTATTGACTCGAATACACATGTATTCAACAAAAGGACGATGTTTAAAACAGCAGTACTTGGGATCATCGGGTAGTTTTAAAACATAGGCACGTTAAAACGTGCATGAGCTATTTTGAATGCTTCAGTGTAACTTTAATGCTTCGGTGTAACCTTACCAAGAGTGATGAATCTACCTCTTTTATCCTAAATGTAGATTAGGTTTATGTGCGAAATTGCGTATTGCGGTACATCAATGAAAACGCGAAACGCTCAGCTGAATCGATCCTCAAGCTATATATTCACTTTCTTGTGTCTTTCCCTGTTACATCTGGTGCAAGTTAAACAAATCGTTAAAGTGAAATAAATTTCTACTCACCAAACGTTGATTAGAAGGAAAACTCTAAGGTTTCCTCGGAGTTTGTTAAGCCAAAATGTGACTCATCGAATACTGAATAGTTACGAAATACCAGGATTTTTATCATTGTGGTAGATGGTTGCATCATCATAATTCACGAGGTTTTCACGTGCGATTCTACTCAGTGAAACAGTCTTTAACTCCGACAACTCATTTCTTCATGTTTTAAAAGCTATTGTTTCTCAGAAGACAAGAGCCTTTTTTAAGGATTTGGTTACAAAAGGAAACAGGTCTTCATACGTCCAAGTTACTATATATCATTGTGAAAAGCCAATCTGCATGAGATGTACAGTCACACAGCTGGCACGTGAAAGTGTTGGACTTTGCCCCCTTTCGTCGTTCGTACGTGAGGGAATTCGAGTTATCACACAGTTAACTAGTAAACAGAATTATAAAAATAACTCATGCACACAATTTGCACGTGAAGATGTTGGTCTTTCTCCCCTTTACAATTCGTACGTAAAAAAAAAAAGGCAAAATAATTGTTTTACTACAAAATTTTCTCAAACGATTTTAAGAAATCACCTCGGCTTCATTATAACATCTGCAATTAAATTATGTTTCATGCAACGTCAAGGTTGATAACCTAACATTTATTAACATTTGTGAAACAGTCTTTACCTCCGACAACTTATTTCGTCATGTTTTAAAAGCCATCGCTTCTTAAAAGAAAAGAGCCTTTTTTAAGGCATTGGTTACTAAACGAAACAGGTCTCCATACGTCCGAGTTACTATTATTATTGTAAAAAGCCAATCTGCATGAGATGTACAGTCACACAGCTGGCACGTGAAAGTGTTGGACTTTGCCCCCTTTCGTGGTTCGTACGTGAGGGAATTCGAGTTATCACACAGGAATCTAGTAAACAGAATTATAAAAATAACTCATGCACACAATTTGCATGTGAAGATGTTGGTCTTTGGCCCTTTCACAATTCGTACGTAAAAAGAGGCAAATTGTCTTACTACAAAATTTTCTCAAACGATTTTAAGAAATCACCTCGGCTTTATTACAACATATGCAATTAAATTATGTTTCATGCAGCGTCAAGGTTCATAGCCTACCATTTATTAACTTCCAAGAAAATTATCAAACTGCCGAAATATATTTCTACTTATATCATGTTACTCCCCTGGATATAACAGTATCTAATAATTGTGTCAACTAGCTTCTTCCAATTTTATTCCCTAACGCTACTATTTCTACATAAGTTACGCATCTTTACTAAATAGAACGAAAAAGGTCGGTTGAACTTTGTAAGCGAGAGAATAATATTTTTAAAGCTTGTTTACGGCATTAACAATACTCGATACAGCTTTCAGAAAAAAAAAGCTGCCTTTTAAACTTCTAAAACCACATTTTATAGGGCGCATACTTTCGAATTAAAGTCTATATCTAAATATCAATTATTGCTTCATTGGAAGAGATTGAAAATATATGATCTTTTATACTCTGCCCAGTTGTAGCAGGTGAAACAGAACTCATACTGACGTGCGTTGTACCGATAGCCGAATTAGGTCAGAAATGCCCCGAAGTTAAATATGAACCCTTAAACAGCTGCATCACTGTCCACAGCGTTTGAAACATGAAGATATTTTATGTAATGCTTCCAAACACCTGTACCCGTAATAAAAGACGAAAAAATTGTGAAGGATCAAGATGGAGGTCTCAAAGTGCCCTTGTTCGACCTTTAACAATGCCATGTTTAAATAGATGCCAAGATCTCATTGGTTCCTAAGCATCAACTCATAGTACCTTCAACCTTATTGGCTCTTGCAACAAACATCCCAACATACAAAGCCACAAAGCCACAGAGCCACAGAGCCACAGAGCCACAGAGCCACAGAGCCACAAAGATACATACGCTTGCACCACTGACATATGAGCTATTTTTTCAAAATAGCTCAAAAAAGGATTTAATTTGACTTGATGAGCATTGTCGTCGTTTGTCAAGTTTGGTTGCCAACGAGCTCTCTGTCAGGGCGCACGACTTTGCATTTCAATTTACTTAAAAAGGGCCACAACATTTAGTCCACAAGCAAGACGTCGTACTGCACAAATAGCTTTGTTCGCATAGGGGAAAGCAGAGGGCACTATATCCATTCACACGAAATGGATCATTCCGTAAAGGCTCTCTGTTGTTTTTGTAGTAATTCATGGACTTTGTTCGTAGACCACAACGGTAACAGTTTATTTCACCCACTGAAATAACATTGACAACAAAAGGACTGCCTTTAATGTGGGTTCCACGTAAACGCACTGAAAGCCTGAGACATCCCTTTGAATTAGCTGGGCTAGTATAGGTTACTACGTAAGTACCGTCGCCTTTGTCCTCCGCTTTACATCCAAATTTAACTTCTTCAGTTTCTGTCAAATCCACCGTGAACAAGTCACCTCCAACGCCACGTAGACATCCTTGAGCGTCACGTGCAGTAATGGTAAATAAAACCTCTCTCTCGGGTATTGCCATCTCCAAACCTGCTCCCTTAGCGGTGGTGTTGGCTGCACAAGTAGCCTTTTCACTGACCACGCCGGCGTTACTGAGAAGGTGAAGCAGTTGCTCGAGGTTAACGTTGAAATCTAATACACAATCTTCTTGTGGCTCAAGGGAAAGGGGTTGTTTCTCCATTGCTTTTTAACGTGGCTGCTACGTCAGTCCGCGCGATTAGGAGCTCAGTGTTGCCTGACTGGACTGTGGACATAGCCCGCTGGACTGCACTCTCTAGGCAGGCCTGGAATATCCGCAGACGGTCTCGTTGTTCTGTGAGTGTGAATGCTTTGGTCTTGTATAACTGCTCCAGATAATTCAAAAGAGCTTGTTCTCTGGCAAATAGTGCAGCATAAAGCTGCAAAACAAGAAAATTTCACGGCTGCTTAGGTTATACGAGGCTACGAAATCTAAAATGGAGGCCATGCTGCACAGCACTTGAATACTTTTTGTATATGTGTGTAATCAAATGGTGACGAGTGAAATTATTCCCTAATTTCAAGAGTATACCATTTGATCACCTATTAGTATCATTGGTGACGAATTACGTTAACAGTCTTGGATTTTTGAAGTGTTTATCCTGGATCGTATCGATCGAGAACTCCACTCTCTCGAACGTTTATAGAGCTTAAATTTGGCTTAAGTTCAGAGTTTTTCGACAAAATACCTGTTAGAAGTCTTCTTGATGTGCTCTTTCGTGTGCTCGTTCAGGTTTTCTAAAGCGTCTTTTTATGCCCTGGCATCTTCATTCATGACATTTTAAAACTAATCGTCGCCATCTTGACACTGAGACGTACGGAAATTACAAATTATCGCTGAAATTTCGCGCCAAAATTAAGGAGTAATTCGTCACCTTTGACATTAGGAGAAAAATCCAATACTCATCACCCAATATTCACTTTACAATGGAGGGTCTACTTGCACATGTAAATCCTGTATATTTTGCTATATAGGCCGCTCTCAGCGTGAAAATGGTCTGAAGAAAATTGCTCTGGGAAATTTTTGTATATTTTCAACTGTTTACAGCTGTGACAATAAAACTAACAAAATAATGAATTAAGAGTTGAACGTAGATTAACAAAGCAATTTTCACTTACCTCTTTGAAGGCACGTTTAATTTGTGCAGTCTGTTCTTCGTATACCTTATTCAGGTCCCGACTTACAGCCGCCACTCGCGCTTCTGCGTCTTTAATTCCTTCTACATGGGTGCTGGCTTTGGTAGCAAGAGCTTCCATCTCCTGTCGGTACTTTGAAGCAGCTTCAGCCATTGATAAACACTTGTGCCCATTATGCTTGAGAGTAACACAATCCCTGCACACGACATGATTGCATTCTTCATCAAAGAAGCGATATTGCTCATTATGTTCTGGGCAGAAAAGTGGTATGGTTGCCAGCTTTGGGTTTGCCTTTAGTTCCTCCAGGGATACAACACGGTGCTCACGAGTTGCCTTCTGACGAGTATGCCATCGAGCTACATCCTTGCACATATCCTCTTTGCAATCCAAACAACAGGATGTTGCAGGATGCTCCTCATCATCACAAACTTCACAAAGGCGCAAATCTCCATTGCCATCTGCTGGCGTCTGCGGAGTGGCTTGTAAGACGTCTAGTAAGGCAAAATTCTTTGGGAGTCCTGTGACACCAGCTGGCACAGACACTGCACTCCTGCAAGTGGGGCAGTTAATTGTATACTTTATGAACAACTTCTCCAAGCAGCTTGAGCAGAAGCTGTGACCGCAACTCAGTAAACGCGGGCAGAGTTTTTCCTCATCAAAACGTTCGCAGCAGATTGAACACTCCAGTGCCTCTGACGCCATTGTCTGAAAAATAGAAACACCAATCAAAGCTTAATCAAATAAACCATAGTTAGTAGAGGAGACTGGTTATGAAAGGTGGAAAATATCAAAGATGAAAACAACGGTGCTGCAGTTTACGTTGGAAGCTCCCTGACCGTGCAAAATCAAAAATGCAAAATCAATGCTATTGGTCAGGAAGTTCAAAATGACAGGAATCCTATTGAACATTGCACACGTTCAAGTCTAAAAAAGCTGTCGAGGTTCATAACCATTTCACTTTATCAAATATGAATAAACTCACTAAAAGCAATTTTGGCAGTTATTAACCCACCAAGATACACTATGGTTTATTAAAGCTCTTGTAGAGGGGGTAAGTGGGGGAGGGGGAAGTTACTTATGTTCCCAGCCTGAATTTCAAAACCTGTTCTTTTGCGTACTAAATGGCAGCCATGTCTCTGTCGGTATTTTACTTTTGTAGTTACCGTTGCCTTCGTCGCTGTGGCGGTATAAACCTATTTTTGTGTCGTTTCATAATATTTCTAACAGGACCTCACCACTGACATTTGATACGGTATCTCATAAATTTTCATCAACAATAGTAGTTTGGTTTGTTTAATAACATCTTTAGGGTGGGTGAAAAGTTATGGATAAATCAAAGACGCCTGGTATAAATGTTTTCGCTAGTTCAGCGGTACACAAAACAAGAACTGTGAATGTTACACGCTCAACTCAGACGAAAACAACGTTTTATTAAAGCACCAACTCCGTACTTTGGTTTTATCTCCGAGCACATGTTCTCACACTCTCTGCAACCAAATCCCAGCATACATTGCGGTACGTGGGCTCATAATCACGCACTCAACATAACATGTCACGCACCCTACATGAATGAATCTGGTGGAAATGCTGGAAACGAGCAATGTTTCTCTTCTCGGACATTGCAATTTTTTTTGGCCTTAGCAGTTTCCTCAGACAGGTTCGGACAACGGTGAACTGACTCATTTTTAAATCATCATATTCACGATCATGTGAATGTTTCATCATTAGCAGACAACAGTCACAACAAACAAACTGAGAAAGGTTTGTTACCGATAGTCAACGACAGGACATCGATAAACGGAACCATTACAGCCAGTCTTTTCAGTAAGGCAGGCATTGTTTGGTATGTTATGCTTACCTTTATGAAGTACTTTCCGCCTTTCTTCCACACGCTGAAAATAGCGAGTCTGTCATCTTGTACATCATGTATGCTTGGCTCGTACCCAGGCACATAGCGGGATATTCCGTACAGCATACATGCTGTTTCTTTGCAAAATGGTGGCGGGACCGTTGTACTCCTCCTGAATGTGATGCAGTGATGAGGATTTGGTTCATTGCATCTTGAACAAAAGAGAAGAAAAATGGTTTCTGCAAAAGCTTACAAAGTTCAAGACGTAAACAGAAAGAAACGTGTTGGGATTGTGGCGAATAGCTTAGCCGATCTGAAGCACAAAGGTGCAACAAAGTTGGCGGTTCCGCCCGGCGATTGCAGAGTGTGTCTCGAAGATGGAACAGAAGTTGATGATGAAAGTTATTTTAAAACTCTTCCTGTACAGACTGTCTTTGTGTTTGTACGATCAGATGAGACATGGCACGGATGTAAGTAAAATCATTGCAGAGGTCAATGCCAATCAAGGTGAATGAAGTGTCGATCGAAGATACATACATGTATAGAGTTTGGTCAATTCTCTTTTATGCTTAGGGGGTGTTTACATGACACCGGGGCGACTTTCGCGCCGCGACGAGTTCACTCCGGTTCCCTCTCATGGCTCTACATTTGTTTACATGATACCACCACTAAAAGTCATGCCGGCGCGAGTCGCCCCGGGGTGAGTTCACTCCGGTTGTCGCACCGGGGCGAGAATTTCACTCCAGTACGAAATCTCGCAACGGTATCATGTAAACACGAAACGACCACCCGTTTCGGTGTGAAATCGGTCTAATGTTCGCGATTTTGAATCATACGTGCATTTTATCAACATGAAGTGTACCTTCAAATAACGAGATCATATGTGAAATAACCCAGTCATCATGTAAACGCGATACGAAATCAAAAAGTCATGTCGGTATGAAACTCGCGCCGGTGCGAGTTTTCTCGTGTAAACACCCCCTTAGTTAGGTGTCCCCTATTAGCAGAGGGTTTCCCCTCTGTTAGATATTTTATTGACACGTTAATAAATGTTATTCATTCATTCTTTCAAATTTTATCGATATTTGTACTCATGCACATGTCAAGTCGTTTCCCGGGCTGTTCAAGTTGCAGAATCATATTCCTATAAAGCAAAACAGGACGTTTGTAGTTTAAATGTAGCCAAAAAGTTCTGCAGGCTGTCCTTTTCCAGCCACAATTCTTCGAAAGAACACACTATTTCCTTAATGTCTTGTAACAACTCAATACGCAGTGTATGATCTAAAAATGAGGTAATTTGTAACCCCCGTCCCTTTCCCGTATGACTTTAGATTCCCCATCCAGTATCATCCACCGTCATCAAATGTGTGCCTTTCCTGGGGGAAATATTAATGGGTTCGTGTTTTATTAGAAACTGAATCAGTGGATAATGCAATTCTAGTGTTTTGATTGGCTTAGTCATTATGGAATATTTAACAATTAGTCGCCGAAGGCTACGTGAATATCGGCGAATAGTCACCGAGACGAAAATTACATTG
This sequence comes from Porites divaricata, assembly GCA_038088405.1. Classification (NCBI taxonomy): domain Eukaryota; kingdom Metazoa; phylum Cnidaria; class Anthozoa; order Scleractinia; family Poritidae; genus Porites; species Porites divaricata. The sequence continues at coordinate 945,567 of JBBMOI010000008.1, forward strand.
ATGATTATTTGAGAAAATAAAATTATTGATCAATTTCCGACCCCGAAACATCAAAAAATCTGGCTGCCATTTTGAAAATTTCTGGCCTTCAATGCTATAATCACCGCGCGGTGATTATAGTGGGATAGTGCGAAGCTCCTAGCCAATCACAGCGCTCTATTTTCGATAGTCATCGATGTAATTATACTAAGAGCCATTATACCATGCTCTCCATATATGGTCGGTGTACGCGTCAGTTTAAAATTGGAAGCTAGCTCAGATTCAGAATGGCGCCCGAAGCAAGTCGTTTTAATTCATTTCTTAGAATACTAGAAAATGCAATTTCTTCGAAAAAACAAACAAACAAACAAACGAAAAAGCCACAGGAGCTTGTAACTTTGAAAGTTTATCTAAAAACACATGAAAATACATGGGACTAAAGTACCTTGAACAGCTACGAAAGAAGACAAGTGTTCTTTCTTAATGATTACGAAGCCACTCGCCGAATCGCTCGCCGATAGATAACTGCGGCTTGTTTATCAGACATGAAGAATGTAAATCACAAGCAACCAGCTACAAGTACAGGCTATGCAGTCATTCACTACTGCAAACGAGGCGTCAGTATAGCTTCTTTTCTCGTTCAGCAAAACCAGCTGGTGGCTTCAAACAGCTTCATAACAAGTGACCGAGGTAATAGTTTTTCTCATTTGTTCTTACTTTTGTAACTGCACCAAAAATCCAAATACACAGTAATTTCGGCGGCTGTCACTTAAAAATTCTTTTTCTTCACATTATCTGCCAGGTTTTTTAGCTGTCCTGCTGTGTAAAATCCTAGAATCCCGATGAGTTTTTAAAAGTGTTCATCGCTACAATGTTTTGATTTTTCATTCAGGCAAGTCCGTTCGCGCGTTGACAGTTTTGATAGACGTGTGACATGTGAATAGCGGAAGTCCTTTGTCTTTTCCAGTTTGCTTTTAATTAACAAAATTAAGTCGGGTTGTTTTTTAATAAAACAATTATTCCACTTGCTCTTGTTGGATATGAGATGATTATAGCCAACTCGGCGCTACGCGCCTCGTTGGCTATCTATCACCTCATATCCAACGCGCCCTCGTGGAATAATTGTTAAGTTATAGTTGTGGTGGCGGTTTGGGGGGCTCTAAGGGTGGTTGTCAACTTGGAGAGAGAACTTTTGTTTTCCTTACTACTACTTACTCTATTTAAATTTTGATTGATCCAGTAATTGTTTTCTAAAGGTACCATTTAGCATCCCTGCAAATTCATTAGATTTTTGGTATTCTTACTTGCAGTCAAAGGTAGTTTTGCATCCTGATTAATAAAAATTATTTTGGATGCTTTCCCATTGAAAGTAAATGATCTTGGCATAAAGCACTCTTGTTACTTCTCACATGTTTTCAGTTAAGAGCAATGATTGCTCTAACTAATTGGTTAAAACAATTTCATTTTTGAAATGTTTCAGACAGATATAGTGACATGTACTAGACTTATGTTGGAAATTATTAACAAGTTAATCTTATCCACTGTAACAACATTGCAGCTAGCTTGTGGAAAAGACTTTAGATAAAAAATAAATTGAAAAGAAGATGAAATTGCAGTATCTAAAAAAAGTATTAATATTGCTTCATTATTAGATGTGACAGTGCTTAAACAAGCAACAGAGAAGATATTCAAGGCCATGTCTCAGCGTGATAGAATGATTGAACAGATTTATGATTTCATTCATGGTTCAGAATCTGATGAAATGTACTGTGTTATGGTTGAACTGGTAAACCGTCTTGATGATAACATTGATGCTGAGGAGCGCAGTGAAGATGAGACCTGGTTTGATGGGCTAAGGCAGTCATTTAACACTAAGGAAGATGCAATGCGAGATGCTGCAAAATCCAGAATCAGAAAGTATTTTTCTAATGCAAAGGAATCTTTTGAGAAGGTATTTTTCACAACAGTCTGTTAGGTATTTATCAGAATTCATCTGGGGGGGGGGGGGGGGGGTAGGAGGAAGAGTGGGTAGTGGAGTGAGGGACATAGCCCTGCCCTCGCTGGGAAGTTTAGGACCTAAGTTCTCTGAAATGTCATTCCCTCATTTCAAGACCTATTTTATGCAAATTGGCCTTTGTCATTTTTATACAACAATTTAAAATGTTGGATTCCAATAATTTTACTCTGTCTTCAGTGTTCTCTTTCCAAAATGCGTGGCCCATAAAAGAAAGCTGTGTATGCATTGTAGTTAGTACTTTTGCACATATTCATTCATTTCCTTGATCAGATTGGATCACAACTTGTGCATTGTATTATACAATATTTAATTTTAGTAAACCTTTTAGCGGTTGCAGGCGGTAAGAATATTGTTGCTTCAGGCGGCAAATTTTATCAGTTACTGCCTGATAAGGAGAACACTAGGCAAGGGTATAGGCAAATCATCCTCTAACAAAACAATTGACCAAGACGAGAAAAAGGGGGCCGCGGCAGGCAAAATGTGGGAGCTGCTTGCCCAAAGGACAAGCTGGATTCAAGATTTTTCGAGCCGTGCAACTGTGTGATGTTGTCAAATATGTCACTGTAAAATGATTGTAAATGTTGCGCTTTATTTTATATGGCATTATCTGCCCTCCAGTAACAGGGTGCGCACAGTCTTGAGAAGTCCTTGAATTTTAGGGGGTGTCCTTGGAAAGTCCTTAAATTTGTGTGCAAGTCCTTGAAATGTCCTTAAACTTTCTTGAACTTTGTATCTAGTGGCCTGGAAAGTGTTTTTTGGTTGTCTGTGGCAGGTATAAATCTTGGCTCAGAGAAGTTAGAGGTTGGTAGAGCAAACAGTCCAAGCCTTAAAGTCCTGTTAGAATGGACTGGGACTGTGCATTTTTGTACAAACTGTGAAATTATATTCCTGGTAGGTGTTCCTTGAAAATCAAATGTGGTCCTTGAAAAGTCGTTAAAAAATGGTTCTAATGTTTTTGTATGAATCCTGATTTAAGGAGGATGAGGATAGGTGACATGTGGGAGGGAAGCTAATTTGAAGGGGGGCTCGTATTTAATATTTTTAGCCAAACCGAGCATCTATGGTAATTACATGTACTCTTTCTTAACATGCTTAAAGCTATTATAAGAATTGACCTTCTGGCACTTGAATGAGTTTTTGTTCAATAACGCTGCAACTAGAGCTGGCTAGTTACTGGAATAATACATGTACGTAAGCTCTAGTAGTGTGGTGAAAATATGTTCATGTTTGTGTTTTTGCCCTGTTTTGTCTTTCAGTTAATGTATAATGTGTCATTTCATGGAGAGAGAGAGAGAGAGAGAGAGAGAGAGAGAGAGAGAGAGAGAGAGAAAACAAACAAGACACCATTCTTATATATAGCATGCTTGAATTATATTTTCAGGCAAACAGGAAAGCTCAGTCACATCTTTCAAATACTCTGGAACAATTTCAAGATGAGCTTAAGAGACAACAATACTATGGAGATTACTTCGCTAGATCTGCCAGTCAGAAAATCCGTCTCTGCTGTGATAAGGGATGGTTTAGCTGTGAGGGACCTTATGATGAGGAAAACTGCTTCAAGTTACACAAAATCAACCCATATGGCAGCAAGGAAAGCAGGGTCCTGTTTAGCACTTGGAATCTGGATCATGTGTAAGTTTTCTGTCTAATTCTTTTTTATCAGTCTTTGATGCTTTATTGACAATTTTCGAACCCCCCATTATAACACTCTGTTCGCCCCTAGACCGCGCACTGTCCCCTATTCTTACGGGCGGCCATTTTGGTTTCAAATGTACCGAGTCTAGCCGGGGGATGAGTATTAAATCAAGAGGGTGGGGGACGGTCAACATGGATGCCCAGCCGCTAGGGAAAAAGTAATTGCGGGCGACCAAAGGATGTCACAAGCATAATCTCCAGATTGCTATTACGCATTCGCAGCAGACATAATAGACCAATATTCGTTCAGCCTTCCACTAAGAATAGGGACAACGAAACGGACGATGACGACGCTTTGCAACCGAGGGAGGATTTCATTTTCGGCGGGAAAAATGAAGTTTAAGTGGTGCAGCTTCCCTGACAGACGACAACTTTTCGTATTTGTCTTTTTTAGTCTTATTATGGCACTCACAGACCTCCGTAATTTGCTTCTCACAAGCCATGACACGATGGTTTAATCGGTGATGATGAACTTATTGTTCTTCGAAAAATCCCGGCTTTCGTGTAACTTTTGTATTAGTTTGGAAGTTAAAAGTGCATAGCGATCTGGAACAGCTCTGGCAGTGACTCTAAATTTCGGCTGCTGAAGGGAATTTAAAGCTGCCACAATGATCCAGGATGGTCTCCCATATTTGTCATCTCTCAGGGCTCCTTATTTTAAAATTGGATGGCTCACTAGCAATCACTTCTTGACACATAACAACATCGTGATTTGGAGTCCACTGGAAAAACTTGGCCTTAATTGCGGCTAAAAACAGCATGGAAATCAGTTTTAGTACTAGAGGTAATCATTGATTACGGATCCGCGTTCGTCGCTCACGGAAAAAAGTACGGAAACGAAATCGAGTAGAAAGGAGTCCAGTTTCCCGGCCGAGGTGCCCCTGATAAAATTAAAAGGGGCGGCCAATTTGCAGTCGCCCGAATAGCTCGAAAATTTCAACCTTAGTGTCACAGGAACAACAGATTAGAAAGCGTTCTGTCGAACGCGATTAAAAATAGCCTGCGAACAAAAAAACTAAGTAAAATGCGCGAATGAACATAGACAGTCATGGAACAAAAGGCATCCTTGAAATCACAGAGAAAAGCTTACATTTCCTTTCGACTCGTTGTTCCGCCATGACAGCTAGAGTTTCAGTCAAACTGATAACCTCAAAGAAACATTCTAGTTAGTGAGCGAAGAAATGGTCAAAGCGCTAAACGTTTAGATTTCGCTAATACAAAGAATATATTTCTATTTTTACTGAATTTCAAGAGGAAAAAGGATGATTTACACGCATAAAGCACAATTTTATTCTTAAGTTTTAGCGAGACCGTTAAACCTCCCTGAATTTCGTCGTCGACCCATTTCGTCCCTAAAGAATGGTTTGCATAGAAAGCAATGTGAAACGCGTGTTTGGACCCTCCATTACTCATAATCTGAACGCGCGCGCCTTGACCTGCTATCGCATGAAACTTACACAAATCACAGCTTTGGAATAAGAGAGTTTTGACCTTCGATCGAACTCGCCCGCACTCGTGCTCCCTAACCTTTGATTAGTACTAGTTATAACGATAACCAAAGTTTTGGCCTTTTTTTTACGAAGGGAGGGGAATACTAACCTAAAGTGGTGTTTTGTCCGTATGTTTTTTCTCGTCATAAAAGAAGACAGAAAGAAAACTGAATCATTAGCTGACTCGAATAAATGTTTGGCATCCATCTATCAACAGAAATAGGTCGTCACGCTATGTCGCTTTGCTAAAACAGAGAAAAAAGAGGAGAGAGAGAGGAAAGTTGTTCTTGTTCCGTTTGAGGCTTAGGAGGTCAGCAATTATTAAAGAAACCTTCACGCGCGTTTTCGTAACGATGACTTGCTTATTTTTATTCACCGAGAATAACAGCGTACAGAACCAGACCGTTTTTTTCTTTTTATGTTACAAGTATCATGACACGTGCTGCAAGTGTGTCAGCTATTACAGGTAAATCCGGAAAAGAGAGGATTGAACGTATCTATTCAGTATTGCAAACAGGTTACTCACTATCAGGTAGAATGGTAGTGACGGATGAGCGCTTTTTCTGGATTTGCCTTGAAGACGAGTTGTAATATTGTAACAAGACTGCTGATTGCCTTGACGAGTCAGGTAAACTAAGCTCAATGTTATGACTACCAACAGTAGACTAAGAATGCCCAAATAATAGTTATATTTTGATGTTAAATGAAGGAGAAGATATCACGTAGCAAAACAGTTACTCTTTACGGTGATGGGCGCGCATTAAAAAGCATAGAAAAGCAAGCTTGAATTGCTCTCCGAGCATGATAACCAATCTCTGGTATCTTGTATCGTCGACTGATTTACATTTAGCGCTTGCACTTTGATATCCGAGACGCGTCTTTCCTCGAGAATGAGATTTTGCTTCTTGTTTTCGTGGCTTTTCGACCGGTAAGACTTGCCATCAAGTGGCTCAAAAGAGCTGAATGATAATTTCCACACCAATAGTTGAATTGATCAAAACGACGGCTCCATTCGTTCTTTCTTTTTGACAGCCGTATACGTTTATATGGTTGCCATGGTAACAGGTTACCCACCTCACCGAAACAATTACTATAACTTATTCACCAATAATTGATGCCAATATTTAGATATCAGCTGGTGCGGCCATTGATCTGTCCAAGTCATGATTATCAAAGTCCAAAAGGCGATTTTTTTTTAGTAATAGCAGTTTTTGTCAATGCGTACTGATACACGTTTCAGCCGATCACTCAAAACTTTGTCCCATTACATGACATCACGTTTACGAGACTTGCTTCCTCGAGCCACTTGTCCGTAGAGATTGAAATGATCTCATCACACCGGAAAATGTTCTTGAAATTCATGGAGTGCTGTTTTTAGAAACTTAACTTTTCAGCGCTTATTCAGCGCACGTTCTACATCCGGCAAGGATAAAGTTCAGTGATTTATAGAGAATAATATATATATAGAGAGTTTGCGGCTGAAAAACTAGGTTAATAAACCTTGCAACATTTACCTACTAATCTCTCGGATAATTTATAGCCTGTATCGAATTCGTTGAGGTGTCGAACGAGTAGAGAATATGCTCTAACTGTAGCCCCTATTCCTTTAAATATGGTACAAGTCTACTATACAAAAACATCCCATTTTGTTCGTTTTCTTTTCGTTTTTATTGTTGTTTTCCATAAACACTTTATTTAGTAAAGTGCCTGCTAAGATTTTGTTTAGTTAGGTAAAGTATGCCTGCAGTTCTATTCAAGCATATCTGAGTATTTATAATGATCCAGAGTGGTTGAGGTCGTGATATTTCTATAGTTACTTCTAAACACGAAATTGCTTCTTCCATTGTCACCTGTTACAACCCCATAATTTACAAGGAGATAGTTAACCCTATTGTGACTGGGCCTTTTCTCCCACAATAGAGCGATTTTCGTATGACCTTGAAAAAAGGTTTCGTAAGTGTTCGTTCTTTGTTTCATCAGCCAATGGATGAAAAGATCAAAACATGGTCTCTTTGTTTTCCCGCCAAAGAAACCCTAATATGGAGAAGGCATTGTTCGATTGGCCAATCGTGTTGTAGTATGACGTCAAAGCGAAGTATCGATTGATCCTAGAAAGTTCTCGGGCATGAAGTTTTTTCACCTGAGTGTTCGCTTAACCAATGAAAAGCCAGGCGCGTTTGTCTGTCCGTTCGATAAACCTATCAAATCGCTCTATTTCCGTTCGTTTGTCGTTTCTGTTTTGTTTACGCGTTTTCATGTCAAGGTCATACGAAAATCGCTCTATCCAGCATATTTGTTAAATAAAACTTGTTTTCAGATCAAGAAAAAGAGCTGAACATTGAACAAAATGTTTTCTTAAAATGATCCACCTCTGCTCTACGTTTATTGAAAAAGTACATTTTGTAGTAAAATTATACTTTGCATCTCATTTTACCATCCTTAAGGTTCGCAAAGTAACTTTCAGCTTGTACATGTTTGCCATTATTGCCACTGAGGAAATGTTAATTAAGGGTTAAAGACGTCTAGTTGTTTGTTTGTTTTTCCTAATAGATCAACAGTTAAAACAGTATCACAGCTCGAGAGCACATTGAATCTGAAATACCGAGCGGACGTAATTAAATCGAAATAGGCTTTAAAATTAAAGGAAAATGCTAATGAATATAACTAAGCTGCGTGACGATAAAACTACGAGTAAAAGTTATAAAACGCTCACTTAAGTGGGAGGAAGTATTACCTGTGTTATAACGGATGCTCAATCATAATCGCGGCCATTGAGCTTCCACAATTTTGTAGAGCACACAAAGGTTAAGTATTAATAAGGTTTTTAATGTTTGTAAATTTTTTCAGGATTGAGAAATCGCGGCAGATTTTCCCGGCGATGATTCAAGCTGCTGAAAATTGTCCTAGAGGAAACCAATTGAACTGGAAGTACTTCTTTGATCTTCTATTTACGCGGAAAAATCTTAAGCTTGTACATGTTGGCTGCCATTTTAAAGGAGAACACGAAGGCTTTGAATGTCATTCCAAGTATTTTTATATCAAATCGAAACGCTAGAGCAAGTATGGCTTTAAACAACTTTTTTAATCAAATACGTGATGTAGAAAGAGAATACTAGCACTTTGCAAGTTAGTGAGAAACGTGAATCCTCGAGTACTTTATAGGAACAGTCAATAGTTAATATAAATTTGTGTTTAATTAATTCAGCAGTTTTTCTATATCCGTCTTAAAGCGAATACAGCCTCTGCGCCCGTAAGCTTGATACTGATTTTGTAACCATTTTGTATGCTTAATTCTAGGGAGATATAAAAATTTTCAATTGAAAATGATCTCCCTCTTAAGAATATACTTGCCTTCTTACCTTCCGTTTGTTCTTTCTCCTCACCACAAGATGTGTGTATTTAGTTCGTTTTAAATTACTTAACGCACTGCATTTTCTTTAGACTGTTTTCCTACTACTAGGCCTTGGCAAAAACTGTCCTCACATTGTGGATGGCTCCTCCCAAAATGTTGTGCAAATGGTATAGGATTTAATGGAGCAGAAACCAATTGTGGAATTGCGCACGTTTTAGGCATCCTACTGATGAACATTTACGACTTTTTGATAGAGCGATTATCGTATGACCTTGAAAAATGGTTTCGGTAAGTGTTCGTCATTTGTTTTAGCAGCCAGTGGATGTAAAGATCAAAACTACAAGGACTCTTCGTTTTCCCGCCAAAGAAAACCCCAGTATGGAGATGGCATTGTTCGATTGGCCAATCGTGTTGCAGTATGACGTCAAAGCAAAGTATCGATTGATTTCTAGTAAGTTCTCGTGCGTTCGCGTAACCAACCAAAAGCCACGCGCGTTTGTATCCGTTCGATAAACCAATCAAATCGCTCTATTTCCGTTCGTTTGTTGCTTCTGTTTTGTTCGCACGTTTTCATTTCAAGGTCATGAATATCCCCCATTTCGAGCAAAAACAATTTGCCGTCTGTTCTTTTTTAATTATTTTGTGTATCACAGTCTATGTTCTGAAAAGAGATTATTTAATCTAATGGAACTTTAAAGCTGGCCAGGGTCAATTAAATAAAACTTTCACAGGCATAGTTTCCAATTATAGCTATAGCTTCACTTCTGACGGGTACTTCCGATATTAAATGAGAGTTATATTGAATTAACCCTTGACCATTCCCCCCCCCCCCCCCCCCCCCGCCTACATTCACTCTTTTAAGTCATTGTTAAAATAAGAGATATTGGGCTTTCGGTTTCCTCGCAGTAAAGAAAGGTTCAGTATTGGTTTTTGTCTATACTTATACGTATTGTCCGTTTTTGGTGAGCTTCTTCCAAGTTTCTTTTGCGCAGCTGGTGTGTTTCTGTGCGATACCATACATAAGGTCCCCTAGCCGTTAGTCGATGATAAAGAGCATCCTCTGCTAGGGTTAACTCTTTTCCGTTGTTTCTTGATTTGCCAGTCTGTGATAAATCTTCAGATGTAGTTCAGAATGTAGTATAGTCCCTCAGAAGAATATTGGCGCAGACCTTGCTTTAACGTGATAATTTAGAATGAAATGTAGACTCTGCAGTAAAAAACCGCCAATGGATAAAACCTAGTTTAATTTTCATTTTCAGTCAACTTCCCTTAGCGGACACCGCGCCAAAACGGCCTCCTACGGTTGGTCCTTGCCTTTCTTCACTCGCGTTAGTTGACTTTCTATAAGACGGATATCTCTCTAAGACGCGAACACAGAGATAGTGCCGGTCCCGAAGGTGTCCGCCTCAGAGAGAGTTCATAACTGTATTTTGAAGTGTTATTTGTTGTTGTTGTGGACGAGAAAGTTCATGAACAAGCACTCATTTCCGGTCCTTGATATTGCTCAATGAGAATCAGGAGTCGTCATGCATTGCTACTGCGGCTATATCAGTCAGCAACTTATGCTTGTAATTCCTTTTGTATATTAAAAACAAAACAAAACAGTGAACAATGGAGCGAAGCCACAACATGCAGAATCACCAAAGCTGAAATTCTTGATTTGGAACATAATTTGTTGATGATCGAATAGGGAGCTATCTCTTAATTCATTTCCGCAGACAAGTGTATTTGTAGAAATTAAGATGACAGGCACTATGCAACTTAGCCGTAATCTTTATTAATTAAAGTAACTTTTTTTTGTGTCTCGATTAAGTTATACTACAGTCTGTGAATATGGAAACCAATCGCAGCACTGTCGTCGACAATAAAAATAACATGGTTAAGTACACAGCTACCTTTAGGTGAATGTATTTCAGGCGCTGAATTAAACCATAGACATGCATAACCGTTTGGACTCATGAATCTTACGGTTTCCAAACAGAGTTAAGTTGTAGGGGTAAATTCTTTGATCTAGGATGACCAAAGGCCTCTTCTCATGCGTGACTTTCCAAAGCTATGCCGCGAAAAACTGACGTATCCCGATTTTTAATCTGAGGTCGTCTATTGTACGCTTATTCAAGATACACCGAGAATAGAAGTTGTTTTTTTCTCCATTTGTCCATAGCAAGTAGTAGAAAATGACGTCTGCCCGCGGAAGTCGGTCTCTTTTTTTGCGAAACTTGTGCCCATGACGTAATTGTGGGTTGTGATAGAGAACAGCAGAAGTCTTAATGAATTTAAATAAGACGAAACTTCCGAACAAGACAGTTGCTTTTGCGCCCAAAATGTGAAAAACGCCTCTTTAATGATAACCTGTGTACCAGTTAGAGTCTTGATCGCGCGCAAGAAAATCCTTAGATGTCCAATACTTGTTATCCAATATTAAATTCCTAGAAAATTCGCCAACATTATTTAATTAAATCAATGAAAAAACACCCAGGAAAAAGTTTTTTTTTTTAATGGCGTCAAATTGCTTTTAGGCGTGACAGTGCAAAACCATCAATGCTTGATTGGACCCTCCAATGCAAAATATACATAAGCAAGGTGTGGTGGTTTCTGGAAACTCACTTTTATTGGATTTAGTTTGAAAACAAATTTTGGAAGAGAATTAAACGACCCATCAAGCCGAGCTTTTTCAAGGTAGGAATTTTCGTTTCAATGCATCTGTAATTAATAGTAAAGTGAGAATTTTTATTCGCTTTCAATTGTGGGGAGTGGAGTAAACATGCTCTTGCTAGTATAACCCTCAACTAGTATTGACTATTAGATTAACGTAAAGAAAAAAGCGAAATGTTGTCACACCACCAGCATAGCTTTGGAAAATGCAAACCACTTCAGATTCTTCATTAATTGGTTAATGATTTATTGTTGCTTTGTTTTAAAGTTTCTTTATTATCATTAGTCTATAAATCATGGGTTGTATTATAGAATACTGAAAGCTTACATCACATTTCTCCATATTTCGATAAGGTAATAATCCGCACCAAAGAACGCGGTGTTGATATAGGGAAGCAGGGGTCTACAGCATGCTCCTCAATTTAATCTTAGTTGTTAAATGTGTTTCTTTGTTTAGTTGCTGATGTTGACATGAAAATTTGTTTATACAGTCGAACCTCTCCACATCGGCCACCGTGTGGATAGAGGCCGTCATAGGGAGGTATTTTTTTTAGGGAGTACAACATGTTTATTGTGATTATTTCATGCTTATTACATCTCATAGTGGTAATACAATCATATGTAATGATTATATATACACCTGATTGAAAAAACGTTGTCGCTTGAAAAGTATAAACCATGAACGACGGGACCTAATGGATTTATGGGTACAACTTTATTAGCATTGCAAATTTAAAGTTCTTCTCAAAAATGTTTACATTTGCCAAGCTTTTCGCGACGATGCATTCCAAAAACGTAAAACGGTTTCCAGTATTTACGGCTCACAACTTCACCAGTGCTGGACACAGGAGATTTCTAGAGTTGTTTTAAGAGCGTAGTCATATCGCTGACGCACACTTGAAAATCATAAGATAGGACCTAAAAGCGTTCTTGGAAGACAAAAAAAGACAACAGCGTGCCTTACTAACAAAGTACTCGAGGGATTTGCATCCGCACGGGCATCTCGTGACAATGTAAACTTTTGTCGAAAGAACTTTGAATTTGCTTTGCTAATGAACGTATACCCATAAATCCTTGAGGCGTCATTGTTCATGGTTTATACCTTTTAGCGACAACGTTTTTTCAATCAGGTATATATAAAAAGAAATACACAAAAAAAAACATGAATAATGTTTTGAATCAAAATGTTAACGTGACAAAACGAGCAAGGTTCGCAACATTCACCAACAGATCGTAGACAATTGATGGTTACTCCAGCAGTACAAATGGAAAACAATCAAAACTCTATTGCCGCTATTAACCGTCAACGCGCCTTACGGATCAAATTTCATGACCATTCTTGACTTTTTCATCAACTAGTGACTGGAAAAAACTGGCCGTTGTCAAGGGGTTATTTTGGCAGGTTGGGGACACGCTTTAGTCGCCGTTGCCGTTGTGGAGAGATGGCCCTTTTAGAGAGGTTTAAAAAAGAGTCGTCTACCCCTCCCCTAACCCAACATTTTGCCCTAAGTGAGAAGTAAGTGTTAATGTTGACTTAGGGGAGGGGTTGGTGGGCAGTTTCCCAGCAACCTAAATTGATCCAAAGAGTCAATATATGGACTGTCCGCCGGGTCAAAAAAAGTGGCCTTTGGAGGTTCGACTGTACTTACGTTGTGTCCATATTGAGTATTAAGCTCTTCAGAAGTTTGTAGGTTTGAACAACTCTTACGCTAGTTCTTTAAAACGAAGATTTTTTTAATCACCGTTGCTACTTGATAAAACTGTCTGTTTGTCAATATATTAATATTGCTTTCAGCCTGCTTTTTATCAATTTAAGTGACTTTCTTTTGGTAAAAGAAATCACAACATTGGGCAAGCAGTCTCGAACAGTTTCACTTTTGCTCTAGTGACGCTTTTTGCTAAGGGTTCTTTAATTTTACATGTTACAAGTTTTGTCTGCTGATAAGAACCTTCGTAAGTAATAACCTTAAAACAGAATAAGTAGATCATTCGATCTTTAGGAATAAATAGAGATTAAATTCGTAAATAGTAGAACTAATAATTGTGTCCATTAGGACTGACTTTGTTGCCGTTATAGCCCTTCGGCATAAGACGATCATTTGGGTGTATAATATTTATCTTTCTTAAAAATCGTACCAACCAATATCGAGCAATACTCAATCCGAAACCTGTTGATCCAAACCACTCCTTTTACATCATTACCACGACTCCTCGTCACGATGTTCCTGCCTGACAGAATATTGGTGAGTGACGTTTCTTAAGTTCTAGTTGAAACCACTGTTGCTAGGCATCAAAATTTTACGTGCAAATCCACTCTCTTAAGAACACCACCCTACTAGTGAAAGTACACAATGGACTTAACCTTCTATGGAGAAGAAATATGCAGAAGAACAACACTAAACATGTAGAACACAAAATTAAAAAGTCAGAGTTGAGTTTAGTTTTGCTGAATACAAAACGTAACAACTGATTTCTTCCTATGCGGCGTGTTCTTCCTCAGTTGTTAGGAAGCTTAAGCAACTACGACGACGACAACGTCATAAAACAATAGATTTAATGATCAAAACAACTGCTCTGCACGTGCATCACGCTTTTTAGTACATTTCTTTGACGTCCACTGCACGACTACTACGTGAGACCTCATAATTTGACGTTATTGTGGAGGACGTGGACATACGACGACGAATTTTCCTTCTTCTTTTTGAACTTGTCATGAATAAAATCCTTAAGAATTCAACTCCAGGAAAGGTCGCCTGCATTTGAGCGGGTCCAAATAGACGCGATTAAGTTTGAAAGAACGCAAATTCATTTTTTTTAGCGACGTTTTCACTGACGTCTTTCGTTGTCTTTGCTTAAGGTCCCTATTTTTTCAGAATAAGGTTAAAGATAGAAGTTATGTGGTAGTTGCAAGACAATTTAAACCACAAGGTTTTGAGGAAGTCTGGAATATTTCCGGTTTGAAAGTTAAAAACTGCATAAAACGTTCGTCCATCTGACAACGGGTGTGAATGAAATAGTGATACTTAACGGTACTGAAGGTTATCCCATATTAGGAAAAAAAAAGTCGAACTATTGATCTATTATCAATGCTGCGTTCTGATTGGTTGAGCTACTACTAGGCTCTATGTTATAGCCCACTAGTAGCGAAAAGCGCGGGCTTTTTGGCGGCAAAAAAGGAAATAAAGTCCAGCTTTAACTAGCTAACATTTTTTTGTCTGGATATTTTTGACCAACTAGTTGGATTTTACTAAAACAATGGCCTCTGAGACAATTGCCCATTCGGGCTTCGGCCTCATGGGCTTTTGACTCAGACCCGATTCCGGCTCGAGGAATAATTGTTAAATATGTCAAGTAAGTGGGTTCGAAATCGTAGCTGTAAGTAAGGTATTTCAAACACTTGAGGGTCAGAGATCAAGAAACTGGAATATTATATGCAGGAGAAAATGTAGTTATTAGACGATATAAAAGCGAAATTTCTTTCCTGTCCTTACTACCTTGAGACAAGTCGTTTGAGGCCATTTTAAGTTGAACTTTTTCGGAACTCAGGATCTTGTAGCAAAACTTAAATTTAGAAAACTAATTGAATTTCATCGAGTCAGTTGTTTTTGTGCTTTAATTATTTGACGTAGGTCAAGGTACCTTGGGTCAAGGCAACGGTATTTAAAAATTTCAAACAGGTAATTCAAGAAACTTGCGTGTGTTTTAACTTTGAAGTTGAGGTTTGTTTGTCAATCATCAAACATTACCTTTTCCACGAAATTGATTGCTCTCGTTAGTCCCCAACATGGAAATGATCGTTTTAATCCGCACGCAAGCTGGTCATGGGCGGAACTGTATTTGCTGTGTCTGCATCAGTTAAACGTTATCTATAAACCACGTGGATTTATTGAACTCTTGCTTTATTATTTTGTGGATTAAAAAATGTTCAAGAAAGGAATTTCAAACGGATTCAAACTATAGTCGTATATTTTAATTCAGTTGGAGCGACACTGTTTGGACAGACGACACGCCAACCAGATTTCTTCATTATGGCGAACAATCGTCATAATGCAATTACAAGTCAACTCTTAAACACATTTGAATGACATTTACAGAAGCATTACAGAAATAGACGTATAAAGGATTGCAAAAAGACTACATGCAAACGCATGATGCATTTTTACATTTTACAGAAGCTGCCTGGAAAACATATTTGCAGTTTTTTCATCATTTTAATTGTATGTTTTCGTGAACATCAGAAAACAGTAATTTCTAACGCATAAAAAAGCCACGACGTCTGACATTAAGCTGAAGTGTGAACAGCCATGATTTGTAAACAGCAGCAATCAGAAAAACTACGCTATGTTCCAAAGTTAACCTTTTTTTTATGTGTTTCTCATCTGAGCGAAAGATCTACACCGAAGGGCGGGAAAATAGAGCCATAGCTTTAAAAATCAAGATGATAGCAGTTTTGGGCACTTTGTCATAAACCAAAGGAACTGTATTGTGCAGCGTTTGTTAAATATAGTTACGAATGTTAAACTAATTTTGGCGTCCAGATGTAGTGAAGAATTTTGAACATGCACCCAGTCATGTTAATGGCCTGTAAACCAAACGAGATCATTGGAACAGTGTGAAAAACAGATGCCATCTTAAAGACAAGTTAATACAGTTAGCTAGGGATCATAGCTGCGGTTAAGTGCGCAGGTTAGATTGGTCGAGTCATACACGCAACAGAGTTGCCCCAAAAAGAAAAGGTGAAAAACCATCCGTTTTTGCAAGAGGACAGCGTAGATTCTAAGGTTAGTTTGAAGCTTATTCCTACTACAAGTGAATGTTTGTTTTACCCAAAGAATAACACTCGGAAAGGTCAAAGAAAGTTTGTTCTTGATTTTCTTGATACAAAGATACAAAAGTAGAGTTGTTTCCTGAAATGGCTGATTGTAATGACTGTTATTTTAAAACTTCCTTTGCTAATGACTGAAATAGAAAACACTTTCAACTGCAGAAGGTCTGAAAAAAATCTTTTGCTTTAAAGTCGCGTTTTTGGCGCGGAATGTCCGCAAAATGAAAAATACAATAACATGGTTACTGTTTAAGGGAAAATACATAAAGCTACCTTATTATCCAAGTACGTTTTGTAGTGGGAAAAAGTGTATTTTTGGAACGGAAACGAGACAGTCTTGTTAGGAAACTCATTTTGTGTAATTTGCAAAAACAAAACTGAAATAAATAAAACTGCAGAGGCCCGTCTGACGGGGTGACTAAGACGGGATCTCTCGGAAAGGATAGATCTTTTAATTAGCTTTAGTTCAATTTCTGGTCAACAAAACGAGAATAATCTTAACAAGATTAAGTCTACAATTTGACAAATTCATTGCTAATGTATAAGTTTTAAAAGTGCTATTATTTGCTAACCATGATGAGGTCGATTCAACTGTAAAGAAGTCGAGATTATTTTTAGAGTCCAGCGAAGTGAATTACCCTCAGTAATAGCTACTTTTTGGTTCTTCTTCTTTGTTTTATTTAGTTTTCTTTAGAGAAAGAACTTTTCGACCGCAGGAACCTATGCCAAAGTAAAGATTAAAATCTTCTGAGTCGGCTTAAAACCCGGAACATTCCGGATGCTACTCCTGATAGAAATCAATCAAACATTTATTGAACGTGAAAATGGCCACGGGTGCATTTTGCTAAGTGAAACGTTTCCTCGCCGTATTTGCAGTTTATGTCGTTGACGTGACCATACAAAAGTGGTGTTTTATAACAACGAATGTTTCGTACACTTTCATCAGCTTTGCTAACCTTAAAAACTTTTATGATATTACTTATACTTTTTGCAGAAACTGTGTATAAACTGATAATTTCAAGGATGTGGTTAAGTGAACTTTACACTGTATCAATAAGGTTGAATTATTTGAACAACTGTTTTTTTAAGCTGCAAAATTAACGTCGTAGGGTTTATTTACTGAGACAAGCTCGATTCTCGCTTCCATAAGCTGCCGTAGATCATTCAAACAAAGCTATCAATAGTTCTTAATCTTTCTCGTACCCAGGCTAAACTCGCTTACAAACAAGTAGGGAATAATGCCTACAAGTATCACACCGATATCGATGTGAAGATGACAGTTAAGACCATCTATCAGGCACGAGCTCACTGAAGTTATTTCAATACTTTAACGGATTACGTTTTTGAATAAGCCGTCGTAATCTGTACTTGAGAGCAACTGTGAGTCAAGTTTTTTAAAACGTTTTCGTTTTGCTTGCGACTAGTTGGCTCAGTGCTGAACTGTGCAAAAGCGAAAATCAATCTTCAATAGTTTTGAAAACAATAGCATTATTAACAAACTTCGAAATGATATGATTCATGTCCCCTAAATATTATTACCGTTGAACCTGTTTACAATGGACACCATGGGGGCAGAAGAAAGTGGCCATTGCTGAGAGGTGAAACAGGAGTGAATGTATGGACTGTCCGCCAAAAAAATGGCCGGCGTCGAAGAGAGGTGGCTGTTGAGGATAGGTGGCCGTTAGAGGGGGTTTGACTGTAGTCCAATAAAACTCTTAAAATCCGGCTTACCGGAAGTGTCAAGTCATCCAACGCTCCTGCCACTAATCCACCCCATTCGCTCTAGGGGCAATGCGTACGTAAGTAAAAAATACCAGGTAACGTACAACAATTTCGCGGTTTATTTTGTGTTCATTCTTAAAATCTAGCATTTTTTTTTAAATTAAAAAACACACACACACACACACACACACACACACACACACATACTCACCTTTGGCAACTTGTGAGGTCTGTGTATCCATACACCTCTTGTGAGGACCCACCTTTCTGTTGAAGGTATTAAAAAAAAAACATGAATGTTTGATAGCTTACTTTCCCATCTCTTTAAACACTTGATTAAACTAAAGGAAATTTTAAATTTTTTTGTGGGGTCTAAGTTATGAGGACCTGCCCGTTACTCAACTTTTATTACTTATGGGAACTACTTGCCATACAATATCTTATGGGGACATACTGACCTAACTTGTGAGGTCTGTGTTTCCATACCCTACTTGCGTGGACCACCTCTTCTGGTGAGGAAGATGAAAAGAAAAATCTTGTTTAGTTGCTCGTTTGCCTGTCTCTTTATATAGTTAAGACATTTACTCCTTTACCTCTAACTACTCAAGGAGTGTTTAGAGCCAAACTTTTGGGGACATGATAGTACACAACAACTTATGGGGACTACTTGCCAAACGTAAGGGTACATAATACACACCAGCCTATGGGGACTACTTGCCAAACATATGGGGACATAATACTCACCAGCCTATGGGGACTACTTGCCAAACATAAGGGGACATAATACACACCAGCCTATGGGGACTACTTGCCAAACATATGGGAACATGATAGTACAGACCAACTTATGGCGACTGCTTGCAAAACATATTAAGGGGACATGATACACACCAACATATAGGGAATTACTTGCCAAACATGAGGGGACATGATAGTACACAACAATAATTTATGGAGATTGCTAGACTTATAAGGAAGTGCTAATTGTACAAAACTGGTTCTACATATGGGGCTTGTCAGTAATTGCCAATAGTGACCTGTTAATTCTTTATTGACTGGTATGTTTTTGCACGGAATCCAGCTTTTATCTTCTATTTTTTGCATTAATTTGTTTAAAAGGCCAATAAAGTTAAAGATGATACTAGGGAACCAACAATATTTGTATGATTTTGTTCTCTATGTGAAACACATCCAATCACATAATCACAAGAAATCGGATTATCTGACCAAAATAACAGAAAAAATTATAGATTAGTTTGCTTTGGAACACTTGACCACTTAGTAATAGACTAAGTCAAAGGGGGGAAGAAGTTCTATGTTGACAAATGGCGACCGTGAAACTTATCAATATATTATCATTATTATTAATATTGGAAAGAGTAACACACCTGGACTTAAGGACGTAATTTCAAACTAGCTGTAACTGAATGAGACTGAGTATGACCATCATGCGAGCATGAACTCGAAATGCTTTTCAAGGTGAAAACTCAACAGGTATACTTCATTTACCTAATGCCTGAAAAGTGAAAATCTTTATAAACATGCTGTGTTAATTTTTTTGCTGAAGCTAACATTTACGTGAGAAAAATCAATATTTTGGAAAGCATTTTTTTTACCAAAACAACAACTGATTTAATAGACTCCATTTGATACCCACCACCTTTGCACATGCGAAAGGATTGATGGGAAAAAACAATGTTAGTGGCTTATCAGGAGGCAAACAAATGACAGGCTGCCAATGCAAGAAATCACAGTCAAGTTTTTTTTATGCCATCTAAAGAAGAAGACGATTTAATAGTCTAGCAAAAACTACATTTCAAGTTTTGACAAGATTTTTGTCATTATTGTTTGCTGTGAGTTCACCAACATTTGACATAGTATATGGGTTGGAAAAAAACACGGTGATGATTCAAAGGAAGCAAACTCATTTTTATGCGACATTTTCTTACCATCGCCACAATCTTAAACTTCCCAGTGGCTATGGTAGCATTCAAGAAAATGAATTCATAACTGAATTTAAAGTAAAGAAAGTACAATGTATAAATAACATAAAATTATGGCTTGCAATTAAGTGTAGGTGACTAGTGTGGATACTTACCAAGCTGCTGGTTTCTCAGGGGGCAACAACTGATGTAAGCTGCTTGAGTTACCCCTTTCGGAAATTAACATTTATTCTAAAATTCCCTCAGAAATTAGTATTATATTTGTTCTGTACCCTTCAAAAAATGTAGCGATGTTATTTGTCCCCTTCCAAAAGGAAGTTTTTCAGTACTCTTTATGAGACAACAATCACTTCGTGAATTTTACCTGGGCCACTTTTGCCTTGGCAACCCACGTTTAAGGGTTGTTTAAATCAGCAAGTTTGTCACGCAGCATGAAAATCTATTTTATCACAAATATTCTTTAGAGAAAAAAACACCATCTAATGAAAAATGTGAAAAGAGAACATGTTAGGGAATCCCGCATTTTGAATAGTTGAGAATTTTCAAATTTCGCTAACATAAATATTGCGTGACAAAGGTTATTTGAAACATTCTGTTTTGTTGCTTCATAAGTCAAAGCAGAGATTTAACTTAATTATCTTTGGATCGCGATTGTTATTACATTAATATCGTGCATGATAAAATTTCTCACTTTATTAACATAGTGATGGAACTTTGAAGACTTTGGTATGTGAATCTTTAAAATCTTTTTGAAGACAAATTTCTTCAACATGCTATTCTTGTTGTTGAGACCTCTTAGAAATAGCAGTGGAATTCTGCTAAGTGTTGATAAGTGTTCGCTTTGATTCTTGATAAATTTCACGATGGAAGGTTCACTCAATGTAGTTAGCTTCGATAAGTTGCTTTTATTCTTGACCCGTTTCACAATGGAAGGCTCACTCTTAAGGAGTGATCATGCGTAAATTTGTCTCTCCAAATATTCAATCTATGAGCCAGCGATATATCTCTAACAATGTAACGTTGAAAAAAAGGGAAAGGAACAAACATGTTGCATTTTATGACCAGTGCCTGGCTTCAGCTAGGCCCCGGTAAAAAACTGTACTTGCACCATGCCTATTCTTGGTTTTCAAGTGACATAGCAAATATCCAACATCCAAAATCACAAGGACTCCTAGGGTTTTATCTGCATCTAGCAAAAGACCTCTTTAAAAAAATTCCATGAATGTTTTCCATGTGATAGCATTTTCTTTTCTAAAAATATAGCTCTTTCCAATTTCCCAAGTTTACTCTGTGTGACATTAATATGGCAACCAAGAAGGCCATCACATAATTATGCTAAAAATAATTTTATTGCATGATAATATGCCCTTTGAATGGTAAAAGTATTAGAAAATGTGCTTAGGGACTGGTCATAAAGAACAGGAGGGGTGGGCCAGAACTATTGAATTTCTGGCAGACATGATTTTAGTGGCCCACCCTTAAATCCTAACATAAATATGAGTGACCCACCTCCTCATCCCCTTACCAGGGGCGTCTAAATAACAATAATTATTAACATATGTAACATTAACATTAGTGTTATGTGGTTTATAGCACCAAACCCCAAACCATCTCCCTGGGCTGAAAAGAAGTATGGTTATATTCCTTTCCCCAAAACAGTTCGAGCAAAATTTCTTAATTAGGACTTACTACCTTCCTTTTATGAATGCCACTGAGAGTGGTCATAGAATGTAAGGTCGTTTCAACAAAACTTCTATGCAGAGGGTAGAACACAATATGACCATCACACTAAACTGAAGGATATACAAAAACGATTCACTCTTTGGACAGAAAGATTAGCAGAAGACGTTGGTATGAAGCCAACAGACTTCAAGTTCAGACATTGAGAAATACTGGTCAGCAGGATGATGCAAGTGCATTTACAAAAGTTGGCAAACTTAAATCTGGCCAAGAATCATTTCCCACAATTAAATGACAAATGTTTTGGGTTCTCAAAACAAAGATAATGGAAAGCTTAACAAAATGCAAACCCTTGAAGATAAAAGCAAGAGGATGTACCCTACAACCAAAGGATCTACATCCAAAAAGAGAAAAAAAGAAGGAAAATAGAATCAAACCTAAAAACCACTGATTTTAGTGTGAAATAAAAAAGTGTTAAATTTTGTACATATATATACCTGATATTAATAAAATTAAAGCATAATTATTCATAACCCCCACCCCCGCCCCTGAATGTGTTGCATGGCTTTTTTTGAGGCTCCCCTTTTTAATGGCACCAAAATTCCTGGCCCACCCCCTCCTGTACTGACCAGTCCTTTAGGGTAATAATTTGCTAGTACCCAGTAAACAACTTATGAAATTCATGGCAATACTGAAACCAGATGTTTGCATTATTTCCAGCAGCCAAAGTTGTGCAAAGCTACATTGGCTTCATTTCCAAGATGCTGTTGGCTATTCTTCACTGACTCTTTATTGAACTCCCCCGGCGTATCATTTATCATTGACTCTCTCTCACTACCAAGTGTACACCAATTTAAACATCTTATCCTACTCTGTGTAATTTCATAATTACGTCACGCAAGGAAGATGAGAAAGATGACAAATAAAATGATGAAGCTTAAAGAGGATTCCAACCGACAATCATCAATGAAAGCCTGGGATGTAGCCTGAATCCTTTAAATACCCTACATACTGATTACAGTCCACATTTAGTTACCTGGTACTAGAAGATCTGTACATTGGTTCAACGTGACATCCTGTATGGTTTTATTACACTATTGTCAGGCTGGCAACCTTAATCCATGATTCATAAAGACTTGTTACATTTAGCCATTAACTGAACAAAGGATATACAGCCTGTATAGCGGTAAACCCTGTATAGCAGCCAACTTCGCGTCGTTCGCCATCTTTGAAATTACCCAGAAGATACTGGAACTCGAATTGGTACTCGAGTCTTTCCCAGGGCCCTCTCGCAAGAAGGTTCAATGTGGCGTATATGACAGAGAAACACGTGCAACACGACCGATGCACGAAATTAAAATCCCAAGGGAATGAAAAGGCAATTCTTTTTTCGTCTCTGGCAGTGACAAAAAAAAAACAATTGTGCTGGATTCGGGAAAACATCAGTGAAGTGGACAAAATGGGAGAAGACGTAAAGATAAGTCTTAATGCAACTTTCCTTTCATTTCAGTGAAATTGATTGTGTCATGAAAGTTTTCTCAGCTAGATTAAAGTTGATATTAGTCAGCTTCCCTGGTTTTTGGTGTACTAGTTCTTTGAAGAACACCGATCGACAGACTGTTAAAACATTTTTTTTTCAATTCTGGAGTTAGTGACAACATGTCGTGTGATACCCGAACTTCGCAAGCTGATATTTTGCACCTGGATCAGAAGGCCGTGAAGAGCTCGAGTACGACTGGTAAACGGGTTTGTGGTAAGTTTTAGCTCTTTATAGCATGACAGTGACCAGAAAACCACTCGACTAGCTTCAAAACACGTTTTTTGGCAAAATCTCCAGGAGCGAATGGGTTAATGTTGTAATTAGTTTTTAGTAGTTTTTAAATTAGTAGTCCTTTTAGTAGTCTTATCTTGGCAGATTTTACCTTCTCTGAAATGTGATTTAGAATAATATTATCATTGTAAATTTTATTTACTGGACATCTCTTAAAGACCAGCATTGTAAAATACTGATAGATATCTTCAGTATAAATAAAGCTTTTATTATTATTATTAACCACCTTTGCGGATTGTAGGGTAAGGGGGAAGTCCAAACTAAAAAAGGGTGGGCAAAAAAAGTTGAAACCTTGACCTTTCTTTGTCTTTTTCAATAAATAACTTTTCATGGTAATAATTGCAAGAGTTCGAAAGACAATTGAAGTTTTGTTGAGTCCTTCTTCTTGTTCTCCGTAAAGTCGCCCGATGGCTTTCCACTTTTAAAAATGACAAATTGACCTCTGCAGAAGCTGTTTCCATGCTAATGGCACTTTGAATTGAGTTGGCTCCCTATATGTTGCATAATACACAATTTATTCTGGTGCCATGCCTATACCCTTTGGAACTGCAAGTGGCTTTTCGGGACAAGAGAAGACGAGACGTTTGGAGTATATGTAACTAACACTTTAATGCAAGTTTTAACCTAGCACTAAACTCTCACTCATTTTTATTTCTAAGCTGCAGTACAGCTATTAATTTTAACAGTTGCAGCACTGAACTGTTATAAACCAAATAACCTGTTCTGTGTGCCATGTTGTAGACATCTTTTGAAAGAGCAAAGGCCATAAAATTGTATGCTAGTTTGCAACATAAATAAACTTCTTCTCTGATGTTGGTTTTTAAAATGCTTGGTTGGTAACAGCTCAACTGAATGACAACAGTTTTATAAATGTTTTCTTTTTAATTAAAACAAGTTATGCTTAACACTCTCATTGACTATGCTAATACTCCAAAAAAAGATCACTCAAGCCCTATTGTGAGCTAAATGAAGCACTCCAACTTCGTATAATTTTTATATGGCAAAATTGATATCTGGAATTATTACTGACCAAATATGAGTAACTTGAAATACCATACCGTAGAAACTTGTGGATCCTAGCCAATAAAACAATTCATTGAAACTGTGAGCAGTGATTAAATCATGATCTGCTGGCAGGAAATCTTGTTAAAGCTCACCTCTAGTAACAGCAAATATATCTATAGGATCTAAAAAACGTTTTTATTTTCACTGACTAAAGGAAGCTATTTTTTTTGTAAAGTGTATAGTGCATTTTTATAACTGTAACCCAAACATTTGTCAATAAAACATGAACCGTTTACAAGAAGTCATGGTAGGGCTCACCTCTAAAAATAGCAAATAAATTTATAGGATCTTAAAATACGTTTTTAAATGATAAAAGGGAGCTAATTTTTTTCTAAAGTTTATGGTACAATTTTTATAACTGTAACATAAACATTTGTAGTTGCCTTGTAGATCCTAGCCAACAAAACAATTCACTTGAACTGTAAGCAGTGACTCAGAATCAGAACAGCAAAATAAATCTATAAGTGCTGGATCTAAAAAAACAAGTTTTTAAATGATTAAAGAAAGCTATTTTTCTGGGCAGTTGTTTTTAACTACAGTTTAGACAACTCATGATTAAGCCAGTTTTTAACAATTTTTTCTTGTCTACGAACATGTCACTTGAGCTTACAAAATACTGTTTTGGCTTACTTCGAGACTCAGTGATGATAACAAAATGTTACTCTAAGCAATCTATAGGAAGGATAATAAACAATGTAACAAACTTATTATCCTAGATATGCCCTAATCAGCCTTTCAGGAACCG
The DNA here is from genome assembly GCA_038088405.1 of Porites divaricata. NCBI lineage: Eukaryota > Metazoa > Cnidaria > Anthozoa > Scleractinia > Poritidae > Porites > Porites divaricata. Next base: position 970,566 of record JBBMOI010000008.1, read on the forward strand.
GGGCCAGAGATTTTCCTCAGCTACAATGAAGCTGAATCTGGCTACTTAGAAAAATAGAATGAAAATAGAACAAAGAAAAATATATCCCTCGCTGTTTGATTCCCTGCCTACTTGTTGTATTCACCCAGCCAAAACTTGATAGTAGTGAAACCCTGAGACATGAATGGTATTGCAAAACAAATTGCAGACCAATTCACTATGCTATTTTTTGGACTTCGGGACAAGGATATCTTTCTCTTGTCAGATTGATTTTTCTCTTATCACATTGATTTCTCACAAAATATTAATAAAACAGTATGCCGGTCACTACGATGAAAAGGAAATGCTGTTACATGAGATGGGATAGAATTCAAGCAAGGAATTAGGACTGTCATTAACCCTTTCACTGCCAAATTTAGCCAAACACAAATTTCGATGAAAAACAAATAGCAATATGTGTAAGTTAATGCAGAGAGGTTTCATTTGAATGGTCACATCATAGGATTTGGTCCACAGAATCAAAGTTAGTTTCTGCTTAGAAAAATTTATCAAGCACTCTAGATCTGGCAGTGAAAGGGTTAAGGGTCACTGAGGGACCAGACTGCTATGAAGTTGACCCTGGCTACTGTCATAAAAATAGAGTAAAAGTAAAACAAAGAAAAAATTTGTAGCTGTGTGATTTCCTGTCTACTTTTTGTATCCACCTAAAAACATGTAATCTCAGTGATAGCCCTGAGACATGAATAGTTTTCCATAACGGTAGAACTCTTAGATAACAAAAACAGACCAGTTCAACTAGCTATTCTTAGAACCCTTACTCTCTTGTCAGTCTGATTTTTCCCAAAATACTGAACAGCACACCGGTTTTGTTGTTCTTGCAGCTTTCCAGGTCGAATTTTAGCTAGGCTGACATTGAGGATAGCCGAAACAGCGGATTCCCCTCAAAACACTCATAATGACTTATAATTAGCTATTCTTAGGGGCAAGAACCCTTTTTCTCTTGTCAACTTGATTTTTAACAAAATATTTTACAGCACGCCAGTCTCTTCGTTCTAATGCTTCATTAGATTTTGAAATACAATTTTCACAGTCTCTTTTTCCTGGAAATTTTCCTTGTCTGACAAAGGCACTAAGGTGCTTAAAAACCGCTTCTTTCTCTTCTTCTGTCCACAAAACATGGGAAACTGACTCTGCAAAACAAAAGAGCTTAAAAGTTGATCATCACCAAATTTGAATAGCGACATACCAAAGCAAACCAATATAAGAATTTGAGTGCAAAAAGTCAACATTTTGACATGACTGTTAAGTACCAAATCACACAAACTTAATATTCAACTTAGCCAAGATATAGCTAATAATATTATTTGTTTGTGGATTCGGGAAAGCAGTAAATTCCTTTTTACTCTACCCATTCTTTCAAATTAAAAACTGATATTACTTCGTATTCCCCGACAAATTCCCCTCCTTTTATATGGTGTCAAGAGCTTTAGAATTTCTCACATTAACATCATAGATTCTGTACACCAGCTAAGTGAGTTCTACACAAGCGTGATATTTTAGTTACATGAATAATTTAAGCCGATGGAAAGTTGACTTGGTTGAATTATTTGCAGAGAAAACCTTTTGGCTGGTTTGGCTTAGAGTAACCTTTTAACTGAAAGTCCCTTCTCTTGTAAACATTTTATCTACTTACTCTTTGACTTTGGCATTCCCTGGCATGCATTTTCCTTGTCTGGGATTTTGCGACTGACTCGTTTTTTCAGAGGGTTTGACCGCTTTGCTGGCAATATGAGTGCTAAACAAGTAAAAACATAGCAAAGTCTGTAAATGTTGGCTTTTTCACTAACTCTTTGACTCTGGCTTTGTACAGTCTGCACTTTCTTTGTCTGGTTTTTTGTGACTTTTGCTTTCCTTTTCCTGGGGGGTGGTATACAGAGCTCATAATGGGGTCACCTTAATACATAATGATTTGCAACCACTACAAACTATGGGGATAGCATATAATTTGTTACTTTAATGTTTTTTACTTTGCAGGGTGTAATTATAGCATGTTGCTCTGGTTTTTTTCTACCTGAATTGTGAGGAGTGCATTAAGATAGAAGCCCTTTTAGGATGGAGGGGCACTGTTGCTCTTGGTTTCAAGTTTTCTTATTTCTTTTGTTTGTTGTGACAAGACCAGGCATAAATTTTCAAGAATGTTAGGGGTTAAAATCCTGAAAATGTTTTTTTTACTTTATACTTACTATCAATAGCACCATCGTCATTATAGTCATCAGTAAGTTCACCATACATATCTGAGAAATCTGAGCCTGAAAGATCTGAAAATAATAGATATATGAAACTAAATTTAATAATGACCTTTTTCTGTTGTAAATGTAAAGGATGATGTTATTGAATACCATGGGTGAAAAGGCCCCGCAAAATTAAAATATTATATTTATATTATAAATTTCAACAAAACATAAAAACAAAAAAACATCAATAACATGTTAAAAAGTATTCTGCTTATATCATTGACAAGTTTTCATCAGAATGTAATGTATTGGTTACTACCATAATCTTTTTTAATTTTTAATTTTCTAATTTTACATACACGCACACGTTTTAACGAGAACTTTAGTACTCCTAAGAGTCACTTGTTTAAATAAAAGGATTGGATTGATTGAACGACCTTACAAATAGAAGACCACAAGATAAACTTTTTGGACTTTTTTGGACAGTTCTTTACTTTGCAAGAAAAATGAAAGAATCAATACATTTCTAAATTAAATTAAAGGCACTGATAAGAAACCCTGTTAATTCCTGAGAATAAAAAGTGGGCTTTCAACTGAAGATTTCGACCTTCTTTCACAGCATTCAAAATCACAAGTCAAGATGGGATAATTTGTACTCTTTGATTTCAGCATTACACACTCACCATTCTCCTCAGCTGGGTTTTTGCAAGCTTTGCATTTTTTTCGAGGGGCTGACTTCCTTGCAGGCACTTTGAGTTGTGTACAAGTAAAAACAAATAAATGTCAGAGTTAAAAACAAACTATGCATACTTATCTAAAGAAAATTACTTATAAATTAATAATTAGCAAACTGACAGTAACAAAATAATGGGTCGTGTAGCACCTGCCCGGAAGAGAAGTCACCAACGAGCAGCTCCTAAACTATCCGAATTAGTAATACACGTAAGCAATCACTTGGGCTTGAGCAGAGTCAGTTAGCATGTTTTAACTATATGCATGAATGTCAGAAGTTGTCAATGGTAACTATATCAAAGACAATATCTGAGACATTAACACCTGAAACTTTAAATAAAACTTTCTCTTTTGGGAAACATTTTCTTTACTTACTATTTGTATTTGGTGTTCCCAGGCCTGCATTTTCCTTGGCTGGGATTTTGCGATTGACACGTTTTTTCGGGGGGTTTGTCTTCTTCACTGGAACTTTGAGTGCTGAACAAGTAAAAACATACATGTAATAGTAGTCTGAGAATTCAGATTTCAACTCACTCTAGTCCGCACTTTCTTTGTCTGAGTTTTGCAATTTTTGCCTGGGATGGGGGCATTAATGACTTTTTTGCAGGCATTTTGAACAGAATGCAACGTGTCGCTTCGCAATCATGGAAAAAATTGTGCTCAACTTGTGGGCAAGTCTAGTCACCCCCCACAAATTTGCAATGAAATCGTCTTCACTCGTTTAACTTATACTATCTTATTATTCAGAGTTATTCAGTCCTGACCAAACTGTTCAATGCCAAGTCATCACTTTAATTTTGTCAGAAATATGCATACAGAGTTAACTTATAATTTCTTGGGTTGTAGTTTCCTTGTCAGCTCAACATGATTACTTGCAACCACTGCAACTTATGTGATTGGCACATTATTATTAATATTTTTCATTTAAGAGGGTGTATTTATAGTATGCTGCATTTGTTTTTGTTTAACTGCATTGTGAGGTAAGGTGCGCATCAAGAAAAAACACCAGAAGCCATAATTAATTTTTATGGGGCAGAGGGGCAACGATTGTTTGGGTTTTTCATAAAGCTGCAGGGTTTATACCAATGTTTTCTTATTTCTTAGCTTTGTTGTGACAGGACCAGGCTTTAATTAAATGTCACGGGTTAAAATCCTGAAAGTGTTTTTTCTTTACACTTACTATAAATAGCACCATCCTCATTACAGTCATTAATAAGTTCACTCTCCATATCTGAGAGATCTGAGCCTTCAAGATCTGAAAAAGACAAAACTATTAATGGTGACCCTTCTTATTGAATGCGATGGGTAAAAAGGCCTACCAAAAATGGCCTTAATAGACCTCAAACCTTCAGCACTTTTTACTTTGCAAGAATTATATAATTATATTTCCACACAATGAATCTGAAACTCCCTATCATTTCTTGAGACTTAAGAGAAGGCATTAACCTGAATATATCCCTTCTTTTACAAATAGTGAAGAACTCATGCCATGTCACCAGTCAATAATACTTACTCTTTGACTTTGGCATTACACTGTCCTTAGCTGGGTTTCTGCAGCTTTTGCCTTTTTTTGGAGGGTTTGACTTCTTTGTATGCAACTTGAGTGCTAAATAGAGAAACTTGTAAATCAATGTTAAGAACTCCTGAAAGTTACAAAAAATAATGGACTAAGCGATCGAGACTAGAATTTGACAATGACAATATACCTTTAAGTAGAGAAGGCTGCCTTTACTGTGAGACACTTGCTAGAAGCCACCTAACCAACAAGTTTGTTTTGGCAAATACCATGGAAATAAGCTTGGTAAGAAGTCCTAGTTCTTAAGCCAGAGGGATACTTGACGTTGCTTTTATTTTGCCAATAAATTTATGAATGATAGCACTTCATTTCTGATGTAAATGGTGGTATATATGGCTAACCCTACTCGCCAGAATGTGGCTAAAAATTAAAGTGATTTGTTCACCTGGGATGTGAGACAGGAAGTATTTATTTCTTGACCTTCTTGGTTTTTGAAAAAATGTGTTCATTCTATTTCTCCTTGTTGCAAGGGGCCGAGGAAAGGGGTTTTAATTTTCTCTTTTTTTCTGACCGGGAGAATACACAAACCTGAGGAAATAACGCTACTGTCACCACTGCCACAGTCTTCATCACCCTTGCCAGTATCAATATCATCACTATCATCAATATCTGAAAGATCTGGGTCTGCAATGTCTGGAAAAAGGAGAAAATTGCTGCTTAGTGTTATCATTTGCTTGTAAAATTATCATCTTCACTTGTACTACAGCAAAAAGTGCCCATAAGTCGTTGTTTCAGCATGGCCCCAGAAAATATAATAAACACTGGAAAGAAGTTTCACATGCTTGAACCATTTTGAAATAATGTTGATGGTGAAAGAAATGCTCTTTTGAAACACAGTGCACAACTTTTTTTGCGGTGTTCCTTGATCTTCTACCCTCTGATTTCTTCAAGAACATGCGTGTACATACATTTTTCATGCAGTGCATGCATATAAATAATGACATCATCCAACTTTACAAATTTGTTCAAAACAAAAGAAAAATGGGTCATCATTGACAAGTCTTCCTAGTCCATCAGAGAATGTTGCGTCAAGGCTTAAAAATCCACAAAAATAATGTCATAAATATTTAGCCCAGATATCAATTTATTGATAGTATTACAAAAACACATAAAACATCACAATACATGTAGTATGTCATGTTAGTGATTATAACATCCTTATGAAACCTATTTTCATAGGTAGATTTAAATTATACTCATTGATGAGGTTGAATTGTGTGCAGTGGTTCTGAGAGAGACCCCCACAATTTTAAAACCCCAACACCTTTTTATTGCTTTTTCTTCGGTTAGTGTCAAGTTCTTCTGTATTAATGTTATAATAGTGTAAAATAATTTTATACCATAAACATTTGGATCCATCCTTAAAAAAGAAGAGAAAGCTTCCTAGCTCTGCCCCATATGACTCCTCTCTTTGATACCCCTCATCCTCTGAGACAAGCTCTCCTTTGTACTCAAGAAGGAATTCACCCTTTGAAAACTTCTTTGTTGAGAACACGCCTCTCCCTAGAACAACATTAAAGCTCTTCAGTTGATCATTGAGTTAATAGCCTTTTTCAAGCTAAGCAAGAATAGTTATGAAATTTCAATTCCATGATAAATTAGTAATTTCCAATTTTCTCTTTTACACCTAAGTAACCATTCTAAAAATGTCATTCTATTTTTAGAAAGCCTTGCATTCTGATGCTTTAGCTAAATACTATTAGAACTAAAATTATAGAGAACATGTACATGTTTCTTGACTGTCCTCAGTATGCATGTCCCTGAAGTAACTTTTGGCTGGTTGGTATAAAGTTTTTTCTCTGGATACTTGGGGATTTATAAGGAAGTTAAATATATGAAAGACAAAGTCCTAAAAAGCCTTTAATTTTCTTGAATGTAGTGGAAGAAGGGGTTTGTTGCAGTTTCATGTCACCTACATGTGTCTATTGGGTTGGTGGTCATGCAGTACTACATTAAATTGATGCAGTTTTGAAAATATTATCCATTGAAAAATTACCTATGAAGTCACTGATGTATCTTTCTTCAAAACCTTCTTGATCTTTGCCTTGAATTAAAAATTCAGGGATCTCCTCCTTCTCAATATCAATGAAAAATTAACCATAATAAAATCATTGAGGTGGCCTCGACCCAGTATTTTTATAGGCACACCCTCCATCTTTGAATCTCTTATACCTAAACAAATCAATCCGTATTGTAAAATGATTATGCCACATGGATTGCAATTAGACTAATTTTATTTTGGTATTATTTTTTGGCCGATCAGAATAAATGTCATGTGGCAATGACGTCAAAATGGTTTTAGCTCTAAATCAAATTTCAGCCCTGTTCGGCATTTTCATTTGAAATGCTTAAAACTGCATATTCTTTGGATAAATGTCTTCAGCTCAGTGTGAAGTATGGGTATAAATTATGCATGCACTGAAGACTGGATATGCAGATAAATTTGCATCTTTTTTGGATGCTTCCAAAAAGAGTTTCTAACTCAGTCGTTTTGCAAATGACCCTTATACACTCTAGAAGCCGCTGAACAAAAGTAAATTTGCGTGATTTCAAAAAACATGAAAACGTATAAATCAGGGTACAATGTAATGCTGAGCTCTTTTTGTAATCTCTAAGGCTACTTTCACGAAAACAGCCATTCAAACAAAATTCGTTGATAGATTTTTTTAAAACGTTCTTAGTGCATCAATTGATCAGTGTACTATTAAATTTCCGAATTTCGTGGCAATTGAAAACTTCTAAAGTTGCCTAACATGGACACAGAAGTGAGTAAAATTTACTCACTTTTGAAGCAATATCATATACCTGGCTAAGTTTTTGTTCTGGGACTTCCTATTGTCCTGAGTTTAGCACAACATCAAATTCCCATGCAGCACGCAAGAATTCACCATGCTTGGTTGCCCTCTAAAATCTATTCGCTATTGTTTTCTCTCATCCTACAGCATTACCATATTTCAGAAAGAATTTCAGAGGGCAACCAAGCACGGTAAAATTTAATTATCGTGTGCTACATGGGAATTTGATGTTGTGCTAAACTCAAGACAATAGGAAGTCCCAGACCAAAAACTTAGCCAGGTATATGACATCACGTCAATATTTACTCATTTTTGCGCCCATGTTAGGCAACTTTAGAAGTTTTCAATTGCCACGAATTTTGGGGATTTAATAGTACACTGATCAATTGGTGCACTAAAAACGTTTTAAAATATCTATCAATGAATTTTGTTTGAATCGCTGTTTTTCATGAAAATAGCCCTAGATGCTACAAAAAGAGCTCAGCATTGCGTTTTACCCTGATTCATACATTTTCATGTTTTTCGAAATTAAGCAAGTGTACTTGCATTCAGTGGCTTATATAGTGTATAAGGGTCATAAGCAAAATGAATGAGTGAGAAACCCTTTCGGAAACACCCAAAGAGTAGCAAATTTATCTGCATTAAGTCCAGTCTTCAGTGCATGCATAATTTATACCCATTTTATAGAAATTCCTCTTATAGACATTTATCCAAAGAATACATAGCTTAAAGCATTTCAAAAGGAAATGCCAAACAGGGCTGAAATTCAATTAAGAGCTAAAACTGTTGTGACGTCGTTGCCATGTGAGGCTGAAAAATAACACCAAAAAACTCAACCCTAACCCTAAGAAAAAATTTAGTCTAATTGCAATCCATGTGTCATAATCGTTTTAAAATACGGATCGATTTGTTTAAGTACAGAAGAGTCGATAATAGAGGGTAAGCCTATAAAAATACTGGGTCAAGCCACCTTAAACAGCCACTAAACAACCCCCCAAGTGACAACCACTTTGGTTGTCATGGCACCTAAAATTTTGAAGCTGGCATGAACTTGATTTGTAAAAAGTCTCCCTAACCGAAAAGAGTTGCTTGCCAAATGGTGACCAAGCCAAACTTTTAACTTGGAGGATTGCTGAAGATCACCATTGAAGACAAGCTTATTCAACAACAACAATAACAAGGAAAAAATACCCAGACCATTCCATGGAAACTTGACTGTCCAACAAATGTTTGAAAGAAGTTGACTGATGTGATCTAAAAGAACATGAATACTCAAATTTGTGCTCGAAAGCTCAACGCTATTTTGCCACATGCATGTACAAGTTATGGAAAACTCAAAAAAATAACAAAGAATATAATTATTGCATAAAATTATTCAAAGGCCTTTTTAAGGATTTATTGAATTCAAGCACATATTAACAACTTTCTTGCCTATTTAACAGCATCCCATTTAAGGTATTGTAATGTATCCTAATAAAGTTGAAAAAAAGAAAAAAAATTAACTATAACATATAGAGACTACTCACTAGTTTCAAATTCCGCCTTCTTCCATCCATCTCAAGGTTCACTTCAGTTTGGAATCTGAGAGTCTGAAAAAACAGGATTGCAGCCAGCATGAGGCAAACCGAGGCACCTGCCTCGGCCATTCTTTCTTGTAAATGATTGTGACCAAACAAATAATCAAAAAGATCAAATATAAGTACATGTTTGAATAGCAGGTAAATTACCCCACCAAATATTCATAAAATTCAAAATTTTTGTCAAATAATGTGGTTTTAACTCTTTGTCTTCAGCATTATTACGTATTATTGACCATTACTTTAAAAAATTATATCTCTGCTATCATTTACAGTTCCATAGTATTATAAAGCTTTACTTCATTGGAAAGGACAAAAATTAACCTTTCAGAAATAAAATATTTTGCTCTTGGAAAACCCATAATATTTCGCAAAAAATATTTACATGGCATATATCTGCACAATTATTTTAAAAGCATGTCTATATGACCAGCAGCCGGGAAGGGTCTTAAAAAAAAACTAAATGCCCGGCAGCCAGAAAATTTTTTGGATTTTCTTCAAAATCCCTTTTTCTAATCGTCTGAAAGTACAGTATTCTTCACCAATTAAAAAAATTAGAGGAGCCTGTGTTGTAAGACTCAAGCCGTGTCAAGAGCCGTTTAGCTTGCAGTGGCTAGAGGCCTTGCAAATGAGGTCTCAAAATGAAAGCACTGTATCGTCGTTATTGCTTTGGGAAAATAAAGGAGGCAAGTATGTATTCTTGGGCTTAACAACAGGCTTTCTTACTTTCCAGTCGCCTCTCGGACTGCCCGGTATTTGGCCTGTGCGAAAACGTGCCCGTGAGTCACCCGCTGCTACTCACGAAATTTTTCTAAGGGTGTGTTCCTTTCGGTGAACCCAAAAACGGATTTTTGATCTTAGATTTGCCAGATTTCGCGGTCGAAAGGAACGTGAAATCCGAAATTGGATTTGTAACCTTGGTAACCTTTCACCAACGTGTGCAATATACACAACAGCCTCCCAAAAAATGACGTGTTTTCTACTGTTTGACAAATTGTGCAATTATACCGTGCAGAATTTAGTGGTCGGCAGTTTGAATAGCGATGATGGAACATATAAAACAGACCAAGAAAGAAGCGCATTAAAATTGAAAATTATCTAAAGAATGTCGGCCAGTTTGATCCAGTTCCATAGCTCGGATTTTTTTATGTAACACGATCGAGTGCCTGTCGCGTCTACAAGTGAGTTTGTAGTTAGACAGCACTTCATTTGTTACTTTTACTCATTTCTGATTTCAAGCAATCTTTAGAGACAAATAGTTAGTATATGGATATTTTAATGTACAGGAACAATCTTCTAATGTTTTCAGATGTTTTGCGGCAAATGACAGCAACAAGGAAACTCTACGGCCTCTATGGGAATACTTCAACTGGAAATACCGCTGGATCATCGGACTAATTTCGGATCCACTGTGAATGGAACAGCATAGATCACTAATCCGTTAATCTGGATTTGGATTCTTCAGATTTCAAATCCAATGAATCCTTTTTCAGAAAGGATTCACCAGATCAAAAATCCGGATTTGGATTTGCCGAAAGGAATGCGAAATCCGTTCTTAGATCGAAAATCCGTTTTTGGATTCACGGAAACGAACACACCCTAAATGTCGAGACGGCGGCGACTCCACTCTATGATCAAGAAACCACAACCGCTCAACTGCAAATCTATCTCTGTTTTCCTGATCGCTTGGTGATTTTGAACGAAGATGGTATACTGTCCTTTCAGACAATTAGAAAAAGAGATTTTGCCTGAAGGCCAAGGGATTTCATTTAGTTTTTTTAAGGCCCAACCCTGCCAGGCATATAGCCACAGAGGTTTTAAAAATTTAATTAATAAAGAATGCAACTTTGGCAGGAGAGATGTCTATTTTGTGTAATACAGTCGAAATGATTTTTTTCTTCCATGTCTAAGAAAAAAGCCTGAAAATCGATCGAAAGTATAGAGCGACTAGCGATTTTCTAGAAATTTTCACATAATGCAAATGAGGTCAGAGCTAATAAATTAGCATTGGCACTCGACACTTTAGCGTCACCAGCTCATGCAGTGTGGCCGATGTTGACCTTCGAGAGACGCTTTATTTTTTAGTTTCTCGGCGAAATATCGAGTTAAAAACAAGCAAACATAAATTCGCTGAGATAATTCATCAAAATAAGAAAGGATTTAAGGCAAAAAGCTGAGCGGGACGGAGTTCAGCGCATTCCACGGAAAGATTCTTACTTCTTTCTTACCTCGATTTCGCGGTTTTGTTTGCTTGTTATCCTCCAGAAACCTTCAAAAATAATTTGCTTGACTTGTATTTGGTTGAAATTCGTCGATACAAGCTTTCATTCTTCGCAAAAGCCGCCACAAATCACTCACACAAATCGTGCCGCATCAAATCAAATCGCCATACTTAAAAAATCGTTGCGTGAAGCTTAAAACACGATGGGGGTTGGAACTAGGCACATAATTGGCTAAGTGTATTAACTTCCTGTGGGCCAAATTTGGAGGGAATCGGAAGTAACGTAATATTTTGCGAGGGTACAGCAAACGAAGTATTTAGAGTCGTAGTCTGAACAGAAGACAAAATTTCCCGCACAATGCTGTTAACCATATTTGCGATTATGAAGTTACGTCAAAGAAGGTGTGGAGTCTTGTTGTTGTTGTTTTCTTTTTCACACTGAGAAGGTCAGTCTTTTCGTTCAACCATCCCCCAAATCAGTAAGGCTTTTGCCAACTTGTTATTCATTCGTGAAGACCGTGAAGATATTGAAATATTTCCAAAATCTTTCCATGTAGCTACTAAAATAAAAATTAATCTCTTATGTGACCCACCTGACTCACATCATTTTAGGCATCCTACTGATGAACAGTTGCGACACGTAGAGATATATATATTTTTTAGCAACTAAGATAATTTGCAGTCTGTCTACTTTGAATCGTATCTTTAAAAATAACAGGATACATATCTTTCTCCTATTTTGCCAAATAATAAATAGAAAGTCGCGAAATTTTTCCAGTGAATTTTAACGCCCTTTACTTTTCCCTTTTTCTTAGGGGAGAAGCCCTTGGGACAAAGTCTGGTCGCTACATTTCTGTGATCGCGCCCTTTAATCGAAGCAAACAACTTTAACCAGATAAACAGTGCTAGTATAAATTAGTAATAAAGTTAAGTTTTCCACAAAGTGTTTCACAGTTGCACTTCATTTCATAAATTTATATTCACAGCAACAGGTTACAGGATTGCAAGATTGCAGGTTTACAGGATTTCAGATGCTCTGAACAAATGTGGCGCTATACCTCCACAAAACATTACCCCTTGGATTCCAAGGATCAGTCCATTACCTGAATTTCATACTGTTTAATTTTAAGTCACATCAACGCAAAGTTTTAATTATGTCGCTTTGGGTAAAGTAATTTTGCACCCTTGGATCAATTTTTACTCATTTTTTTAAGAGTCTCTAATTTCCCGCCAACTTTTCACTGTAAAATCAATCGCTACCTTTCTGCCAAGAAATCGATCGAAATGCCCTCACTCTCTTACGCAGAGCTTCATTTCCCAAGTCCATTATTTGAACAACAGTGTGAAAATAACGATTACATTTGCGCCAGGAAACTTGCTGCTGTCCTATTTAAATAATCCTAGCGCATACGTGGGGAACCTCAGAACGAGGACATAACACATCTTAGTAAATTTTGATCACTATTCCACACGATTTTATGAGTCTAAATAGTCTTTTGGAAGCTATTTTCGCTTGGCCTTAGGTTTTCATATTATAAATTTTGCGACATTATCTATCGCTGATCCCCATTTTCATGGACTAAAAGACTGAAAAATGAGGACCATCCCGAAAAAAAAACCCACCTTTATGTCACAATTTTACCTGGATTTCTAACTCAACTCAACTGATCGAAACGAAGAACGAGCTATTAAAATTCCCTTTAAACTAAGTTCTCTTTTGAAAAGTTTAATTTCATCACATTAAATCAACCCGATAATCAGAGCAATACAGTTAAACTGCGCGACAAAACATTTTATCTTTACACTGTGGGGACAATATTAAAATTTGTTGATTACCCAGCTGGTCAAATTATTAAATAAATAAAGAACGAAATGATTTATACAGCTTACCCTTAGATAGTTACATTTTGCCGCTTTCCGCTGGGAAACCCAAGAGTTCCTGATGTAACTGAAGTCTCATCAAACTTGCTCTGATTAATATGCTAGGGTTAATGTGCTGAATCCAAAACAACGAGCCTTGCCAAAACACTTAGCAGTGAGATAATTACGCATGTCACGCAGAACTGAAAAGTATATTCATTTGGTTCACTGACATTTTTACATTAATATATCCGTCATTTAAATATCAGGACTCGAATAAAGAAACTCCCTCATTACCACGATTTATTGGCGAATTCAATAAGACGAAAAAGTTGTGAAAGTCCATTCATCTGTCGTTCAATTGACAAGTTTCAATCACCTTTGATCTCCTTAATTTTTAAATTTCTCATTGCTCAATTAAGGACCAGAGCAATGGGGACAACACGAATTTTAAAAACAAATAAGGTTACAGCCTTGGATCGTTTTCTTATCTTTGTTTTGATTTTTACTTGATAAGTCAAAAGTGAGTCTCAGGTAACTGAATTAAAAAGAACATAATTCATCGCAAACTCAGCCAAGTAATAAAAAAGCGATCTCACATTTTGATCACCATTTCATCACCCAGATATTATGAAACCAAATGGCTTTTTCGAATGAAGATATTTTAGCAAAAAAAAAAACAACTACGGCCTTATTTCTCTCATAAATTTTTTGCATGCCTAGTGTGATGTGTAGCCCACCATACACCGTAATTATGGGCAGAGGCGGATCCAGAAAATTCATAAAGCGGTGGCCAGGATACTTAATAGCTGTATCCTAGATACTTTTTATTTTTCTAAGACGGATTTCTATACAAATAACACAAAATGCCAAAGAAAAGTGGGTGGCTGCGGTCCCCACGGCCAATCCCTCGCCCAAATCCGCCTATGATGGGGATTCTCGGGAAAAGAAAAATTTGGGCTTTTCGTCTCAATTTTACTCGAATTTCTAACCCGACTAATCAAAACAACTAACCGTGTAACTTTTGTACAGCACATTCTGTTAAATACCGTGAAATTCGATTCTCAAAATAAGCCCTGGGGCTTATATTTTTCACGGACCCTTTTTGAGAGGTTTACTTATGAAGGGGCTTCTATTCGGAGGCCGAAGGGCAATTTGCGTTTCAAAATTGAATGGGCTAACTTATAGTTGGAAGGAAATATACCTTTTTTCCTTAGTTTTACTCTGTATTTGAGGGCAACTTCCAAGTATCAAGCCCCCAGCGACTTATATTCGGAAGGGCGATTACACGGAGGGTTTTTGCGTTTTACGAGTTTGGGGAGCTTATACATGGAGGGGCTTATTTTCTGACTTTTGCTTCAACACAGTCAACTTCGAGTCTATCTTAAGCTTAAAATAATCAACCAAGTATGTTTTAGCACACAAAAAGTAACAACTAAAGAGCAACCAGACATTTTATTATCTTGCACTAAATTTCCCTCAAATTCACTCGGAAGTCGATTTCCATCGACGCAAACAGTATGATAAATCATTTTAGAGCAAATTATAAAAAAATAATAGGTTAAGGGAATGCGTGGGAAATTTTGTTTTCACACCCTCCTCTGGTGAATATAAACAGGCCAGAGACCATATGGGCTCCTAACTGTTATCATCCACACAAAAAAATTATCCCTTGGACTCCATCTAAACCGCGCAAACTAGCGTTCATTTCCAGCAAGAATTTCACATTTAAGTCACACCAACGTTTCAATTATGCCGCCATGACGGAAGCAATTTTGTGTTTTGAAGGCAAATTTCCACCGTTGACTGTGTGTGTCAGTAATCATCAGTTCCCGCCAATTTTTTTACTGTCGATCAGTTGCTATTCCATTTTGGCACAGGAATCGATCGAAATGCACTCCTTTTTCTGGCAAGCCTCATCGCCCAAATAAGTTATTTGGCCAAAATTGTGACAACAACAATTACATTGGCGCCAACTAGAAATTTGGTAATATCTTAATTAAAAGATCCGGGCGCATATGTGGGGACCCTCTATTAGTGAGGACACAACACATCTGTAAATTTCTATCACTATATTGCACACGATTGTATGAGTCTTAATATAGTCTTTTGGAAAAGCTATATCTATCTTATAATTTTTCTGACATTATCTATTCCCGATCTCTAATTTCATGGACAAGAAAATAATGGGGAGCCTCGAGAAAAGAAATCCACCTTTATGTCACAAATTCAGTTACTCGGACCCGGATTCCTAACTCGACTAATTGAAACGAACAAGGAGCTGTACATTTCTTTTAACAAACTTTTTTTTTGAAAAGTCTTGATAGTTTAACTTCATCAAATAAATCAAACCAATAATCAGAGAAATAAAGTTATAATGCCGGCGACAAAAACATTTTATCTTTACATTGTGGGGACTATATTAAAATTTGTTGACTAGTACCTAACAGGGCAATGCTGCACAGAGTTAAAAACTAAATAACGAAATGATTTATGCAGCTTGCCTTTAGATAGTTACATTTGCCGCGCTCCGCTAGTATACCCAAGACGTTCCTGAGGTAACTGAAAGCTCAAAAAAACTTGCTCTGCTTATCATACGAGAGGTTGTGTACCCTGCGAGCAACAAACTACGCAACAGCCTGACAAGCCATGCACGCGAACGACTTCGTAAACACTAAAAGCCATACAAGAGAGAAACCTCTGCTCGCAGGGAAGAGGTTATGCTAATTCGTCACCAAAAGATGAACGAAAATATCCAAAACAATCACTTGCCGCCAAAACAATTAGCAGTATAAATAACGCACGTCCATGCAGAAACAGTTTTCATTTGGTTCACTGAGATCTTTCCCTTGATCTAGCAGTCATTTGAGTATATTTATTGCCAGGAATCATTAGCCAATTCATTTAGACGAAAAAGTAGTCCATGCTTTTTTCGTTCCGTTGACAAATTTCACTGATCACCTTTTTGGTCCCCTTAATTTCTTATTGCCCCAGGACCAGAGCAATGGGGACTATACAAACAAATATGTTAATGACACTTTGATCTTGTTCTTATCTTAAACAGGCTTATAGTCATCGCCTTTGCGTTGGTCCCCTTAACTCGGTTTTGTTTTCCCGTAGACATCACTTAACTCAGAAAGTTAACAGTAATGGTGTCCTGTGTTTGAGGCAGGTGGAGACCCCTGCAGCACATGTTCAGCCTAGTCCGCTATAATTACCAAAAATTATCGAGCAGGTCACATTGCAGCACAGAGGAAGTAACAACTATAAGAGAAACCAGACATTTTATTATCTCGCTCTAAATATTATAGATGTCCTCGCAAAAAAAATCAAGTTACCCTTCACGATTTTCCTCAAATTAAAAGTCGATTTCCATCGATACAAACAGTATGATAAATCATTTTTAGAGCAAATTCTGAACAAATAACAGCATAAGGGAATGCGTGCGAAATTTTGTTTTCAGACCCTCTGGTGAATATTATGGGCTGCTGGCTGCTATCATCCACAAAAAAATTATCCCTTGGATTCCATCTAAACCGCGCAAACTAGCGTTCATTTTCAGCAAGAATTTCACATTTAAGTCACACCAACGTTTCAATTACGCCGCCATGACGGAAGCAATTTTGTGTTTTGAAGGCAATTTTCACTTTGACTGTGTGTCACGCAGAAACAGTTTTCATTTGGTTCACTGAGATCTTTCCCTTGATCTAGCAGTCATTTGAGTATATTTATTGCCAGGAATCATTAGCCAATTCATTTAGACGAAAAAGTAGTCCATACTTTTTTCGTTCCGTTGACAAATTTCACTGATCACCTTTTTGGTCCCCTTAATTTCTTATTGCCCCAGGACCAGAGCAATGGGGACTATACAAACAAATATGTTAATGACACTTTGATCTTGTTCTTATCTTAAACAGGCTTATAGTCATCGCCTTTGCGTTGGTCCCCTTAACTCGGTTTTGTTTTCCCGTAGACATCACTTAACTCAGAAAGTTAACAGTAATGGTGTCCTGTGTTTGAGGCAGGTGGAGACCCCTGCAGCACATGTTCAGCCTAGTCCGCTATAATTACCAAAAATTATCGAGCAGGTCACATTGCAGCACAGAGGAAGTAACAACTATAAGAGAAACCAGACATTTTATTATCTCGCTCTAAATATTATAGATGTCCTCGCAAAAAAAATCAAGTTACCCTTCACGATTTTCCTCAAATTAAAAGTCGATTTCCATCGATACAAACAGTATGATAAATCATTTTTAGAGCAAATTCTGAACAAATAACAGCATAAGGGAATGCGTGCGAAATTTTGTTTTCAGACCCTCTGGTGAATATTATGGGCTGCTGGCTGCTATCATCCACAAAAAAATTATCCCTTGGATTCCATCTAAACCGCGCAAACTAGCGTTCATTTTCAGCAAGAATTTCACATTTAAGTCACACCAACGTTTCAATTACGCCGCCATGACGGAAGCAATTTTGTGTTTTGAAGGCAATTTTCACTTTGACTGTGTGTCACGCAGAAACAGTTTTCATTTGGTTCACTGAGATCTTTCCCTTGATCTAGCAGTCATTTGAGTATATTTATTGCCAGGAATCATTAGCCAATTCATTTAGACGAAAAAGTAGTCCATACTTTTTTCGTTCCGTTGACAAATTTCACTGATCACCTTTTTGGTCCCCTTAATTTCTTATTGCCCCAGGACCAGAGCAATGGGGACTATACAAACAAATATGTTAATGACACTTTGATCTTGTTCTTATCTTAAACAGGCTTATAGTCATCGCCTTTGCGTTGGTCCCCTTAACTCGGTTTTGTTTTCCCGTAGACATCACTTAACTCAGAAAGTTAACAGTAATGGTGTCCTGTGTTTGAGGCAGGTGGAGACCCCTGCAGCACATGTTCAGCCTAGTCCGCTATAATTACCAAAAATTATCGAGCAGGTCACATTGCAGCACAGAGGAAGTAACAACTATAAGAGAAACCAGACATTTTATTATCTCGCTCTAAATATTATAGATGTCCTCGCAAAAAAAATCAAGTTACCCTTCACGATTTTCCTCAAATTAAAAGTCGATTTCCATCGATACAAACAGTATGATAAATCATTTTTAGAGCAAATTCTGAACAAATAACAGCATAAGGGAATGCGTGCGAAATTTTGTTTTCAGACCCTCTGGTGAATATTATGGGCTGCTGGCTGCTATCATCCACAAAAAAATTATCCCTTGGATTCCATCTAAACCGCGCAAACTAGCGTTCATTTTCAGCAAGAATTTCACATTTAAGTCACACCAACGTTTCAATTACGCCGCCATGACGGAAGCAATTTTGTGTTTTGAAGGCAATTTTCACTTTGACTGTGTGTCACGCAGAAACAGTTTTCATTTGGTTCACTGAGATCTTTCCCTTGATCTAGCAGTCATTTGAGTATATTTATTGCCAGGAATCATTAGCCAATTCATTTAGACGAAAAAGTAGTCCATACTTTTTTCGTTCCGTTGACAAATTTCACTGATCACCTTTTTGGTCCCCTTAATTTCTTATTGCCCCAGGACCAGAGCAATGGGGACTATACAAACAAATATGTTAATGACACTTTGATCTTGTTCTTATCTTAAACAGGCTTATAGTCATCGCCTTTGCGTTGGTCCCCTTAACTCGGTTTTGTTTTCCCGTAGACATCACTTAACTCAGAAAGTTAACAGTAATGGTGTCCTGTGTTTGAGGCAGGTGGAGACCCCTGCAGCACATGTTCAGCCTAGTCCGCTATAATTACCAAAAATTATCGAGCAGGTCACATTGCAGCACAGAGGAAGTAACAACTATAAGAGAAACCAGACATTTTATTATCTCGCTCTAAATATTATAGATGTCCTCGCAAAAAAAATCAAGTTACCCTTCACGATTTTCCTCAAATTAAAAGTCGATTTCCATCGATACAAACAGTATGATAAATCATTTTTAGAGCAAATTCTGAACAAATAACAGCATAAGGGAATGCGTGCGAAATTTTGTTTTCAGACCCTCTGGTGAATATTATGGGCTGCTGGCTGCTATCATCCACAAAAAAATTATCCCTTGGATTCCATCTAAACCGCGCAAACTAGCGTTCATTTTCAGCAAGAATTTCACATTTAAGTCACACCAACGTTTCAATTACGCCGCCATGACGGAAGCAATTTTGTGTTTTGAAGGCAATTTTCACTTTGACTGTGTGTCACGCAGAAACAGTTTTCATTTGGTTCACTGAGATCTTTCCCTTGATCTAGCAGTCATTTGAGTATATTTATTGCCAGGAATCATTAGCCAATTCATTTAGACGAAAAAGTAGTCCATACTTTTTTCGTTCCGTTGACAAATTTCACTGATCACCTTTTTGGTCCCCTTAATTTCTTATTGCCCCAGGACCAGAGCAATGGGGACTATACAAACAAATATGTTAATGACACTTTGATCTTGTTCTTATCTTAAACAGGCTTATAGTCATCGCCTTTGCGTTGGTCCCCTTAACTCGGTTTTGTTTTCCCGTAGACATCACTTAACTCAGAAAGTTAACAGTAATGGTGTCCTGTGTTTGAGGCAGGTGGAGACCCCTGCAGCACATGTTCAGCCTAGTCCGCTATAATTACCAAAAATTATCGAGCAGGTCACATTGCAGCACAGAGGAAGTAACAACTATAAGAGAAACCAGACATTTTATTATCTCGCTCTAAATATTATAGATGTCCTCGCAAAAAAAATCAAGTTACCCTTCACGATTTTCCTCAAATTAAAAGTCGATTTCCATCGATACAAACAGTATGATAAATCATTTTTAGAGCAAATTCTGAACAAATAACAGCATAAGGGAATGCGTGCGAAATTTTGTTTTCAGACCCTCTGGTGAATATTATGGGCTGCTGGCTGCTATCATCCACAAAAAAATTATCCCTTGGATTCCATCTAAACCGCGCAAACTAGCGTTCATTTTCAGCAAGAATTTCACATTTAAGTCACACCAACGTTTCAATTACGCCGCCATGACGGAAGCAATTTTGTGTTTTGAAGGCAATTTTCACTTTGACTGTGTGTCACGCAGAAACAGTTTTCATTTGGTTCACTGAGATCTTTCCCTTGATCTAGCAGTCATTTGAGTATATTTATTGCCAGGAATCATTAGCCAATTCATTTAGACGAAAAAGTAGTCCATACTTTTTTCGTTCCGTTGACAAATTTCACTGATCACCTTTTTGGTCCCCTTAATTTCTTATTGCCCCAGGACCAGAGCAATGGGGACTATACAAACAAATATGTTAATGACACTTTGATCTTGTTCTTATCTTAAACAGGCTTATAGTCATCGCCTTTGCGTTGGTCCCCTTAACTCGGTTTTGTTTTCCCGTAGACATCACTTAACTCAGAAAGTTAACAGTAATGGTGTCCTGTGTTTGAGGCAGGTGGAGACCCCTGCAGCACATGTTCAGCCTAGTCCGCTATAATTACCAAAAAATATCGAGCAGGTCACATTGCAGCACAGAGGAAGTAACAACTATTAAAGAGAAACCAGACATTTTATTATCTTGCACCAAATATTATAGATGTCCTCGCAAAAAAAATCAAGTTACCCTTCACGATTTCCCTCAAATTAAAAGTCGATTTCCATCGATACAAACAGTCAAATCATTTTTAGAGCAATTTCTGAACAAATAATAGGTTAAGGGAATGCGTGGGAAATTTTGTCTTCAGACCCTCTGAATATAAACAGGCCAGGCCAGAGGTGCTCCTAACTGCTATCATCAACAAAAAAATTATCCCTCGGATTCCATTTAAACCGCGCAAACTAGCGTTCATTTCCAGCAAGAATTTCACATTTAGAGTTACACCAACGTTTCAATTACGCCGCCATGACGGAAGCAATTTTGTGTTTTGAAGGCAATTTTCATTTTGACTGTGTGTGTCAGTATCACCAGTTCCCGCCAGTTGCTATTCCATTTTGGCACAGGAATCGATCGAAATGCACTCCCTTTTCTGGCAAGCCTCATCGCCCAAATAAGTTATCTGGCCCAAAGTGGGGTAAGGACAAAATATGGGGTAGGCCATGGCCCACCCCATGGGGTAGGCCATGGGGTAGGCCATGGTGTGGGGGTGGTCAATTTTCCAAAAAAGAAAAAAAAAAACGGAAATTTCAATAATTTTTCAGCCCTTGCTGTGAATAATGTATTTAGGATTGTAAAATTATCAGCACACCACCCTAGAGGTGGGTGGTAGCGTGGTACATAATTTCGTGCCATTACAAGTCACGTGTCAAAAAAGACATCGGTAAAATGGCGGAAGCAGAAGGTAAGAGTTGAGTCTTTTTTTGAATGAACTTTGCCGCTCTCGTACGACTATGAAGGAATTCTCTAATGCTAATGATGTTTTGACATTTATTGTGGTCTCATCGTCTGACCTTTATGGGTTGCTATACACAGGGCGCGAGATGTTCGTCATCATGAGTTCGGGTGATGAGACTGATGAAGGTAAGCAGAAATACTTGTTGATTCAATTGTTCTATTTTCGAAATTACGAAACAGACTTCGGGCGTGTCAGGCTACAAATCATGGTTTTTTGTAACACTATCTTGTTGTAACCTACAATCAGCTAGATTCCTACTTTGTCTCCTCGGCGATATTTTTAAACCCGTTGAAGCAAATGAGACACCACTGCAGTTCGGACTGCTGGTGAATTAATATTATTTAGTGATCTGCCTGTCATGGAAGTAAACTCAATAGCCAACGTGTGATTAATCCAATAAGAAGGTTTTGCTTTCATTTGTTCGTCTTTAACCTTTATGCGATTTAGATATCTGTTAAGTATTTTTTAAAAGCTATAGTCCAGTTTACCCATTCAAGATTATTGTGACAGAATTCGTGCGTGACATTACTGAACTTTTGAAATTGAACTCTGAAGTGAACCTCGAATCTATTTAGCGTCGATCGTGTTTAGCACCTGAGAACTGACATCTTTGAGTGACACATGTGCATAAGACAATAGAGCCTAAAAATACCCTTATCGTTTTAATCATAGGAGAAGAGTGTATGTAGTTTTTTTGGATAGGTTTTGCTTTTCGGAGTGTGAAAAAGTGTAGAACCGGAACCTGAATTAAACCCTGAATTTCAATATCTTAAAATTATCATAATTATTGAAAACAGGAAAGAATTAGAAAGTGTCTCCTTGGCCTCATCAACATCCAAATGTTTATAAAATTTACATTCGTATTAAAGTACGGAGTGAAATGATTAGGAAACTGTTCGGCTGAAACAACTACATGTATCTATAAATATAAACATTGACCTGCATGCGTGACCTTTGGAATGTCACCTTATAGTTGTAAACACAATTTTCTTTCGGGAGCATGGGTTTTTCCAAGCAAGCTGACTTTGTTTTGATAACTTCGCTCTTAAAAAATACTTAACAGATATCTAAATCGCATGAAGGTTAAAGACGAACAAATGAAAGCAAAACCTTCTTATTGGATTAATCACACATTAGCTATTGAGTTTACTTCCATGACGGGCAGATCACTAAATAATATTAATTCACCAGCAGTCCGAACTGCAGTGGTGTCTCATTTGCTTCTACGGGTTTAAAAATATCGCCGAGGAGACAAAGTAGGAATCTAGCTGATTGTAGGTTACAACAAGATAGTGTTACAAAAAACCATGATTTGTAGCCTGACACGCCCGAAGTCTGTTTCGTAATTTCGAAAATAGAACAATTGAATCAACAAGTATTTCTGCTTACCTTCATCAGTCTCATCACCCGAACTCATGATGACGAACATCTCGCGCCCTTTGTATAGCAACCCATAAAGGTCAGACGATGAGACCACAATAAATGTCAAAACATCATTAGCATTAGAGAATTCCTTCATAGTCGTACGAGAGCGGCAAAGTTCATTCGAAAAAAGACTCAACTCTTACCTTCTGCTTCCGCCATTTTACCGATGTCTTTCTTGACACGTGACTTGTAATGGCGCGAAATTATGTACCACGCTACCACCCACCTCTAGGGTGGTGTGCTGATAATTTTACAATCCTAAATACATTATTCACAACAAGGGCACAATAATCTAAAATAATCGGTAGCATAAATATTATGAAAAATTATTGAAATTTCCGTTTTTTTTCTTTTTTGGAAAATTGACCACCCCCACACCATGGCCTACCCCATGGCCTACCCCATGGGGTGGGCCATGGCCTACCCCATATTTTGTCCTTACCCCCAAAAGTGTGACAATAACAATTACATTTGCTCCAAGAAAATTTGCTAATATCCTAATTAAAAAATCCTGGCGTATATGTGGGGACCCCTCTATTAGTGAGGACACAACACATCTGTAATTTTTTATCACTATTGCACACGATTGTATGAGTCTTAATATAGTCTTTTGGAAAAGCTATATCTATCTTAATTATTTTCTGACATTATCCATTCCCGATCTCTAATTTCATGGACTAAAAAATAATGGGGAACCTCGAGAAATGAAATCCACCTTTATGTCACAATTTCAGTTACTCGAACCCGGATTCCTAACTCGACTAATTGAAACTAACAAGGAGCCGTACATTTCTTTGAACAAACGTCTTTTTTGAAAAGGCTTGATAGTTTAACTTCATCGAATTAAATCAACTCAATAATCAGAGAAATAAAGTTACAATGCGCGACAAAACATTTTATATTTAGAGAAACCAGACATTTTATTATCTTGCACTAAATATTATAGATATCCTCGCAAGAAAAAAATCAGTTTTTCTTCACGAATTCTCCCAAATTAAAAGTCGAAATATATCGACACAAACAATATGGTAGATTATTATAACAGCAAATTCTTAACAGAGTAAGAGGTTATAGGATTGCGCGGGAAATTTTGTTTTCATATCCACTGGACTGATATAAACGTGGGCTCCTGATATATACTAAATGGCACTATAACCACAAAACACTATCCCTTCAATCACCATTAAAACGCGCCCGCTAGTGTCCAGTTGCATCAAGAATTCATTACCTGAATTTCATACTTAAGTCAGACCAACGTAACATTTTAATTTACGCTACTTTTATTGAAACAATGTGTGCTCTTGGGTCAGCATTTTTAAGTGTCTCATTAATTTTCCGCCAGTTTTTCACTGTCAAACCAATTGCTATTTGTTTGCAATGAAATCGATCGAAATGCCCACCCCGGTACGTTCTCATTAACAGAGTCATCGCCCAGTCCATTATTTGGCCAACAGTGTGACAAATAACAATTACATTTGCGCCAGAACATTTGCTGTCGTCCTTTTAAAACAATCCTCAGTGGCAGCACCTGAGGACCCTCGGAATGAAGACACACATGTGTAAATTTTGATCACTATTCCATACGATTTTATGAGTCGAAATAGTCCAGTTTTGGAACAGATATCTCCGCTTGGCCTTAGGTTTTCCTCTTATAATTTTTCTCCCTTTATCTATCGCCGATCCCTACTTTCAGAGACTAAAACTGTGATGGCGGGGACCAATCCACCTTTATGTCACAATTTTACCCAAATTTCTAACTCGACTGATCGAAACGAACAACATGCATAACGAGCTAAATTCCTTTAAACTTAGTTCTTTTTTTTTTAATTGCTCAATGAGTTTACTTTAACTTCATCAAATTAAATCAAGTGAACCCGATAATCCAAGCAATTCAGTAACACCGCGCGACAAAAAAAATTTTGTCGGCTTTACACTGTGGGAACTATATTAAAATTTGTTGATTACATAACAGGGCAATGCTGCACAGCGAATGAACATCTAAAGAACAAAATGAATAATAGAGCTTACCTTTAGATAGTTACATTTTGCCGGCCTCCGTTACTACACCCAGGAGTTCCTGACGTAACTGAAGTCTCAACAAACTTGCTCTGCTTATTAGTACTAGAGGTTGTGCTAATGACTAAAAAAATCCACAACTCTTAAGGCCTTGTCAAAACACCGTTAGGAGAAGAGATAAGGCACGTTACGCAGAAACAGTTTTCATCTGGTTCACTGAGGTTTTTGCTTTTACCTAACAGTCATTTGAATATCAGGAATCAAATAAAGAAACTATCGCAGTATATTTATTGCCAGGAATCATCAGCGAATTCTTTAAGACGAAAAAATAGTCCATTCCTTTTTCGTTCCGTTGACAATTTCACTGATCACCTTTTTGGTCCCCTTAATTTCTCATTGCCCCAGGACCAGAGCAATGGGCACTATACAAACAAATATGTTAATGACACTTTGATCTTGTTCTTATCTTAAAAAGGCTTAGTCATCGCCTTTGCGTTGGTCCCCTTAACTTGGTTTTGTTCTCCCGGTAGACTATCAGTTAAGTCAAAAAGTTAACAGAGTTCGGAGCACTGACTCACAATCTCGCGATCGGTAGATTCATTGCCAGGACTCATTGACAAATTCGTTGCAATAGTGTAGGAAACGAATAAGTCAGTCCTTTCATTTTTCTTTTCCGTTGATAAGTTTCAATCGCCTTTGGTCCCCTTAATTTCGCATTGCTCCAGGAACAAAGCAATGGGGACTATACAAAAAATCTTTGATCTTTTCTTGTCTCAAACAGGCTTGCACACCGCAGCTGCGTTGATCCCCCGCCCTTAAGTCTGTTTTGTTTTTCACTAAATAACACTTAAGTCAAAAAGTTACTTACTTCCTGTAACAAGTCTTGTAATATGACTGAAAACCACCTGGTGAAAAAAGAACCGATCTCACAGACTTTATGAATCCAAATGGCCTTTTTTCAGACCTTTTCGATATTTACCGATAATAACAAAAAGTAGGCCCAAGCCTTAATCGCCCTATTATTATTTTTTGCCTTCGTCTATCATCCAACTGCTCTTGTACCTTATGTGCAGACCCGTCACCATTCACTAGATGCCCGGAAGTCAGAAATTCACGTCCAGTTTTCGCGAAATGTCTCGTTTAATTCGTTTAATAACATCAGGAAGTTGTTTAGAAAACTCAAGCGATTTCAAACATTGCCTTGGGGTTAACGTAGAAGCAACTGTCGTGCCTGGGTATAGGGTGAAATCTCAATGTTATCGACATTTGGAAAATATTCATGTTCTCACGGCTGACACACTGACTTTAGCACTCGAGAAATATCCACAAAAGATAGTATTGTAGAAACCTCCGCAGAGCATTTAATTTTTGTTCATAAGTCGCAAGCGATTCTTAAGAAAGGTTTTAACATTTAAGTGCATGAGTTTTTCGGGTTTGCTTGAGCCGCGTATCCTTTAGAATCTTCACTCACGGGCACGACTTTCGGCAAAATCTGAGATGCTCGACAATGGGAAATTCTCACAATACATTCACGAAAATCTTCCTCGGCATCTGCTCATACTACTCGATTTCCATGCAGAATTATAAAGAGTCTATAGTCTTTCCAGATATCCTCTAGGAATGTTCCACTGAGTTACCAACAGTGTTAAATTTATCGACTCGGCAGAAGAGCGCGTCAGAAGATGAACATTTTCTAAGTCGGTGTCGAAAACAGTGAGATTTCACTCTGCCATTTCAGTGTGATATGTTATCATT
Source organism: Porites divaricata (assembly GCA_038088405.1). NCBI lineage: Eukaryota > Metazoa > Cnidaria > Anthozoa > Scleractinia > Poritidae > Porites > Porites divaricata. Next base: position 997,110 of record JBBMOI010000008.1, read on the forward strand.
TTTTTCAGAAATAGAAGGAAAACTGGCTCCCATCTAATTATCAAGCAACTTATACAAACCACATTGAGTCTGGACTCACCGCACGTAACATTACGCTCCCGTATGCCTTCTGCAGACAGAACGGCTCATCTCTGACGTACCCGTTAGCCGGCTGTGAGCGTGTTTGTCACAGCCTACTTGTGGGTACTTGGATATGAACACACACCAGAAAAGTTGGGACTTGCCAGAATGCGGGAAATTTTTTTAAAAATGTCCCCATAAGTTGGGGTATAGCTGTAATTCTGGGGACTTCAGTTAAGTCCTCATAAGTTGGTACAGAAAATACACATATTGCGTCCCCACCACACAAGTGGGCAAAATTTTTCTCGTGAAAACAAGACTTACTATCACATGTTTAAGAAAAATAAACCTTTAAGAAGTCCCACAATGCCAAGATCCGCAGCATAAAAAAATAATAACAAAATACACTTCATATATTAAACAGTGTTACACACATCTAACATATAAAACCATTAAAATACACCCCAAGAAGTACTTAAACCTTAGAACACTTATCTTTAAATTGAGGATGAAAACGGAGGTTTTCGAAAACGCCCTCTAGAGTGGAGGATTATGACAACGGGGTTCAGCGTTTTAGGGTGAAAGAGCGAAAACGGAGGCTTTCGAAAACGCTTACTTTACGGTTCCGTTTTCGTCAAACATACTTCTCCGTTTTCGATCGTATTAGTGTGGACGGAATTCGAAAACAAACATAAAAAAATACGTTTTCAAGTGTGGATGGTCGACAACGCTGTGAAAACGCTAATGTGGACGTAAAGCTTTTTATGCGTTTTCGGGGAACTGAAACCTGACTGAGGTTTTCGAAAACGCATTAGTGTGGACGGGGCTTTACCCTGCTATCTTCGTAGCCCCCAGGGCATAACATGTATTAGTAAAATCCAACTAGTGGTCTATTATCAATGCTGCATTCTGATTGGTTGAGCTACTACTAGGCTATATGTTATAGCCCATTAGTAGCGAAAAGCGCGGGCTTTTTGGCGGCAAAAAAGGATTAAAGTCTAGCTTTAACTAGCTGAAACTTTTTTATTCTCGATATTTTTGACCAACTAGTTGGATTTTACTAAAACAATTATTCCTCTCGCCCTCATGGCCTCTGAGTCAATAGCCCATTCGGCCTTCGGCCTCATGGGCTATTTACTCAGAGCCCATTCGGGCTCGAGGAATAATTGTTAATAATATCATAGGTGAAAAATTATTCCTTAATTTTGGCGCGAAATTTCAGCGTTAATTTGTAATTTCACATGTGAAATTATAAAATTGCCATGGCAACTTGCCGTACGGGTTAGATGGCGACGAAGTTTTAAAATGTCATGAATGAAGATCTCAGGGTATAAAAAGACGCTTTAGAAAACCTGAAGACACGAAAGAGCCCATCAAGAAGGATTCTTAGGGGTATATTGCCGAAACATTCTGAAAACTTAAGCCAAATTTCAGCTCTAAACGTTGAGAGAGTGGAGTTCCCGATTGATCGATACGATCCAGGATGAACAAGTCAAAAATACTCGATTGCTAACGTAATTCGTCACCTATGATATTAACAGGTAATCAAATGATATTCTCTTGAAATTAGGGAGTAATTTCATTTGAGTAAGGCTCGGGAAATTATAAGGATTGGACAAAACGCGCGTGAAATTATCCTACTTAATCGTCTAGAAGTCTCAGGGGAGCCCTTTTGTCTATTTAAGCTAGTTATCCCGTGTTTTCAGCCCCTTTTCCAAGTAACGCCGTTCTGAGCCGGGTCCGAATTTCTTCGACCCACCCACCTCCCCTTCGGGGCGCGTATCTCTCTCTGCTGTCTCTGTCCTGCGACCCTCTGCCTTTACAAAATCTCGCTTCCCCTAACTTATCTCGGGAAGGCAGCAAGTGGTGTCTAGTTTGTACGTAATCGATTTGCGACAGTTCATCAAAGTTGTTCAGGCGGTCCTGCTTCAAGGTGCTTCTGAGGTAGGTCTTGACTCGTCTGAGGGCAGAAAATGTGCGTTCTGAAGAATCTATTGCAGGCACGTCCAATTAACCAAAATTCTTGGTCTCTTAAACTTGAAGCCTTCCAATCTTTCAGCTTACCATTTGATTGGGTTCCCACAGACAAAATTAAATCATTTCTAATTTCCTAGACAAGTCGTGAAAATTGTTGCATTTGATAATCTTCTTGAACATAGGCAGGCGCTGTTAAAAAAAAAATAAAACATATTATTTGGCCAAGCGCGATACTGACTGTACTGCACAGCAGCCTTTTACTCGTAAGCCACGTCATGGTTTCATCAAAAAATAATGACACCAATATTACCTTATCTAATAAACAAATAACCTTCAACAACTTCTCCCATACTCAAGACACAGACTACACCTTTTAATCATTGTTTAAAGCATACAGGATCTTCAAAGAAAGCTGAATTACAATGGAAAATAGAGAAATGTGCTCTCCCCATATATTAAAACATCGCAAAAAAAACTGTCAAAGCCCAAATTGTATTCTTTTTTCTGTCAGCACTGCAAATTTATTGCAGGTAATGTGCGGTAAACAATGTATTCGATTGTAATGGTAATGATTGAAGGTAATATTATGCTACGAGTTTGCTTCGTAAGTATGCATTATTTTGGAAAGTATTGTAAGTAATGTTAATAGGCAAGTGTTAGGAAGTACTGCGAGTGTGAGTCCATTAAAAATATTTAATAAAAAATAACGTCTACTCTTGTAAATTTAGGGTCTTAAAGTAACGTCACGGTATTGTAAGTAATGAGCAATACCGTGTCATTACTTTGAAACACTAAATTTACTTACAATAGTAGACGTTAGTTTTCAATAATTTTTTTAATGAACTCAGTCAGCGTCAAATCAGATAATTATAAAGGCGTTTTACCCATCCGAGTCGATTTTTTTTATTTCAAATTCACTCTTAAATTACGTGTGCGCTACCTGCGCTATAACCTTCGGCGTTTCGTGGCCGTTTCCAATTCTTTCAGAAAAATTTAATGCAAGTCAGCCTCTCCTACTTTTGTGTTGAAAAGCACGCTGAAGCATAATTGTTGTATAAATGTAATATTCTTGGTTCTCATTGGCTGACTGGTGAATTATTTTCAAATTTACTAGCCAGTTTCATAAAATTCGTCACGAGTTCAGCATTTCGATGAAAATTTTAGTACATGTTTGGAGCGGAAGTCATCATCAGCGTCAAGTGAATTGCGTATCATTGGTAATTGACCTGATTGGTCAATGAAGTCGTGATGTATTGGTGGTCTGCCAGTGAAGCCGTGATGTTATTGGATGTGAAAGCTGCGAGCCGTGATTGGTGCGTTTCTTCCGGATATCCGTTCAATTCAGTTAACTCTAACGATGATTCCCGCTCAGGTTGTCGAAACATCAGTCAATGTCATCTCAAACAGTCCTTCTCAGGACTACACTCACCCGCACTATCGTTCTTTATAAAGTTCTGATATGACTCTTGATTTCAAAATATTTTGCAATGTTAAAAGATTTTTAAAATACATTCCGCCTCCAATATCTATTTCTTAGGAGACTAATGCTCCTACAACTGAGGGGGCGGGGACACTCAAAACTACTCTAACTCTAACATTCTGCCTTCCTCTGGCTCAACCTTTTTCCAGTATGACGAATTTGCGCTCAAACCAAACATGAGGTTTGAGCGGTGTGCATAAAAAGGGGACAACTGACCACAGCCAAAATTACCAACACGATTTGCAAGATCTTGAGGGAAAGTGGTTGGAAAAAACAAATGGTAGTGGATAAAAACCCACAGATTTATCAGTGACGCCTGGTTCCAAACAAAATTGTTTGCAAGCATTACATCCTTGTTGCAATCATAAAAAAAAATTTGATATCCCTTAGGTGATATCTGGATGGTCGGTAACAACGAGCTATGTGGATATCTACCTCGAAACAATGTGTAGTGGTACACATACGAAAAAGTAACAGCTGTGGCAAATGCCTGTGAGAAGGTGGCCTACAAATAAGGACCAGCTGTCTGAAACATGCTTTTTCCCCTCAGCAGCAATGTATGGACGAGGAATGGCCCACTCAGGAAATCCTGTCTCAAGAATAACATCATAAACATTTCCAAGATACTGCACAAATCAAAAATCAGTGCAAAACTGGATTACTCAACCCTGGACTATCTCGACCCTGTGTTTTCTGACTTCCGTTTTGGAACTATGAGAGTACGTGTCGTAGAAATAATATGGACAAATGTGAGGAGTACTCCATTTCATAATATAATATGTGTAAATAATCTCCTTGTGGTGAGGTCTATTGTAGAACTTTCAATATTAATCATAGTTTAATAAAACTGTGAAAGGTTTGAAACCAGGAGTCATTTCAAATGTAAGTTGAGTTTGATCGTCCGTGTGAACGTAGTCCTGAATAGTACTGTTGTTGTCCTTAGGACAGACAGGGAGCAGTATACAAAGATCAAATGCTGCGACTGCCAGGCTACCTACATTGGTGAAACCGGCAGAAACCTTAGCACGCGACTGACCGAACGCAAAAGAGCGACGAGAAATGGTGACTTCATCAATCACATTGCTGAACGCCGTTTAAAGACTAAACATCAAATTGACTGGGACTCTGCGACATGTATTACGTATTCTACACACTAATATAACGACTCACTTTAGAAAGCTGGTTTACTAACTTAGAACAAACGCCACTGAATAGTAGCCAACAGTTACCAGCACCGTACAAACGACTTGTTGACGAGATCCAGCAAAACTAACTACGAGAGAACGACTGAAGAACTGACAATTGACTAACAATAGACGACTGTTTAACTATGACAATAGACGGATCGAAACGCACCAATTACACAACGAGTCTTCATAGCCAATAACATCACGGCTTAACTGACAGACGACCAATAACATCAGAACGTCGTTGACCAATTAGATCTATAACCAGAGTATAATACCATCAACTGACGTGATACAACTCACTTTGACTCTGAAGATGACTCTCGCAGAGGTTGTGGAAAGGTCAGTCACTGTCAACGACAACAGTCCTATTCAGTACTACGTTCACCCGAACGATCAAACTCAACCTACTTTTGATAGTTTAATAAGTTGTATTTCACTTACACACACATACAGAGAAAAATGGCTATTTCAATATTAATTCTTAAAGCCCTGCACATAAATGACAGCTTGCATCTTTGGAAAAGATCAACCACATACAGACTTCTAACCAACTGAGGTTCTAATAAGTTAACAACCAGATTTATAACAATTTGAACATTCACTCGTGAATTCCACACAAGAGTTTAACAGACCACACAACATACCATCTTCAATACAGTCTTCCTCTGCATCCAAAAAAAGGAAGAAAAAAGAAAAGAAAAATTTAATGCTTTGTCTGCAAAGATAGTTTGTAGGCAAACAACAAAAAATGATACTTTAAACAATGGGCCGCTTAATAAATGTATGTAACATCTACAACAAACGGGTTACAAGTCCAGTATCCTGACCACGTCACTAAACTACAGAACTCTCCCTTTATTCACTGCAGTGACAAGTAACAGCCGTGAAATTGCTGCTTCTTCTTGACTGCATTACATTTATTATTATCCACTACTTACCTGCATCCTCCTCTATACCCCTCTCAGACTCTGCAAGAGAAAATGGAGAATCACCTACCATCCCATGTACTCATACAGTTATCGAACGTCAGTACCATCCCACTAATTCATTTGTACAGTAGCTATGGAAAATCATTACCATTTCACTTACTATGTTTAGCAATGGAAAGGACTGTCTTTTAGTGTAAGTGTATGTACCTGCAACTCTTTCCTTCAGAAGGGAGAGAGACATCCGTGGAACATCCCTGTTACTCATGTTCAGTAAGACTTTAAATAAATTAAGGACCGCTGTGTTTTCGCTGTGACACATTGATCGAGAAAAACGGAAACTTTGGTTCTTGAGATCATTTTAATAAGAAAATGCCTCAGGCTTTCTGTGTTCAGTTTGATACCAGAATAAATCTCAGTTTTCCTTCAACACAAGTTGTCTTTGAAGAAACTTGATTAGATACTGTGAACACAATACCAGGCAACTTGCTCACGAGGTTTCTCTTGATTGCCTTAGAACATGTGTGTTCTTCGTAGATACCTTGTTTTTCATATCTATAACTTAATTTCCAACTGTGTACCACTTGTTGTTCGATTCATACAACTTTTCACCAAATATACACAAGTTTTTCTCCAATTCTCTGCAATTAATGTTGCATCCACACAACTTTTTCTGTAAGCAACCTTTTTTCGAAAATAAACTAGTTGTTAGAATCTAAACTTACGTTCTACTACTTAGATAAAACGTATTTTCCAAATACACACCTCTGCATCATGTTATAAACAAATTGCCTGCCTATCTAATAATATTACAACTGCGCCATCATGAAATATCCACAACTTCTAATTGCCTCACTTGTTAGGGCAATTTTCATTTGACTGTTGTAAAACTAAGTAATATTATTACTCTGGCCAATCACATCAGGCAAAAACATTATAAATAGCCAATCAGCATTCAAAGCAATTACATGTAGCCAGCGCCAAGCGTGGTAAAACAAGTGTGAACAAGTCACGATTGGTTTTGGTTTTGCCTCTCATTGGTTGAGAAAGTAGCGTGAGTTATGCTAACCAGTCAACCAAAGCAACCGTGAATAACTTGAACGCCCAACTGAAACCCACTCTATGGATTAAAAGAATTGGACATAATCGATTGGTCTCCGCACAATCCGAGATTCTTAAAGTTCTCATAAGAAACCTAACATCTTTAGATGCTTTTAGCAGTTTCAGTTTTAACATTACGTAAACCTTGCGCCATTTTAAGATTCAAAGACTTTGCATTTATTATACAAAAAGATATTTTGAAGCATATTACTATAATTTTAACATTACATGTACGTAAGCATCACTACCAGTTTTAGACTTAACATATTGTATATTTAGACAAATTTGAATTGTTTTAAAGGTTTTATTGTACGTCTCCTTACATGGTTTTTCAGCTTCTATACTTATAATGTTAAAATAAAACTTAGCTATCTAAACTGTATCTATAAGGAAAGTATTGAGTGGATATTTAATCCTCGTCATAGCCTCCAGGAAAATATTACTATCAATCAAGAACTTTATTTTATCTGAACTTCTGATTGCTCAAGAGACCACTAAGTCACTGCAAATTACTGCCCAGGAATAAACTGTTTTGCTGAGAATAATTCTGCTCATGAGCAGTTTGTCTACATGTGCAATCCCATGCATCTACAGTAGCACACTACCGCCAGTTATCTAACCAACAAACGTGAAAACAAGCTAACTGGTTGAATGCTAACACAATTATTCAACACAGCTTTCGCAAGATATCGTGAGTTGTCAGTGTCTTGCAGCTCAATTGTTTGTCTTATTCAAAAGCAAAATAATAAAACCCTGCTCGCCACCGACAAATCATCCAAATTGATATTTCATCTACAACAGGCCAAAGTCTACTTACTTTCACACAACACAGCAATCCTGGGTCGGGGTGCTTTTCCTGCAATAAAACAGTAATAACATAAAATATGTAACGTGACTATGAAGCCTAGTGGCCTACACAGCCGAAGTAAATGGGTTGTGTAAAAATATCCTTAGTTTTTAACTTGTGAAAAACAAAGTGTTGAACAAGTTATAGCAATGAGAGAAAAAACTCACTATCTCGTTCACCTAGTTACTTGATTACTGTAAACTTCTCTTGGTAATACCGCCAACCAGTCCAGCATCAACTTTTATGGTTGTTGTTCAATCTGTTGCGGGCTCATGTCTAGCTTCGAAACAAGAAGGCAGCTAGAGGAGAACTTCGCGGTCAACTTTTTCACATCTTTTTGCCTGTCACAAGAAATTACATCCACCTTTTTCAACTTCTAATAGTAACGAAATAACACCACAAAATGCCCAAGCCTTCTAACAGAAGCACTTATTGCTCTTCCATCATTTGTTTTGGGGGCATAAGGCTTCATGGTTCTGGCTTCACAACCTACACAACACAGGTAAGCTTTTACAATATATAACAAACACAGACTTGTTCTCATCTGTATAAACTTGAAACATTGTCCAATTATCTTTAACCCTATATAGACCGGGCTTTTTTCGTCTTCTTGGACAAGGAGGACGTTTTTTCAATAGATTGAACATTTTTTTGTTAGTGAAAAGAATTTTGCTGTTTATCTTAAGGTACAATCACGGAATTCCCTCCTTTGGTGTTCTAAGCAACCTTAAAAGGCAATGCAAATGTTTTGTTCCAGTCTGACTGAATTTTTAGCATGTAACGAAAGAGGTGTCCGAAAACCTGGGGCTCGTGGATTTTTCGATCAGGCTAGTAGATTCTGACCTTTACTTGCCCAACAGTGAAGTTTTTTTTTTGAGAATCAAATTACAGAGGTACTGTATGACATACGTTTTTTAACTTCCAGGTAAATTTATGTAAGACAAATTTTTTTAATGGCTTCTACATGTAAACTGGACTTATTTCAAACTTCTAGCCTCGCTGTGTTTAGTAATGAACTGTGTAGAAGCTTTTCCTCATACTACAAACAAGGAAAGATACATGTATGAAAATACCTCTCAAACGAGGACAAATTAACATGTCAAGTTCTACATACCATGCTTCTACGTGGGCTATCAAAGTAGAAGTGTAATAACAAAATAAGAAGGAAATTCTTCGGGAAAGTAATGACTGGCAACAAACATATCTACGACATAGTCCTTTAAAGAAACTAAGAACAACACGATGACGACACAAACTGCAAGGCGCGTGTTTTCAAGAGGGCGGTTTTCAATTTGGCCGCGTATATTGATAATAACAAATTATACGAACAGCTGAATTCTGAACACGTTGTAGTTTTCTAAATGCACTGTAGGTAGACCGAAAAGAAGGCTATAAAATTATCAATTCGTCCCATATAGCATGTGAATGAACTAACGTTTGAGCGGAATCATTAGAACGATAATTCCTAATTATTATCAATATACGCGGCCAAATTGAAAACCTCCCCCTTGAAAACACCATGGATAATAGAAAGACCAGTCTTTCTATTATCCATGAAAACACGCGCCTTGCGGGCCGCAAATGACTCCTAGCGGGCCGTTAATGTATTAACGGCCCTGCAGCTGATTGGTTCTCGGTTCATCATCTGATGAATATTAACCAATCAGGTTACGTTTATTGACGCGGGAAAACCATTCAGGTGCGAACAGCTTGCGTAGTGAACGTTTGCCGTTTGAAAATTTCATTTTAAAATGGAAGAACTCCCAAATTTTCAGCTTTTTGCTAGTCAAAACTCGGACTTAGACAACGAGCAACTGGATGAGATTGAGCAAAAAGCTCAAGCGAAAAACACCAAGAGAGCAACTGAGTGGGGAGTAAAAAAGTTCGAGAAATGGTGTGAGAAAAGAAAAATTACCGTGGATCTCAAAACAGTAAGTGCAACGGACTTGAGTGAAATTCTGCGAAAGTTCTTCGCTGAAGTGAAAACAGAGAAAGGCCAAGCATTAACTCCAAGTGCATTGACTGGAATAAGAGCGGCCATTCATCGCCATCTAACCTGTGCTCCACTCAGCCGAAACATAAACATTTTGCAAGACAGCGAATTTATGTCTGCCAACAAAATGCGATGATAGCGACTAAAAGGGAAGACCTTTGATAACAATGACCTTAACCAGGTTGGCGTCCAGCGGTTTTAGTGAAAACAAGGGTTTGGGTGGGGTGCTCAGTCTCGCGGGCTCATAAAACCTGGTCTCGGTCGTTGTTATTTAAGGATTTTCGACTAAAAGCTGTAACTTATTTGATGAAATTAGCAAAGACAGTCTGAGTCCATTGACTGTGAACGGGAAGACTATCATTTTTTTAAATGTAAACTGTCTTTTTGCTAATCATTGTTACCAATCTTTTTAAAACTACATTATATTTGACATTTTATTGTAAACAAAAAGGAATTTTATTTGGCTCTTGTTTAGCTGTTCGTATTGTAGCAACAAATTTCCATACCATAGTTTCATGCTACATCTCTGTTAAACATTTTTTTCTTATTAAATGAGTTTGTACGATTTGGCCTTGTGTATTGATAATAATGATAATCGCATGACTTTTGTCGGTCATATAGTTTATTTGTGTCCCTCGTAGCATCATTTGCGCCCTTGCGCTTCGCGCTCGGGCGCAAATGATGCTACTCGGGCCACAAATAAACTATATGCCCTCCAAAAGTCATGTGATTGTCCTATTAACATCTCCAGATATGACCACACAACGCCTGTCGCGCTCTCTACACTGGTTACCTATTGAATATCGCAGTGAAATGTGTAGAAACAGTCTGCGAAAACTGACGAAAACTTTAGGAGACAGATCTTTTAAATCCGCTGCCCCTAGACTTTGGAATAAGTTGCCTTTGAATGCTCGGAAATGCAGGCACTTTAGCCAATTTTAAATCTAGTTGAAGACGTATTTATTTCGGTTAGCTTTTAATGTAGGTTGAGCATTTTAGTATGACGTTTTTGTAATCTATTTTTATAAGGATATATAGGATACATGATTTTTTTAGCTAGTTTTTATGATTGTAAAGCGCGTTTGTTCATATGTATATGTTAATTTGCTCTATAGAAATATTAAATATTATTATTATTATTATTATTCCACTGCTCTAAGAATATCAGTTCATCTTTCCTGTTATTTCAATCCTGTTTCTCAGTGCTTTCTAACTCCCTTTGATTTCGGGAAAAAAACCCAACGAAGGGAGGAGAGGTAAGGGAGCTGAGGGAGGGGTGTGGAGGTTTGATAGAAAGACTGGGAAAAGTAGGGAGATCGGGATTAACTGTTTTCCTCTTTTTCGAAATTCTGTTCAGTTTCAAGGAGAGGGGGTGGGGGTGGGGGAGGAAATTCAAAATCCTCTTCCAAGTGTCTTCCTCTTACTTAACTTTATCCATTTCATCCTCTTCATCTTCCGTCTGGGGTGCAATTTGTAGCCTGACACTGATCTAATCATTTAGTTACAGGTTTCAAAGGTTTAACGAATGTTTAATTAATTGAATTCTTTTCTTAACTTTTTATAAAGCCTTTAGAATCTCGTCTGATGGTTGGCTACTTTTGCTTTAGATTTTGCCATTTTTTTCCATTTGTCCATCGACATTTTATCTATTATAAATAAAATGAAAATTAGACATTTCGATTCCGTCTTTGGACGACAATAAAAAATAGAAATTTTAAACCGATACAGCCTGTGATGCCTGGCGATACATCATGAAGACTACTAATTTGTGGCCGGACCAAGCAACAGTCGAAAAAAACTAAATAAATGTTTTACTTCTCACGACTTCCAATCTTTGATGAGTTTCTCGTACATGCAAAAACTCTTCACCAATATAAGTGCATCAAAACCTTCTTCGTCAAGATTTTTTTAAGAAAAAAAGTAAATACGTACATGTTATTGAAACACCTGTTGAAATAATACCCCTTCAAACACTTTATCCTGGACCTAAAGTTGTAATTTTCGATCATTATGTTTGTGAAAGTAATCAGAAGGCAATCGTAAACTGCTCAATCAACTGGACGACATTTTAATTGTAGTCTCGGTATTATATACCTTTTCACAAATGTATTTTAAAGTTCCTAAAAACACTGGATATAGTTGCAGTCGTTACTGTTTATTCCGATTCTTACCGAGAGAGAATAGTGAGGGGGACATGGGGGGGCCTGTCAACACCGCACCACCACAGAAAAAACTTGATTACATACACCGATACCGCAATTTTAAATTTTTGTTCTGCAATTTGAATGATGTTAAAAGCTGCTTCGAAAAGGGAAAACATCCACAAGTGATGTAATATTTTTCATTTTAACTCAAAGAATTTTATTACGTTAGCAATTTTCCACTCAAAAGATACTAAGACTCTAAGAGCTCTATTTTGATTCGTGCAGATATAAAGAATACAAGGTAGACCAAGGTAGAGTGTTACGAATTTACCAAATAGATTCTCGGGGCCTGGTCAGGGACTTTTCACTTCTGTTGATCCGGCACCTAAATTTGTTTTTATGCCAGTAGTTTTCTCCCCGATGCAGCTGATTACGCACTTGGTTGTAGGCTCAAACAGAGGGCGCAGAGGAGTTATTTGTGATGAAGCGAAAATTTCACTGCCGAACGAACGAGTCGCCTCTGTTTACTGTAGAATCTATCAAAAACTTGACTTTCAAACCTGCCAACTCTCCCGGTTTTCCCGGGACCCTCCAAGTTTTTTATCAAATCTCCCGGTCTCCCGGTTAGACCACCAAATCTCCCGGGATATACCTACCGTTATTACTTTCGTTATTTTCGAGATGTCAAAAAGGAAAATAAAACAAGAGGTGAATTTAGTGCTCTTATTTGAGCTGTCCTCGATCAGTAAACGTAAAACAGAACAATAGACCTTTTTACCGATACGGCGGCCATATTGAATTTATTGGATTTAAGGAGTATTATGGGATGCCCAGGGAGCACTCGCTCAGTATTTACGCGCGCTTTTCGGGCAAAAAGAGAACCTTACTGTATATTTCTCGGGAAAAAGAAGATCATAATTGCATCCAAACAAGGCACAACGATCTTTTTTTCCCATTACAATCTTTTTCTAGGAAACGTAAAGAAAAATTGACCCGAAAAGCACGCATATATATACTGAGCGAGTACACTGATCGTGCTCATGCCCCCTGAGCATCCCATAATACTCCTTTAATCTAATAAATTCAATATGGCCGCCGTATCGGTAAAAAGGTCTATTCAGAACGGTTGTGACTAGAATGGATACTCCAAAGTCAGATTGTCATCTTCGCTCAACATACATGATAGGAGTCTTATAACTTAAAGTAGTAAATAAGAAAAGAAAGAAAACAGAAGAAAACAGTAGGTAGTTCGTAGGACTTGAATCCGTGTAATTTGATATATAATCCGTATCCACTACACCATCAAGGGCTAACTGCCGAGACCGGTTAATTTTAACGTACTTTACATGGCGTTGATCATTACATTATTGAAAGCTAACCGTTTTTAAAACAGCGCTTAACTCTAATCACTGTACTTCGGTGCTAAACGCTGTATCCAACTCTTTTCCTTGCACAATTGTCTTTTACTCATCCTCGGAGACCCAGGGGCAGATAGTGGGGACGAGGAAAAGTCTAAACGGGCGGAAAAATATATGGCACGAAGAAAAGTAAAGAACGGCGAGAAGAGCCCCTGGGGACAATGTCTTACCAGACCAGTTCCAAACGGTCGCCGCCGTTCTGGCTTCTGATTGGTGCCAGAAAATCAGAAGCCAGAACGGCGGCGACCGTTTGGAACTGGTCTGGTAAGACATTGTCCCCAGGGGCTCTTCTCGCCGTTCTTTACTTTTCTTTTTTTCACGTACAGAGTTTTGAAGGCAATTAAACAGTAGGTTTCATAACTTTCATTTAAGGTTTCTTGCTAAATTTGATTATTTCTTTTTCAACGAACAGCAGTCTTGTAGGTCCTTGTAGTTTTGCATCTCTCTCTCACACTCAGCCGCCATGCTTCGATCTTCAATTTTCTCGGGTTTACGCATGCGTTGTTACGCAAAATAGGCCAAATTACGTCATTATCCACTAGCCAATCAGCGATCCCCAGGAACGCAACGCAACGCAACCTGCGAAAGGCCTGGGCTTAAAGATCAGTTGGTCACATGATTTTAAACTAATTAAAGGGTCGACGATTGGTTTGGTTATCCGTTTATTTTAGTGTGGAATAGCCTCAAAGTGCTGTTTGTGGAACAAGATAAATGCATTTCTTCGAACAAGGTAAGAAGGACAAATTTTAGTTTTAATTTGCACGAAAAGATAAGGATTTTGTAGCGACTTTAAAATGTACAGCTTGGCGACTGCCCACAATGTAGCTGATCGCATGAAACCGAACCAAAACTCAAACGAAAAAACTAAAAATCAATTGAAGTCAATTGATAAAGCATCTTCTGGACAGTGAAACTCTTGTTTTCTTGATGAACGCTTTTATTTTTATGAGGTTAATAAGTTTTTGCTCACAGTTTGGAGCAGCACGATTAAAGAAAACTAAAGGTCCATCTGGTTCTCCAGCTCATCCAAAATTTCGCATGTTTAGGTTTAAAGAATTAAATTGGACAACATCACTGAAAGCCTGAAATCTCTGAAGTGGCGTAGCCTGAATGACTTTTTAGACTGTTTTTAAATGATATAGTAATGGTTCATAAGTGTATTCACGACCAGATACCCAGCTATCTTATTGGAAAATTTACTCAGCGTTTATTCACGACAGAAACACTACCCGCAGTGGCGCGAGTACATGTTGATGCTGAAAACAGGACAACGATCATTTGCTTTTCGAGGTTCCAAAGTTGTATCAAAATCTCCCAAACAAGATTAGCAAATTTAACTCATGCCAAAAAGTTTAAGCCAAATTTAGGTTTGCAATCATATGTCAAGTTTGTAAATATCTAGTCTTCCCTTGTAGAATCAGACACTATGTAGAATCTATGCAAATGCTATGTCACAAAGCTATGTAGAACCTATGTTAATGAGTCATACATTGCTTTGACCAGATCCTATGTTGTTTCTATGCCAGGACTATGTTTTTTGTATCGAAAATGCTATGTTTTCGCTAGTCAAACGGAACCTACTTAAAAGCTATGCAGTTTTTAAAAGTAGGAATAAAGGAAGAAATGACATACTTTCCACATAGCCTATACATGCAATTTACATAGCTTTGGGAAAGAGATTCTAGACCTCATAGTAAATCTTATAGAAAAATCATAGGAAATAAATAGCCTTCACATAGGACTGAAATAGACTTTACATAGTAAAATGGTACAGGGAACAGTTTATTAAATAGCTTTTGAATAGGGTTTGCTTAGAATTTAAATAGCCTATGAATAGAAAAAACATATGATAAGCATAGCCTTCACTTAAAGTTGACATATATTTTGCATAGCATTGAAATAGGTAAAACACAGAACAAAAATAGTCTTTGCATAGGTTTGAAATAGGATTTTAATAGTATTGGAGTAGGTAAAACATATCACATACATAGCCTTTAACTAGAGTTCAAATAGAACTTACATAGAGTTGACATAGTCTTAACATAGTCTTTTATGTAACTATATATGTAGGTTTCGATTTACTTATAAAGCAAATGTAGGTTTAAAATACGCTCGTAATAATCACCAGAATAGAAAAAATATTATAAACATGACATAGAATGCCTTGAACATTGGGAAGAAATAGGTTTGGAAACAAAAAAATGAACAACTATGAAACAATTGCAAATACAGTATTTTCATGCAGCAGTTTCAGAGAATCGAACCCTCAAGTTAAAGTTTGCTTATAATTTGCTTATCGTGTTGACTCTTGGCTGATGTCGTGCTTGTCAGTGCAATACAGTTTGCTTGTGACTGCAACGAATAAGTATCTGCAAACAGAAAAGTGGAGATTTTAAGGCAAATAAATGTAAAAACAACCTTAGTTTTTATAACTGAAACGAACGACTGTTACAGCGTGATCGAATGGTAACCGATCGATCCAACTTGTTCAGTCGGACACGCGAAAAGGGGAGAAAACACCAGCAAATCGAAACTTAACTTGAGAGAAACATCACTTACCGATGTCAGGAATACTTATTGTTGAACCTGGCAGGAAAAAGTCTTTAAACTGAAGTAAAAAGAACCGTTTTCTTTTAAACGCACACTTGGCAGTTCGTCTTCTTCGACTTGAAAGCACCCGCGTGGAAATCAGACAATTTTCACACCTTTTCATTGGTTGAAAAGGCCCACGTGACGATAAAACGCAAAATACGCATGTGTCGTACTCACGGGCTTCCCTGGGATCTAGTGGAAATAAAATGGCGGACAAACAACGAGGACTGCAGCTACCGTTTCGCGGTTTTGACCATTTTTTTTTCAGGAATCGTCCACAATCAAGACGAAGGATAGAAGCTAAATATATATAAAAGGAGAAAAGAATGCATGGAAGTATCATTTCAAGTGAAGAAACACTTGGAAAAAGCTAGTAAGGAAAGTTAAGGCAGGAATGATGGATGCAGAGATTGCATGCTTAACGAAAAATTTATAATCTTCTCACTAAGAACTATCTGCAAGCGCAACAAAATTATAGTATATGACTTTTAAGCTTTTTATTTTAAATGCTGCTTTTTACATTTGATGTACGCTTTTTGTACGCGCTATTTAACCTGTATCATCAACATGCCTAGTAGACTACATAGGAAACGCATAGACTACATATGTTTTTCATATGAGTGACATAGGAAAAAATACGTTTATGTAAAAGCTATGTAACCTTTATGTCATGATAAAACTAAATTCAAATGTTACACAGTAAAGACATCGGCTGCAAATATGTTTCATTCACACAGCATAGAATATACATAGCACTATGTAAAAGCTAAGAATATTGTTGGCAATAAAAGTGAACATCGAGATGCTATGTAAAAGCTATTTTACTTTGATACATAGTGAATACATAGGATGCAAATCGGAAGGAAAAGCAGAACTTTTTGGTGCATAGTAAATACATAGCTATGTCAAGACTATGAATAGATTTTGAATAGTATTTGCATAGGTATTAAAAAGCTATGTACTTTTCAAATAGCCTAAACATAGTTTCAACATAGATTTTTCATACTTTAGACTATGTTATGTGGTATATTACATAGTTAATACATAGGCAGTAATGAACATAACATAGCTGAAACATAGTCCAACATAGTAAATCAATAGCATGAGCATAGGTTTTGCATATGTCTGGTTCTACAAGGGTTAGTACTTTTGCATTTTCATTTTCCCAAGGGCTATTAGAGTCTGGAATCTGCTCCCTTACGGAGTTATATCATCATCCTAAGCTTTTTTAGGCAGTCTGCTTTGCCTGACATTAGGTCACTTAAGGTGCCTACACAACTGACCGGCACCCTCCCAGCATTAGAAGATTCTCTTAGTTAATATCCTTTTAGATCTTAATTATATTGCACCAGTCAATTCCAGCTGCGCCCAGCCCGGGCTGCTGGGGGGCATTTGCCCACCTTGTCTCTCCCGGGGGTAGGGCATTTGCAAATTTTATGCTGCCCGGCGCCCTGGCATTTGCCAACACTGGGGCGATTCCCAAGCTTTTGACACGCAGGCAGTTTCCTATCAGAATATAACTACAAAGAGGATTTTACTGGAAAAAGCAAGCTTATTGCCTCATCTGACAAGGACAGGGTAAAAATGAAGAGGGTTGTAAATGCATGTTCTTGATTTTATATGTATGCCTTTCTTCTTATTACTTTCAAGCCAGAAATATATAGCAAAATTAGGAGCTATTGACGTGATTCAACGTTTTTTAGTAAAGATTGAATCAAATTTCTCTTGATGTTATTTGAAGAACATCCTTACATATGAAATAACATATAACTTATGGCATTCTATTAATTTTAATGTCAATAATTTTAAAACAAGGCTAAAACCATAAACTGGTGTCGTCGTGGTGCAATTTATAAAATCAAGAATGGATAATTGGCTCCTGTTAGAATATCCTAGCGCTATAATACAAAGGTAGAAATAAATTGAAACAGAAAATAGCACATTAAAATGCTTGAAATTGCACTTTTCGACCTTGCGTTCAATGAAAAATGTTGCAGTGTTGTTGAAGGACAAGGCATTTGCCCCCTTTTTTCGTCCCCATCCCTGGGGATTTGACGCTCTCAAGAGTCCTGCCACCCGGGAATTTGCCATCCAGGGGGGCTGGGTGCAGCTGGAATTGACTGGTGCATTAATAGTAGGATATCTCTGTATTTAGGTTTTAGTATATTGACTGTGGAAGAGTATGTATGTAACCTAGCTAATTGGTTGGATTGTTGTTTGATTGATTTGGTAATTGAACATCATTGAGTTTAAGTCTTATATGCCCATTTAACCCTCATTAAGCACTTCCTCCAGTATGACTTGTGGATTTATCGATTACTACTTTATCAATAAAGAATTTAGTCAATTGTAATGTCTTTTACTCCTAGTAAGAGGGGAATCTTTCTGATTCAATTGAAATTAAATGCTCACTGATTTTTAAACCATATTGTCTTAATTCAGCTGAGAAAAAATTTATTTAGTTTGATTGGTTCGATTGAGTTCCGTCTAATCAAACTCACGCGTTTGATTAATTAAACTCACTGAAAAGTTTCAGTTCACAACTTGTAAGCAGTCAGCTTCAGTCCAGTGACAGACACCTTTTTCATGTCTCGAGGGTGTCCGCATACAAGAGTGAAGAGCTTTCATTTGCACAACAAAAATTAACCTAACATTTGCTCAGTGTTTGAAATTAACGGTCATCCACTAGTCAAAAACAAGTAAAAAATTTCGAAAACGAGAAGTTTTCTTTCCCACTTGTCCCCTGGACGAGTAGGGTTACCACTCTCTGAGGTTATTATTGTACCAAAAAGTGCTAAAAGCCTTGAAACAAATGAAGAATTTCCAAAGACAAACGTTGAAAAAACGAACAGGCAAAAAGCGCTAGTCGTAAAGTCTACTATGGTTGCATTTATTTGATTGCAATTATAATTGTTTCATGTATTAACTTTCAGACATAAATTCATGGCATACGTCCGAAAAGAATTGAAAATGATAAGAGTGATTAGTAGTTTTGCTGATGGACCAGTAAATTTTCATTCTACTGGTCTCGCAGAAGACCAGATCCAAACGTTAATTTCGAGTGCTGTTGGTGTATTTGAGTGCAGCCAGTTAAGGAGTTTGTTGTTAATTTTCTGCTACTATTTTAATTTTTAAATTGTATTTTATAAGAATTAGGAATTACATTTTATTCCCCAGATGATACGTTATTTGAATGAATTAAAATAATTGAAATTGAAGTGTCTACTTTATAAGGTGTTTGGCATTTTTAAATGAACTGCCAGAATTTTTTGTACAAAAATATATAATCACTTTTATTGCTCTACTAATTTGCTGAGCATTTCATTTTAGGTGACTCCCCAATTCTGAAAATGTGCTGACAGTGCCAGGGTGACTAATGAATGTGTGATACTTGGTATTATTTAAAGGTGAAAAATCAAGAGTTTCAAAAACCAATGGTTATTCATAAACATCTTGAAGAGTATGTGCCTTAAATGCAACTGTGGACTTAATATACAAGGTATTTGATTATTTTACAGAAGATCAATTATAAGTCGTCCTCACCGTGGGTGTTTGTTTCGAGTGAGATATGAGTCCCCACAAGTACACTCAGGTTGGTTCTTTGATGTCTACTGTAGTCTCTTCTATTTTAAGTTCTGAAGAAAATGCAGCCTCATAACTTATGGTGACTAATTGTGGTGTGTGTCCTAAAATGTCACTCTAAGAAGATAAGATGTTACTATATATTATGGAGCATGCCAATCCATACTGACAGAGAGACTAGAAGTAACCAACAATTCTGACATAGAATTAGCATCTTGACATGTTCAACGAGAGATGCATGGTCACTGATGCACCATTCCTGCTTGAAAGAAAACCTCATTAAGGTTTTTGAGAAACTGTAGATAAATACAGAGATCTGGGGATTTAACTGGGTCATGGAGACAGAAATGGTAACAAATTGTCATCAGCACCAGTTAACACTGCTCTTGTAAAGAAGAAGGGACTGGTAAAATTTATTTACTGGGTCCATCACATAAGGCAGTGCCAACATCTGGGAACCTCAGAAGATCAATCTGTCTCCTTAGAACAAACCACTTATTACTCAAAGTTCTGTCATAATAAACAGACATCTTTCCCTCATGATTTAAGTGCCATTAATTAAGGTCTGGATAATGATAGAACTTGGCACTTTAAAGGAGATGTACAGAAAGGATTAAACTGGTGCATATAAAAGGAAAAACAAAATATAATGATAATGATTAAAATGATTGTAATGATGATAATAATAGTAATAGTAATAAATAATGGCAACAGGACAGCTGAGTGGAGTCCTATTCGGTGTGTAATCATACGAGTGATTAACAAAATTGACGACCGCGTAGCCACAGTCGGATATGTTTAATCAAGAGTGAATAGATTGAATAGTGAAATCGTGCAGATTGGTTCTTTCACAGCATTGTGACATGACCATTATTACTTGCATAGACGATACTGCATGTCCCGGCAGAAAAACAACAATTTGATTTAAATGAGCATGTGCTGAACCGTGAACCTGCCGCTGAACCCTTTAAAAAGAAACGAACTAAAAAAATAAAAACTCGTATTCTTAAATATAAAGCGCTTTCTACTCAGTAAAATTAAAAAGTTTGTCTAAAATGCTTCAAAGATTAATTTGGGCAGGCTCTAATTTAAAATGTTTTTGGCCTGTAAATGTGAGTCAACAAAGTGAGACTAGCTGTCGTCTGCTGGATCTTGAGCCTCTCAAGCATATAATATCACAGAGCATATGATGGCGAAAGACACTTTAGCTCTTATCCTTGCATTTGAGTAACTTTCTCCCTTCTTATTTGTGGTCATCTCCACAAGTCTGCTGTGGTACTTAACACACTCATCTGCCATTCCGCCTGTGGTTGTGAAAATGAGGATATTAATTGTACTAATAATCTCAAACACTGAACATTGCCAGAACATTTAAGATAAACACTTAGTTCGGGTGCTAAGGACACCAGATTTTCAGTTTCTTTTGTCTAAAAATCCAGAAACACAAGTGTTGCAAAACTTGTATTTTACTGATGTTTTTACGTAGATTTTATAGAGTATAAGAGTTTGATATTATTCTAAATAGGCTTTGAGTAGAGATAACCACATTATGATGGTCACGTGTAGGTTTATAAGAGAGTATATTAAAAACTGAATAATTTTCTAAATAGGCTTCTATTAGAGATAATTAATTAGATCATCATGTCTTTGCATAGGTTTTACAGAGTATAAGAATTTAGAACTATTCTAAATTGGCTTTTTAAGTAGAGAGAATCATGTATATTAGGATTTTATTAGTTTTTGTACCAACATTTTCTACTTCTAAGTGTAGCTAATTGTCAAAGGTATGTCATGCACCCTATCCTACTTATAATGTGGGCAGCATTCCAAAGTTTTATACTGCGAGATATTAATAATAATAATTATTATAATAATAATAGTAGTGATTTGGAGTAACCACTAGGTCACAGACTCTGATCCAATACTCTGCAACATTTCCTGCATTATGTGGTGATAGGGTTATAATAAAAATAATGTCACAGAAAACAGGCTCTGGTTTGGTCTGTAGTGGGCTGTGGTATTTTGAAATTATGTTTTAGTCATAAAAAGGACCCCCCAAAAAGTTGGTCTTAAATTTTGGTTCTGAGGACACATGCACCTTGAGTCCTCACAAGAAGGTTAAAAAGCAAACAAACTGAAGAGAAATATTTATTTTTTTCAAAGCACTTATAATTAAGAGGTGCTCAAAAAAGCTATAAAGATACTTGCATTAAACACTAAAGTTGTTTTCAGTTTAATACACTCGGTAATTCTTAATATAAGTCATACAGAGTCTGTACCCGCATTACACACAGTGTGTGTCATTGTGTGTGCTTTATGTAGATTTCTAGTGTGTAAACCACTAAAATATGTTTTTTTCGTTAATTCAAGTGTCTTAATGGTTTTCTTGAGCACCTCTTAATGTGCTTCAGGGCAAAAAAATCCTTTTTTTGCAGGTTCTGTTTTTTACCTTCTTGTGGGGACTCAATATGTGTGTTCTATGGACCAACTTACGGGGACCCTTCAGGGGTCCTCATTTTGGGGGTCTATTTTCAAAGAATTACCTATTTAAGAGGACTTTTTTGTGGGGACTCGGAAATGTCCCCACTATTTGAACCGTCCCCACTTTGCTGGTGTGTTTTCATATGAATGTCCCCGCAAGTGTGCAACGGTGAGTGCACACACACACACACACACACACACACTCTTAAGCCCTCCTCAGAGCCCTCCTTATGATTCGGTGTGTCGTGTCTTGGATGAGTAAGGATGAAAAAAAAAAAAAGAACAATGCACTTTTTTCACATAATTTGATAGTTTCATATTTATAACATAACTGTGGTGAGAGGAGAGTCGAGGTTTGCACGATCGTGTTGTCTTTTTGTCTGTTTGTTTGTTGTTTCTCTTTGGTTGCACAACTTTATAGTCTATCGAGGCGGTTAGTTGTTTAGTAGGCCGCCAATATTTGGCAAGAGTTTGTTGATATGATTAAATTGGCCTTATGATTAGTCACTGCTAAGCTAGGAAATTCACGAGTTAAGCTTAATTTATTCAAGTAGTTATTAAAACAAATAACGAGATAGGATTAATGTAACTTCCTTTTATCCCCCGCCAGGATTCCGTCAATGTAAAAATAATGCATTGTTCTTCGTACCATTCTTATCTTCCTATTCCCAAAAGAGCAACTTGTAAAAAATTCCATACTCCATTTGTTGTCATGTGACTTTTGGAGTGTCTTAGAATCTCCAAACGCGGACACATTCAAATTGACCAATCTGATTTCGAAGTGACTAGATATAATTAAAGCGAAGCGCGGGAAAGTCTAAGTGTCCATTAGATTTGATTTACTTTTGTCTGGCTAAATTAGTAAACTATAAGTGGCGAGAAGTTTTTAGCCAATCAAAAATAAAGGCAATGTAAACCCTACGTAGTCAAGGGAATTACTATCGACACACACACAAAAAACAGCTTCAAGAGGACTGTTCTCAAACTTCTTCCATAGGTGCGATCAATCGCGAAAGTTCACGGACCATGATTTCAGCGACTTTTTGTCGCAAAATGTCGGCGGAATTTCAGTAAACTTTCTGGTAACAGTTGACGAGATTCGGCGAATTTTGCTATCATCACGAATACTATATGTACTGTGCATTTATTACTGCTAACATTTATATCGCACTCTGTACAATAACATTTAGAGGTGACATAAACTAAAGAACCTTATGAATTTCATTGCATAGTGTGCTTATGTGGCTCATACTTCAGTACTACGCGCACTGTAATTAATAGCTTCAACGAGCTGATGTTACCTTTAAGGCGGGAAACGTGCTTCAGCAGTAACAGTGTAAAATCTAAATAGTTAACATTTTTTCCGTCCTGTACTTGAACGTTTGAAGATACAGTCAAGCTAGGTTTTCAGTAAAGTGCTCTTCTCAAAAGATCCACCCAGTGAATGCGTATATGGCAAGCACGCGGCTTGGTGTAAACGAATTAATCAAGTAGAGGGCATAAGAGCAGCAAATCCGCTTTTTATGTGTTCTATTTAAGTCAAGTAGTCGGTTTTGTTTGAAGAGTATTAAGCTGCCTAAAGGTTAGCTGCATTGTTTACAGCATAGAGGCGTGCGTCACTTCTTATCATACGTTCGATAAAAGATGAAAAAGCACCATTTTCTTCAAAGCACTGCCCGTTTTGCAACACTAAAATTCCTAGTGAGTTCTTGGACGAAAGACAAATGATATTTTATCGACTCTTGGCGATTTTCCTAAGGCACACTACAGACCAAAGAAAAGACTGCCGAAGGCATTTTCGTGTCGCAGTCCGTTTTGTACTTGACATACAAGGCCAGTCACAACTGTAACAAGTTCAAGTACATGCATGTGCGTGCATGTGCTTTGTAACAAACGTGGACCACTTTTTGATATTTCCGTCCTTGGAAATCGCCTGACATCTCCAAATTAAGCGACGGTGGCTCGCTAGCTAATCATATTGTCGATGTTCCTGCTGGTATATTATGTTCTTTTGAGTGTGCCAAGTATCTTTCTGCTGCGAGGATTAACAGCGATGAAGCCGTGCAAAATGAATTCATGTTGTGAATTATACTTACGAATAAACGCTTTCGTCAAAGAAGTAGTTCTATATATATATTTGATAAACGTAAGCGAGGGTTGTGGTAAAAAAAAACCCTAATTATACTGATCCGAAGAACCTGTTAGGTATCGCTTTGCAGAATATTTTAATCCAATTTAGACAATTTAGCTGCTTTTTTAGTAGAAATTAAGTGACCGAAGCGAGGAAAACTTAACCTAATTTGGTTATTATTATGTTTGTGTGTGTGAGAGAGATTGTCTATTTATAACAAGCCACCTGATTATACCTCTGTAATAACAAATACTATTGAAACGTAATCTTTATAATGAAGAAAGATCTCTGCTTTGTTGCAAGAACGCCCAATAATAGATAACAGTAACAAATATTGAAAATGAACCAAATAAGCAAAGATAAATAAAATCAACAAACCGAACCGTAACCGAACTATACAATACCTCAAATTCTGAAGGAGATTCAGTACTTTTTGCAAGTACGTTAGATATATCCTTCCTTAGTATAAGCTGGAGAAAGACTACTACTATCATCGCGAATAGATAAGATTATTAATTATAAGTAGAGCTTTAAGAAAACCCGATTAAACCTCGTTTTGGTATAAGTGGTTGTAGACGCTGCAACGATAAAAACACAGCGACGGATAAGCAATTTCTTTAGGATCCTTTCACGAAAGTTGCGTTGAGCGCCGGAGATTGTTGTGTAGCATTTTTTGGGAGATCATTACTCTTATAAACAAAAAAATTATACCTCCCCGATGAAGCCAAATCAAAATGTTTAAGTAGTCAGGAAATTGTTAGGGATTTAGCAAAGGTGGCAGCTGAAAGACGCGTATGAATTGTCTGATCTGGATAACAGCGCAGAGTTAAAAACCATGTGATTCCTTGTTGCTTATCGCAAAGAGAAGGGTTGGGGAAGAACCTTAACGAAACACATTTTTCTCATTCTGAGATCCCAGATGCTGTTATTTGGTATTGTTTTCCTGCTTTCTTATTTCATGTTAGCTTTGGAATGTTAACTTATGTTTTTTTTTTCTTTTTTTCTGAGGATAAGAGTTATCAGATATTTCCGCTCTTTAAATTGCTGCACACGAAAAAAAAAAAATCAGTGTTTCGTTTTAATCGCGTTTAGCAGCCTTGCCAGGAGCCTATTACCCATAGGCTCCATGGGAACTCTCTTGGAACCGTGCAAGCTTGCATGTTGGGGGTAGCACGGGGGCGGATAACGCACCGCTGCCGCCGGTCACGCCCTTATCCCGGATTTCAGTAAAACGTGTCAACGCTCAATAAGAAAAAAACTGACTGCACTTTTCTTCCCAGTTCCGGCTCTCTCAGACGTTTTGGCGTCCGATTTAAACTAATGAGGAGCCCATTTCACTGATTTATGTGTTGTTGAGAGTTATTAGATACCAAGTACTAAATTTCAACGCTTTGATCTGAACATTATATATTGAGAAAACGAGCTCTGCACGCACTTTGATGGATTGACTTAGATGTATGCGGTGCAATATTATACAAAAAATACAGAAACGTTTATCATGATGAAATTGAGTCAACTGAAAATCTCCTTACTTACACTACCTTCTTTATGCTTTTCAATGTTATCTATATTTGATCGCCAAAGATAAGCAGCACATAGGTGATTAAGATATCGAACATATCAAGTAATCCTGGATTGGAATTTACAGGTGGAGTGCAGACGCAAAGCTATTCGAGGTCATGAAGGAATATCGTGGTAGTTAACCACCGAGTTTTGTCTTTGGATCTCTTGCGACTCGCAAAAAACAAAAGCTTGGTACCCTGGTGTCAAATGTCGGAAAGACAAAACGTGAAGTCAAACAGTTCGAAACAATCAAAGCTTGTATGGTGGAGGTTAATTAGAAAAGCTTTATACGTACCTTACCGACCACTAATTTTCGTAATACTGATACTCTCAATAAGCCATTTACAAGCCTTGCATTTTATACTTCATTGTGGGCAGCGTCACTATGATAGAGATGCTTATGTAACTGTCCTTATTTAGACAGTTATAAAAAGTTGGGATACCCTTCTGATGACATGAGTTAGTTCCCCAAAGGTCCTCCAACTGCTTTCGTGCACGTAGGTCGTCGCAATTTAAAAACTGGGCGTTCATTTATTAGTTTGGAAGGCTCGTTTCTTCGCCCCCGCAAACAGGATGACGCCCATAAAAAGGAGTGTCACATACACGTATCGCTTTTTCAATTTCCGTGTTACGTTGCCACGTGCCACATAATATTGAATTAAATTGAATAAACGATTCTAGAGCAAGCAAGTCATTTTTGTAGATTAAAGGTAAGGAGGGAATTAGAGTTCACCAGGTTTTATTTCGTAAGAGGCCACCTCGTGAAACTTTGAATTAAGCGTTATTTCGATCCCCGGTTTATGCTTTCTTCCTTTCTTCGCTTTGTTTTAGTGTATCAGTGCAAAAGAATAAAATTCGGCGCTCTAGGCACAGACCGAAAGTGATACAACTTGTCCGCAAACTCCTACTTCCAATAGAGAATGTTTCTCGTCATTTTTTTTTTCCTTTTTTCTGTCTCTGAGAAAATGAGAAGCTTTTCCGAAACGGTACATACCCGTTACTAATCAGTTACAGGATCAATAAGTAACTCTCGTTACCAATTACTTATCACCCACGTATCCTTTTGCTAAAATCATTCAGCGATGAATAGATTAAGGTTACTTGCTTGCTGTGTTCGCTTGATGACCCCTTCCGACCACGTTTTGGTCCTTCTTCCTATTGAGCTGATTTTGTTGGTGAACGACAAAAAAGTCTTCTCTCTCACTGGATACTCTGGAGCTTACTTTTATTCAGTCTTGGTGAAAAAAATGTTCCAGATTGAGGATTTAAATTTAAAAAACGAGGCTCTTTCCCAGAGTGTGACGACATATGTTAAGACATAGTGCGGTAATACTCGTGAAAAACTGAAGAACGTTTGGATACGGTAGGTTATGGACAAACACTCCTGTCTTCATGGGCGACGCTATCTCCAGTATAACTTCAAGCTGCGTGTGTTGGCTGGATCACTGCCATATTTTATAATGGAAAATAGCCAATACGCCAAACTAAAATAAATATTTCCGAGTTCCTGTGTGTTCACAGAGATATTTTAACAGTAGGTTATAAGCTCACTTGCGGGCCATTGTGAGGAATGCTTTGGGCAACCAAGTGGCAAAGTGGCAAATAAACTTATCACATGTCATTATTCAACTAGTGTTAATTCAGCTTCTTTCATAATTTTCCTCGTTTTCCCTTTTTAATAAGAAGATTAGGACCTTTAAAACCTTTTTCATATGCAAACAAGCAGGCTTAACGCCTGTTGCGTTTATTTTGTTTAAGCCAATAAGCCGGAAACCTTAAGCCTCGTTTTAATTTGTTTTTAAGACGAGAAAATATAGCTTTTATTTAAATAAATACGCCAATCCCTCTCCTGGCTCCTATTCTGAAGATTAAATATCTTGTTTATTAACTAAAGCACTATCAAATTATAGTACCATGCTTATTTTGACAGAATAATGAAAATTACTTTATACCTCATTTGGATTCATGTTTGTTTTAGACTGGTGGACAGTTGAATAGAGCTCCTGCCGCGAACTCAGCTACTAAAGCAAAGGAATGTACAACATAGTATAACTCATACAAGCATCAATCTAGATTAGCCTTTTCTTGTTTAATGTGCAGCAAAAACAACAAACAAACAAACAAGAATGAAAGTAGTTCAATATCACTAGTTGTGATTTCTTTCTACGGGCCGCGCACCAAGCTGAAAAAAACCTGACATTTTAACTTATCCATTTGCTTTGAGCAAATTTCTCCACCTTGCAACACTTTTACCTTGCTGTAAATCGAAGGCGCAGAAGCAGAATACAGAACAATAACAACAAAAAAAAGATTAACACAGTTAGAAAATGTTCGTTGAGGGCCCACCGTGAAATATATTCGTGATGGGAGGATATTTTCTTTATGGGAAATGGCCAAACCTATTTCCTATATTCACTAAATCTCATTGATTAACTTGCTATCGAACCCAGCTCGCTGATAAGTCACGATGCATGGTGAGACTCGTTTGTTTATTGGATTTCTCCTCCTTTCCGCTGAAGTTTCACCAACTGATAAAGAACAGATATAAACGCTCGTCTGCGGAGTGTCAGACGAAACCTTCAGGAACCATTCACGCAAGCAGACTTCACCTCCATCAAGCTGGAGAGCTGCTGTCACGAGAAGGATTAACTGGTCTCTTAAACTGACGCAAGTGAAAACTTGGGAAGGGACTGCAATCTATTAAGTCTGGTAAATTGTTTTTATTTTTTTTTTCTTCATTGTTTTCTCTGCCAGGCCTTTTACGTAGAATATGGAATCTATGGTTTTTTTAACAACGGGCACAGGTAACGTCAGAAGGGACTTGACTCGATGGTTCTGTAGATCGTACTATCGGCTGTAAAGCGTGCTTGTTTTCAAACGTGCGATAATCCGTTTTTAGCTGCGGGGAACTCTTCATTTGAAGAGGTGCCAGAAGAGTGTATATACTTTTGAATTAGCACGCGATTTGGTTCCGCAACAATGGTGATCCAGGCTTTTCGGCACCGCACGGCGAAGCTCGCTCATTCGTGACACCTTCGTGCAAGTTTCACTTGAAAATATCTCCGCGCTTTCGAGCACTCCCCAAAAACAAACTTGATCCTATGTTCCTAATAACGGAAGGACAATAATGAAAAGTTTTGGCGAGCTGATCAATGATTCACTGTCTCGGAATTCCATGAGAGATTCTTGCTGAATCTCTGTTATAAGTTAGCAACTTTTTTTCCATCAGAAAAATGTGATGTTGCACTAAATCTTGAAGCTTTAAACTGATGTGTTTGTCTGACTCCCGCATATTATTCCCTTTTTTACCAGATTGATACGTATATTTAGAGCCAAGTTCAGCAATGTCATATTACAAAGGTACCTAATCACAAATGAAAAAAAATCAATCCCTGAGTTATTTTGGGAAAACTTCGTTGTTCCTCTTTAGGACTATCAGATAAGGGAGATGACAGTAATATTTTTTTCTTGATATTTCAATAATGGTTTCGTTTAGACTATAGTTCTTGTCAAAAAATCGTTAAAATACGATTCCAGTAACTTTCCAAGGCTATGATTTTTATTTCCAAATACGTGGGGGATGACATACTGCCCTCCTATTTACGTCGCTGATAATATATAGTGCCGATTTTAAGTACAAATCTTCTTATTTATTCCGCTAATTAAAAGCATTTGGTACTGAATCCTAAAACGAAGAAATGAGTTAGTATAAAAAACAAAGAATACGCAAAGTGCGACAAAATATTAGGATAAGAAACTTTATAAGCGGAGTTGTAACTTCATTAACTTATGACTCCCCCGCGGAGCCACCATTGGTGATAGAATGGTTTTGTTGTGTTTTGATAATCTCACGAAACGCTTCCCTGTTTTCGTCTCCTTTCATCGTGCTGTTGTTTGTATGTTTGTATTTTTCTTTCTTGACAAATATCAATAAACTAACATCATCTCAGTCAATGTGTTCCTTAGCTTGTTGTCATAGCTTTGGGCTTTAACGTTTCCCTAAATTGCGTTCTTTGGATGACTGTAAATTTATTTTTATCTGTTATAGCCTGCGTGGCAGGCGTTTGAAAGAAAAGGGAAAGGGAATTTTAGGCGCGAGAGAAACGCGTTTCTCTGAACTCCCTTTCCCTTCTCCAAACGCCTGCCACGCATGCTATCTGTCATTGATCTGAACTATGTACTAGCAATTAACTATATACACAACACTGCCCCAAGATAGAGCCTCCAATTGAAAAGGAAAATTGCTATCATTGCTTAAGTATTAAGTTGCTATTGTATTTTGTTCTAAGTGTATATCATATCAAGCTGCGTATATGATACTCTTTTAACATCAAAGCACTACGGAGTCCTGTAAACACCGCTAACGTATATTTAATTGTAAGTTTTCATTCCATGCTCCGGCTAGGGTCACGCTCAAAACAACGTTCTCGATCGCCCGAGAAAATTCCCCCCAAACTTTGTGCCAGCATTTAAAAACATGGCTTGTATTTCACACGTTGTGCTGAGTTTGAACTTACCTATGACTAAACCACTCCTCTTCTGGTTAGAGAAGAACCTAGTCGTATATGATTAGATGTAGTTATGTCCTGTTTATTTGTCTTGTAAAAAATGTCAAGGGATTAAAAAAATGATCACTAATTCCTATATCGTAATACAATCGAATGAATATGTGGGGCTACTGCCCGCTCAAAAGCTAATGTTGGGAGGTATGTCGATATGATGAACGGATAAAGAACTCCCCTGTCATTACTAGGAAGCAATCACTATTTATCTCTCGTCAGCTGCGAAGACAAATCTGATATCTTCTTTTAATTAACCAGAAATTGGAGAACTGGCTAAAGTGTTATCATTTCTTGGCGACTGAAATTAGTGGAATACAGATGCGTGCAACTTTTGTGAATAATATATTGCGTCCCATCTCCATGGTTTCCGCCTCTCGTAGTTTCACCCATACTCACCTCAAATTTAAGCACACTTTAAGCATGATTCAGTTCTATAACTCTGGGTTATGAGCCGATAAGAGCTCTTCAAACAACCTCATAATTGAAAACTGACTTTAAAAATGTTGTTATTGTCGCCGTTTTGAACCAGGTTTGATACAGTCTTTATGTTACTGAGAAAACAAAATTAATTTAAAGTGTCAGCTAAATGGTGACTTTTTACAAAAAAAAGAAGCTTATAAAGTTATTTCCGCGTCAAGAAGTTTTGGGTCGCTTTTTAAATCCTTTCTTAACCTCCTGGCTATCGTCATTCGCTACCCCAAAAGGATATTATTTCCTCGCTTCGAAAGATATGGCTCTATTTCACTGCTATTTTGCGAATGCTACAACTGATAAACCTCGATTTATCGTTTATTATTATTTATTATTATTTTTTTATGGTGTGAATGTTAACCTGAGTGAATCAATCCGATCAAAAATGTCAGAGGTGGTTTTAAATTCGACGCTTCGTTCAGAAATGTAAAGCTCGCGTAACGCTTGCCAGATTCTATATAATTATATGGTTGCACAGTAAAACAAGTAGGAGTGTTTTACATACATGTAGCTTGAAACACTTAGGATCGCAGCTGAGCAGTTAGTTAAGCTTCTTCCCGATTTGTCGTTAACTTGACCAAAAATCGTAAGGTTTACTGATAACTTTATAAAGGGAAATTTAAGGTAAAATTCAGTCTCGATTACTTCAGGTTTAATTACAAGGAGTTTTCTTCATATTTCCTTCATGCCGCAATGACTTAACTTTTAATATCACGCCATTAATTGTTGAGCCTCTTAGTCTTCTTTCTCGGCGAAGGCTTGCATCAAGTAACACAAGTTCCACTTGCTTCTTTGTTTCACTGAAATGGTCTTTGGTGTTTTTGTTGTTTTCATTTCTTAAGTCAGCTTTATAAAGCTCTGTTGTTTGTCGCTGTTGGTGTTTTGGTTTAAAACTCATCTTTTATAATCTGACACATTCGCTAGCTATTTTGACGCACAATATTGCTGAGAAAAGCAAAAGACTAATTTTACTTCAACTTTGATCAGCTTTTACGAAACATATTTGGAAAAAGAATGACCAGTGTGGGCATGAATTTGTTTTTCGATTCTTTTTAACCCAACAAGGCAAAGAAACGTGACAACTCATTTAAACCGGAGATATTTTGGGGGTTTACCTGCTTCCCAAGGAAGACAGTTTAATACGTGAATTTACAACGTTCATTTCCTCTCAGTATTTTCGCTAGTTAAGACGATTTTAGTATTATCTTAAGAAGAATCCGAAACATGCCTGTTCAAACTGACATGCGCGGCTGGTGCGCTCTATTCCTTTCCGATCCCCATTTACTTTTCTGCAGTTTCCTCAAATTGTAAGACAACAATGGGGTTATAAAACTGAAAGACTTCGAGAACTTGCCCGGAAAAACCGCAGTTACCTAATCACCTTCTATACTTCTCTCTGTAACAGAACAAAATGTTGTCAGTGAGATTCTTCTCACAAATGAGGATCTGCACGTTTCTTACTAATCGGCTTTTCGCTTTTTAGTAGTTGGTACTTTGTGGAAGGTGACGCATTTTATCCTAGCATATGCGGAAGTAGTTCCTCATAAAAATAGGAATGCTACAAAAAAAGTTTTAAAAAATGTCCGTCTTTTGGGAATTTTTTTGTACGGTGCGATTTTTACAAAATGCACATGTGTCTGCTAAAATACATTTTAAAGTATTCGAATAATGTGCTATGTTACGCCTGGCAGTTAATTAGAGTTAGACGATTCCTTCAAGAAGCAACGTTCCCAGGCTTTACAATCAGCACCATGCAGACATGGGTTCCGGTGTCGAATGAGTCAGGTACTCTGCTTATATCATCATTGTCTAACGGCGGATTTAAGAGTCTTCGACAGTTTAAAGGAACAGTTATCGTTTTGTTTCTCTGTGCGTTTTACTATCGTAGTTGGTAAATTCTTATAGTCCAAACTATTGAAAAGATCGTTTTACAGCTTTGCAAACATAGTGTTATCTAACAGTTCTTTTTTTTGTAAAAGACCTTGCCCTTTGAAAAATTTAATCTACTTGATCGAATCTCCTCTTGCTTATTTTATTTAGTCTATTTTGCTGCACATCCAGAGCAAAGATTTAACATATTTTGAGGAAATTTTCGTGCTGCGTGTGGTGTATCACGGAAAAAGATTCCTGACTTAGATTCTGATTTAACAAAACATATAAAGTTAGTTTAAAACTCGGAAGCTATAGATTGTTATAAAATGTACCAGTCTTAGGAACTAAAATATTCTAAAATTGTAGGATGGAACAAGATCAATCCTGTAAAACATTGCGTGGACTTCACGACCTTTCGTTCTGCCATTCATTGGTGGAGAATGTATGCTGATCATCGGCTTCCGGCTTAGAAATATTGTATATGATAAAAGTTCATTTGCTGAAATTACTGATTTCCCCCATTTGTAGCAATAAACTTTAATGGCAGCTATTTTAATTATGGAGGGAATTTTGTGACGATGCTATTTATGGAAATGGCGACGATTACTTGAGAAAAACAACACTTCATTGCAATTATAGTTAAGGGTATTGATTCGGCCTGTATCTTGCGGTTTAATTAGAACGTAATTACACATCGAAAAGATAGATAAAGAACCCACCGTTATCAAGAGGTGCTTGAAGAGGTTACATAAACATTTATAACAAGGGCATATTGAAATTCAGACAATGACGTTAAGGAGTTGTTTGGCAAGCTATCCTCATAACAGTAAAAAAAATGTGAAAGAGTTCGAAGTTCGCCAAGAATACTTGAAGTCTTTTCGCAACTAAAAAGCCCATGATTTCTATGGTATCAACACATGTTGTTGTTTTTTATTATTTTGTTATTATTGCATAAGCCATTTTTTAAACATATTTTCTGTAAGAAATATTTGCAATAAATGCCTCCTTCAAATAAACGACTATGTTGAAGTTTAAGCAATTACTGTATGTCGAAACCAGAAGTTAAGCTAATTAAAACCGACGAGTTAGAATTAATGTTTATAAGAACAAGCGCTCATTTAGACCCCCCAAGAGCTGGCGACTTCTTCAAGTAAAGGCGTGTTATTCAAATGAGCTGAGAAAAACGGTTAGGTAAGGTTTAATATGTAAAGAAATCGCGTGGTTGTTTATGAGTTACAGATGTCGTTTTGACCGCGAACCCGCTGGCGTGAAGCCTGCTCAGGTGTATTTATTGTCACGTTTAACGACGAAAACCCCTCCTGTCTTTAATCCTGAAATGGGTCGGATTAGTTTTATCAGATACACTTAAGATAAGTTTCTCAGTGAAAAGTATTTGTTTTCTCTTGAGCTCAATGATTTTCGTTGAAGATTAACTGTCCTACAGTTTTCTATCGTGGTGATTTAAGAGAGCATTTCTCGATGCACACGATTTCTTTTCTAAAGTAACTAAATTGCCCTGAAAGGAGGGTATAAATTGCTAATGTTAAAAAGCTAAAATATTGTTTAATTAAGCTGTAGTGTTTACAGATCAAGCGCCAAATTTCGACGAGTTTTAAGTACCTCATGAGGTGGTACAAAGCCAGAAATTTAAGTGTTATAAGCGGTAACAAGGTCTCTTCATCATCCAGACTCTCTGTAAAATGTCGTACCTCCAGATCTTAAATTTCTGTGAGTTCTGTACTAAATTACCTGCTGAGGAGGCCTAGTTGTTTTTTTAAAAGGGGTATATAATCCTCGTGTCCACAGTGGGACTAAAAGCAAGATTCTTTCAGAGTTTTCAAAGCGCTAGATGATTCTCTCCTCCATAGGGGGATCAAAAACAAGATCCCTACAGACAGCCAACTAATTCATTGAATGTCTGCAGTCGCAACCACCTCTTGACTCTGTGTAAAATTAAAAAATTCTTTACATTTCATTTTTATATTTTATACTGACCGCACCTTGTGGGTCAATGATGGACACTTCGTGAAATTCATTTGCGAGATTTCCATCAGCTTCGTAGCCGATTCAGCCAACAAAGGCCTGCTCCCGGTTCTTAGTGTAGACTGGCTATTTTTTTTGTTTGCTTTAAAAGATTTAAAAGATTTAAGCTTGCACTCGCGTACAAACTATCAGTGGTCCATTTGTCGGTGTTTGAAGACCAAGTTTCCTCGAAGCGGTTCTTTTGAACCAAACGTTTTGACAATTGTAACAGGAAAACGAGTAGTCTTTTCGGACATAATGCTTGAGCAAGTGAGAGCTCATATGCAATTTAAAATGCTTCCTTCCGAAAGAGGAAGAAATCGAATAAAATTTTATCGTTTTAACCGACGTGATAATCTAAGTGCTTTGTGGTAAGCCACTTTAAACAGAGCCGCAATAATAAGCTTGAAAACAGAGACTATACATTAGCAAATCTTTTGAAACGTTTTGAACTGAGCTAGATAGATCTCCAAATCTTTGTCAGATGTTCCTTCTTACAAACCACACGACTTTTAAATAGATATTCTGTGAGCTGTTTTCCCTTGTGGTTTTACTTAATCTTATTTTAGTATTATCCTTTGTTTGTTTGTATGTTTTTCAGTGTTTGTTTCTAGTTCTCTCTTGATCCCTGTGGTAGCCGCATCCCCTTCGTCTTCATGTGATCAGTTCGATGGCATGATGCGGAGGCAGATTTACAAGTGTTTACATTAAAAATCCATATTTTATTTATATATTTGTTTATTTATTATTTTCCCCGAGAAATTAAATGATCTTTTCGGAAGCGGGGGAATTGCCTTCTTTACTAATGTGTTTAGTTATGGTTATGGTTATTTTGGCGCTTTCAACTACTCGAAAAGTGTAAAAGGGTTTCAATACCACGTCCTTGCGCTCAGGAATTAATAAAAACCTCGTCTCCTGTCTTTTATGGCCTTTTATTTGTCGGGTTTCTTTTTATAAGTGATGATTTCCCCGGGACATGGAAACAGGAAATTCGCCATCAGTTTTAATCCTTAGCACTATGTCAAATCAATAGCGTTTCAGATGTCTGGATCTTTAAATGATCTCGGCACCTTTCAAATAGGTAACACTTATATATCAAGAGCTTGGGCTCAAGTCCTTAGATCACCTCTGAAGCTCGAACGCGCTCAGTGTATCAGTTCCCAACTGGGAAGGAATTATTCGTGCAGCTTTAAATCAAGGTAAGCTTTTTGTTTCCGTCTTAAACACAAGTATAGATTATGACAATCTTCTTTTTGCTAATTGTTTTACGTGGATATGCTCCAGCTGACTTAAAGTTCTCAAGGTTTGTTTAGTCTTTATAATATCTTTATGACGAGAAAACACATTTAGATAACCAAGGAAAACGAGCTTATCCACACTTTAATAACAGGAAATCTTTAAATACGAATGATAAAACCCCAGTTAACATGACAAGCCCTTAACCGTGTACGAGTTAACCATTTCGCCCAGCTTGCGGATTTTGCCTCAGAAATATTTAAACGAAAAGGAATGTTTCAACAACGAAAGTTAATTAATTAAGTATTTAGTACCAGCGTATCTGAAGATCACTAATTAAATTGTCTATTTACCTTTTACGTATATTTTGTAACAATATGCGATTGGACATGTTTGTATTGGTTAGCAGCTTTAAATTTCCACTTCAAAGATACAATCGGTTGCTTGCGCTCGCTTAAACGCCATGGAACGCCGGCTAGGACCGACCCGTTTGCCTAACACATGTGAAAATTGTGTCACGTGGCCTATCATTTTATATATTAGAACAAAAATTTCATAATCCTCTTATCTTCCTTGCTGCAATTTCATTTGGAAAGGTTTGGGTGCGGCTTTGTCTGGGGTTATTTCTCAGAGACTGTTTGCCAGAGGAAATGTCAGTCATGTCTGCTGTCACTAAATGTTTTGGAAAGTCGCAGAACGAAAGTTCTTTGTTTTTAGAAATTACAGAACTCTAGAACCGTTTTCAAATGAAATAATTGGAAGTTGCACACTTTATGTAAGTTACGACATTTCACCCAAACTTTTTCTACCTAGCATCAGATCATCTCTATCACACCGCCACTGGTAGCCTAGCTCTTTATTTGATGCTTTCGCTCACAGATCCAAACTTTAAAGAAAAAAGGTCCAACGTGAAGTAGCAAAGCCACGATATTATCAAGGTTTCCCTTTGCTTTTTGATTTGTGTTTTTGGTTTTTTTTTTGGAAGGTTTAAGTCGTTCTCAATTTTGTACATCCGCGCTGCACTCTTTTTGGCGGTCTTTTCTGAGAATTTCGTAGTGCGATTGCGTTAAATTTGCGCACTGATAATGAAAGGAAATCGCTTTTAATCGGAGCTATTGACGTAACGTTGACTTGTTAAATACGCCATTTACAGGCTGCCCCGCCACGGATGTACTTCATTAATTTGCCTATTTTCGAATCGCTGCGGATAGGTTTGATATTTTAAACGTGTTTTTACTTTCTCTTGGCATCTCTTGCGCATCACATAAAAAAAGAAGAAGAAGAAGAATAGAACGTTAGCCAAAGACACTTGAAAAATATTCCAAAGCCAAACTAGTGAAGCCAGTTCAATGCGGTGGCCCCAGCTACATTCTCCTATTAATGGTTTCATTCCCAAAGAAGATTGAATACATAGATCCAAAAGAACAAAAATTAACAGCGTTTTGGAAAAGTCATTTCGATGCGGATTAGTTGTTCTTTGTTATCCTTGTTTGAATTTCCGTTTGCTCACGACAAAGCGAGCGCGTGAGAGCATGTTGACTATTTATACATCCCTTTTGACATTCCACTAACAATCCCTTAATCTTCTGTCGATAACAAAGTGTTAACCTTTTCATTCATCAACAGGAGTTAACTATTCCCCCAAGTCCACGTTCTATCTTGCCCCAACCCCCCCCCCCCCCCCCCCAAGTCAGTAGACTCACCTTTTTTCCTCTGGGAGCGCACGTGTTTTCAACTTTCCATGAATTAACTTTCATTATTAAATTTGAAGATATTGATGAACAGTTATCACCGGGAGGGAACCGAAAATAGAAAACAGCTGTGAAGATTTCCAGCTTTCCCCCTGAGAAGTTGTCTCTAAATCGAACATGATGCCGGGGGAGGGAGGGGGGTGGGTCCTCATATAAGCCATAAAGGTATGTACGCCCCAAAGGATATGATTCTCTTGCGCCGTTTTGGTCTAAAACGGGTCTAGACTTTGCCCATTTTATGTCTGGAATCGGGTTTGGTTTTCCGGGGAACTACGGGAGTGTATGAACGTATTTATCGTTTCAATTTCGGATAAATTTCAAGGAAAGAGAAACATGCTAATTCGAAATGGATTTAAAGAAATCATTTTTGTTGCTGTTAGTCAGTAACAAGAGAGGATGTCAGTAATGATCACATAATTTCTTAGAGGCCAGGTCTGAAAACGGAAATGAAAAATGACATTTTTTGGTCTGAAATAAGAAGATTTGGAGAACCGGGGGGCACACCCCCATCA
This sequence comes from Porites divaricata, assembly GCA_038088405.1. Taxonomy (NCBI): domain Eukaryota; kingdom Metazoa; phylum Cnidaria; class Anthozoa; order Scleractinia; family Poritidae; genus Porites; species Porites divaricata. The sequence continues at coordinate 1,035,021 of JBBMOI010000008.1, forward strand.
AGAATTCCCTGGAGTGTCCCCCCCCCCCTCCCCCACGAGTCGGCGTGTTGAAAGAGGCGACACTTTATTCCAGTGAATGGTACACTTTGGTCACGTGGTCGGAACAAAGTTCAGCCCGCCTTGTAACGCATACGTGGTTGGGGCCATTTCTCCAGCCATAAAGCGTGACGCTTTCATGCTCGATTCATGCGCGCGGTTATTTGTGATTCGTGATTTTTCATGTCATAATTTTAGAGTGAACGCGAGCGTGAAATGATGCGATTTTTTCGTGAATGAGAGAGGTATGGGGGCGCTGTATAATCTCTCTTTGTAAAGAAAACAGTTCACAGCGAATACGCGATGAATCTTCAGGCTGCTCCTGAGTATACCGTTGTATAAACACGACTACACTTGAAATAACTGCTGTAAACAGATTATTGCTTCGTTTAAACTTGTTTTGTGCAAATGCCATGGCTAACATGCCGTGTGTGGGAGTGACAGACTGGATTGCTTAAACAGCTGGCTGCTGCAAACATTAAAAGATTGCAGCAGTTTCAGTTGCGAAACAGCATAGAAATGAAAATAAGAAGCGTCGCAGGCAAGTACTTCTAATCATCTTTAGTTTTTATTTTAATCGTAGCAAAGTCGTGAGTAGTCTAGAATTGATAAAAAAGCATCTAACTTTAATTTCGATAGACAATTCCCTTGAATCGGAGAACAGAGGTCAACCAGAGTATGGACTAAATTTATTTTATTATTTCAGAATATGAATAACAGGACCTTTTTTTCGGGCGCGGCTGGCGTTATTTTCCCTATCCACGTTTTACAGTTTTGTGAAAAATTTGCAATGACGTAGTTAAGAATTTTAATCTGTTAATGACGATCATATATATAATGGAAACACGATAACTCGAACCACGAAGAAACAGAACCAAAACTGATTCCTCCTCATCCTCGACCAAACACTGTTTCATTCAGTTTACTCCTGATTTTTTCCCCTATCCCCCCTCAAGATTCCACTTACCTTTGAGTCGTCACTAAATTTAACCTAAAGGTGCCGTTATACAAGTAATCATAACGGCTACAATTTTAAGGGTTTATGTTTATATGATCATAATGGCTTTCGTTCCTTCGGTAACGAATGTGTTTTCAATCACGTAAATATACATTGCGAAACATGATTTTCTCGGCCTGATAGGTTACAGCTGCTCCGCCATACACCCTGAATTTAAACTAAAGCGAAGATGATATCGTACTAACCAATGGGTCTGGTTTTTGCCGGTGAACCAAATTAAAACTTATCGCTTCCTTTGTTAATTTAATCACCTTTTAATCATGAAAGTTATTTATATATGAAACCTTTTATTGCTCTTGTTTTTCGGTCCAGTTGAGGAATTCTTTCCAACATTTAGATCTTAAATTTTATTAATGACTTTACCACCTTACGTCAAAAATGACTTCAACAGTTAAATTATTAATTTGCGCGCAAAAGTAAAATGCCTCGTAGTTTTATGCCATCTATTTTGTTTTTCTTCATAACGACATTCTTTGTTGTTGAAACCTTAAGCTTTTTTTTACGCAAACGACTGTAAATAGGTCATTTCAGGTATGTAGAATGCAACAACATGTAAGTGATTAGTTTAAGAACAGAGATCTGGTCTTCTATTAGTTATAATAAACGATTTTATTACTTAAGGGTTATGAGACACTGTTATAGATTAGTTTATAAATCTTAAAGCTTCTTTAGTCAAAGAAAAAGTCAAAGCTCCGAGATCCTCAAAACCAAACCCAAAGTAAGCGTTTTTCTTTGATATCAGGCTTTTACAACCTTAAACCCACCGCAATCGGCACAGAGCCTCTTTATCAACAATATCCACAACACATATAAACCTTTTAATTACAGTTCTTGATTAGGCGGCTAATCTGCAATAATATTTTTCATTGTTTACATTTATTCCGCTAACTTCTTTTAATTAAATAAGTTCCCTCGGAAGGCTTAAATAAAATGTTTGGCATAGTTTGACTTAGTTGAAAGTTATTTTGCTAGATACTTGTCATATTTCTAGAACAGTTTGAATGAAAATGTTCGTTCGAAACTTCACACAAGTAGCCGCAAGTGTGATAAAACTTTTGAATAGTATTAATCAAACCGATTGCTGAGATTAAAGATTTAAGAAGAAGTATTGTGAAAATTTAGCAGTCCTTAAAACATGATATAAACATGGTATTCCGGTCGGATAATTGTTTATTTACAAAATGCCCACTCTGAGCTGATATTAATTATGGCACTTTACAGACTTTATTGTTGTTTGTAAACACGAACGTGCTAGACAAATGGTACGAGGCGGTTAACTTTACTGATGTCAATATCATCGCATGAATAGTTCAAATCTTATCGTTATACACCTGACTGAAAGCCCTCGCCCTGAAAAGAACATTAAATTGATGCAGACACTCATCATCACTCTTTTTAAACATCAGTTGTTTGGGTTTGTCTGGGCTTGAGGTCCCAAGGGACGCGAAGGCGTTACAAATAACTATTGCGAGACTAAAAATGAAATCGAGCCGCGAAACGAACTCAATAGAGACTGCGGCGCGAGCCACAGGCAACGAGCAATTACTGCAGAAACTAGAGACTTGCTGACAAGGAATAGGTAATCTATCACTTCAGCATTTAAGGGACATTGACATAAACTCTTTAAGGTAGGAACGCAATTCATTGCTCACTTTTTTTAACAGCTAATGTAGCTTTCTCACAAAATTTCTTTTCAAGCTAGTTTCCCAAAGTAACCATTGAGATCGATTTTGCCAATATGTTTCCCTAATTGTTGCACCGGTCTTCTCAGTGAAAGAGGAACACACAACTCTGTCCCTTATGGTATTTTAAATCACTTAAGGGGTCATTTGTAAAAAGAAAAGTTAACAATGGCAATTAAATCGATCAGGCCAGTCAGGTCTGATATGTGTGGAAAAACGACTCGGCAGTTTTATATATCGCTATTAATAAAAAAAGAGCTTAAAGTAAACGCAAAGTCGATGAGGTTTTCTAACTACGAATATAAACATTTTCGGTGATATCGGTGGCACCATACAGTAGACCGTCAGTCAAGAGACATCTGTTCAAGTCGGACACCCATCACGTTACTCTCTAACATGCTTCAATAATTTTCTTATACTCTGTTAAGCGGAGACTGCTCCAAAACGGATACTTCGGCTGGTCCAACCATTTTTCGTCTATGCGAGTTCTGTAGTGATATTTATTTTTGAGCTGAGATATATCATGTGTAAAACTGTTCACTTTTTTCCATCTATGAAAGCGCTCAAGTTTTATCTCTTAGAGGCGTTTGATGTGTTTTGCCATTGTAGAAAGCTGAACCCATGTTAAGTAAAATTCGCTCGTGATCGAGTACCAAACACGCACGCATTAAATAAGCCGACAAGGTGTGTAGTCATTTATTATGAGGTGATTTTCTTTTGAAAAGATTCTAGTCTGAAAATGATGAAAATAAATTTAGTTTTGCATTAGAAAGTAAAATTGATATCTCTAACAACACCGTACCTGGAACTAAAGTCAGAAGTTCATTATATGCGATTCTCAACTCAGCCCAACGAAGTTGTCTTAACGTCCTAAGATGAGGAGACAATTATCATACACTTTTATCACGAATTTTATAGCAACTTTTCATTGTTCACGAAAACAAAGACAGTGCTAAACAATAAGTCAGTGAAGTGACGAACTGGTAATTACGTATTAGCTCCACATTGGACGTACTTTTGTATAATGAAAATATAACTTCCATTTTTCGAATGTGCTCTTTTTATTGTTGCATGCATGAACATGCAAAATCTTCTCAAAGATAGATGGTTTTGCTTGTTACTTAGCATTACATCATATCTCAGCCCAGTAGCATTTTATAATTATGCTTTGTTTCTGCCAATAACCAAAATCCATTGGCTTAAAATGCGGTCTTCTTTAAGCGGCATTGCTTTGAAATAGACCCGCCAAGGGGTTTTCATTCGTGGACCACATTACTCTTTTGTTCATCAAATTCTGATCATAAACCTTCTCTTTTCTTCTTTATCAGATAAAGGCACCGCCCGGACCGCAACTAAGATGGTGTTTTTCAAGGTTGATCGACTGGTTCACGTCTTGGTAGCGCTACAGTTTGTGTTCATTTTCATCACTCCAGTTACGCCAAGCCGGTGGCTGTAAGTATCAACTTTTTCAAGTATAATTCAAAATTGATAGCAGTTACGAAACAAAGGTCATCTTAGACCATTGATGTGCTTAGCGTAGTTGCCATAGTGGCAGTTGCTTCAGTTACAATGAGTGACGTGAGTGTCCAAAAGTTTCCTTGTTTTATGCACAACATGATCGTTTTGAATGTTTCAGTGGCGCAACGGACGCAGCTTAATAAACGCCTTTGGTTCAAATTGGCTTATAGATTTTCTCCAGTAATTAGTATGAGCTGTTGTTGACTATTGATTTAACTTAGTCTTATATCCAAGAATTTCACCGAATCCTGATGTTCGTTTCGTGTTTAAAAAAGGTGCTTGAACTTTTTAAAAAATATCAACGTCAACAAGAAGGTGAGTGTTGGCTGACTTTGGGTGTGTTTTTTTAAAGGAGCCTCAACGCATGTCTCTTTGATACGATCCTTTAAAAAAATTCACTATGATACGACATTTCTTAAGCCATAAGATATTTTAAGTTATTCAGGAGCGAGCAAACCCTTAACCCCCTACACGTTAAGGGAAGTGGCGCAAGCACGCGTATGCAATAGAGAAGACAGGTTTTGACGTTGTATCTGCTTGCAGACACTTCAAAAGGTTTAAACTTGACAAATTTCTTATTACCATTGCACTGCAGTAATGTTTCACTGGTTCTTGTATCTTTTTGTTGAAAGATCACTGGCTCTTACAAGTTCCGTAAGCAGTTTTAGCAGCAGGAAAAGCTGCGATGATTTAGACAACCATCTCAGCTACAAACAGGTTCAAGTGTGTAAGAGGAATGTAGATGTAATGAATAGTGTTAAATTTGGAGCCACAATCGCTGTACAAGAATGCCAGCATCAATTCAGATACAGAAGATGGAACTGCACTACCCTTCAATTTGAAAAATCACCTGTTTTCGGAAATTCTGCTAACGGAGGTAAATAGTCATTGTTTTGTTGTTGTTATTTTGTTTTGCCCTGTTGTGTTTAAGGCCTTGTTAGCCTGTGTACAGCCGCCCCCTCCACTAGAAAAGGCTGATTTAGCAACAGAATGGAAACGTCAGTTGACGACGGGAAAGCGCGCGGAAAGGACTAAACGCGACTTCCGGTGATCAATTTGCCGCTCTGCCATTGGTCAAGCCAGTTGTTTAATTTGCGCGCCGTCGTCAACTGACGTTTCCATTCTGTTGCTAAATCAGCAATCGGAGAAGGGGCCCCTTCTCTAATTTTTTCTGGGGGAAGGGGAGGTTGTAGACCGGCTACATGTAGGTCTTGTTAGGGCACAGTTAGTAGTGGAGACTGGTTAGGAAACCCGGCAAACATCAAAGTTGAAAACAATGATGATGTATGTTATGTTAGAAGCTCCCTGACCGAGCACAATCCTTTGTTTTCTGTTCACAAATTGACTGAATAAATTAATGCAATTTTTCTATTGGTCAGTAAGTTCAAAATGATAGGAATGCTATTGAACGTTGTGCATGTTCAGGTCCAAAAAAGCCAACAAAAACCTGTAACAAAGGGTTTCCCAACCATTCCACTATAATTAACTATGGTTAGGGTAATGTTACGTCTAATAGACTAATACTGTTCTACATCACTTTGAAGCCTTTCGCTTGCTTTTTACTTCTAACAAGTAGGCTAAATACATGTACATTTGAAAAATACAAGGTTATCGATATTGTTAGAACCTTTTTCTAATTATTTTGTTTGCTTGAAGGGGCAAATCCTCTGTGAATATTTGATATATCTTAATATATTTAATAACGGAACGTTAATAAGTATTTTTTTGGTTACTAGGAACCAGGGAAGCCGCATTTGTTCATTCCATTTCTTCAGCTGGTGTGGCATTTGCTGTAACGCATTCCTGTAGCGCCGGTAAACTGGGCCGAAAATGCGGTTGCGACCAAAAATACATCGGAGAGGCTGAAGAGGGTTGGAAGTGGGCTGGATGCAGTGATGACATAGAGTATGGAATCGAATTCTCGACAAAATTTGTCGACGCAAGAGAACGCGGTCGAAATGGAAACCCTGACCGTATTTTAATGAATCTGCACAACAATAAGGCGGGGAGACTGGTGAGAATTCGTCACCTTAGAAGCGAGAAGGGAACTGGGATGAGTTAATTTTCGCAAAGACTACTGAGACTGTTACTTGGGACAGGGAAAAAAATAGCCAGTAGTAACGATCCCAGAAACAATTGCGGGACGCATTTCGGCTCCAGTTCCCTCCAGTTCTAGAAAGGCAACAAGCGCGTTTATTTCATCATGGCTTATCAAAGTCTCTAATACGCATTCCAGTTAGCCAATAAGCTTTCAGAATTTAGTACATCACACGCAGTTACGAAAGCTGTTCTTGCTTCTACTAGAAATAACTTAATAATGGAGTCTAGGCAAAATATATAGAAAAAATGTCATTTACAAGTGATCAGACAGAAACAATGCTCCATGAAACTATGGATTAATTGAATTGTGTCTTATGTTTTCAGGCCTTAAGACAGTTTGTACAAATTCCTTGCAAGTGCCACGGTGTGTCAGGGTCGTGTAATGTTAAGACTTGCTGGCGATCTCTCCCAAATTTCAGGAAGGTCGGAGAGCATATCAAGGAGAAATTCGACGGTGCCACTGAGGTACAATACCAACTGATAGGATCAAAGCAAGTTTTGGTTCAGCGAAATCCCAAGTACAAACCTTACACCAAGTATGACCTTGTTTATCTTAACGGATCACCAGATTTCTGCGATGCAGATCCAAGCACAGGTTCCTTGGGGACCCAAGGAAGGCTTTGTAACCGCACCTCTCAAGCAATAGACGGATGCGCGTTTATGTGCTGCAATCGAGGCTTTACAACGCATCTGGAGTCTCGAGTCGATCGCTGTAATTGTAAATTTTTCTGGTGCTGCTATGTTAAATGCAGCGAGTGCCACAAAAGGGTTGAAGTCAGCATATGCAAGTGAGTTTCCTCTTGCGACACAATTACAATTTTGTTTCAAGGAAAGTACACGCGTTGCAATGCATTCATTCAGGTTATCTGCTTTGTGGCACGTACTTATGGTTGTGAGTGACAAGAAAGTACAGGTCAGTGTTTACTTCCTTGTCTTTGAAAATGACACTCTTTCTAAAGAGAAGAACAAACAAGTGCGGCCTTTGCTGTCACTGACCAAGTTGTAGTCGAGATACTGACTTTGTTTTGTTCCATATTACACTATATAGCCCCACTATAAAAAAAAAAGGTATAAAGCCTACCTGACGAGAGATTCCAAACACAGAAAATAATTATGAATCTCCGGGAAGCGCGAGACTGAGTCTCATTTCCTTCTGCTAGTGCATGAAATTTTAAAGTGATTTAAAGTGATTTAATTTAAACAGAATTAAAGCTTTAATTTCAAAGTGATTTCAGTTAAACAGATAGTGCCGAATGGTAAGTTTAAAGCGCAGTAGCTAACAAAGATTTCCACGACATTAATATACACCCTGAATAGGAAACAAGGGACAGTGAAAATTGCATCAAATGGACCGCCATATAAAGCGCAAAACCTTGTGTTAAGTGGACGAGAAAGGCAGTAAGTCCCCCCTTCCCCCACTCCCACATACACACACACACCCCCCTTTTCTTTAAAAAGAATCTGCATTTATATAGCGACACACACAGGGCCCTGCAAGAGTCCGCTTAATACAAATCTCACTGTTCTTTGATGTTATATATTAAACACTTAATGACTGGTCCCGAGGAAAGGAAACATTGAGATTCGAGGGAAACAAAATTAACTGTTTCCCAAGAGACCAGTCTTTAAGTGATTTGTCATATAGCTGGAAATTTTCAAGTTGGAAATTCATTACACCCCGCTGTAACGGCGGTTGTCGGTCAACATTTGCCGCTAACAGTGTAGCGTTACTCTCTGATGTCATAGATTTTGCAATGTTGCCCGCCCAGAGATTTTGGCGGGAAACGGTTTCATTATTAGATGTCATGTGACCTCGATGTAACCAATGAGAGCACGCGCTGTTGGGAAAAAATTTCCAGCTTTACAACAGCATGGTTTTTTTGTTGTAACTGAAGTTGAAACTGCTTCCTGTTGCAACTTAACTGTTTAACTTTTGTTTCAAATTAGCGTAAATTCAAATCTGGGAGACAAACTCCTAATAAGGTCATTTCTGTCAAGTGTCTCAAAAATAGTGTTACGTTAAGTCTTATTGTAGATAGAGTATTCACTTTAAAATAGACAGAAAACTCCGGGGAATAGTTTATGTGCTCGCTAGTGTATAATTTTTGAGGGATCTGTAAAGACTATTGTTTTTACTTAGAAAAACATTATCAGTATGACAGAGGTCGAGTAAATTCTGACCTCTTTACCATTTGAAGAACATGAATGTAGATCCAGTTTCAGCATATTTATTCCTTCACTGTGGGCAAAGGTACGCGAGTCGATAATAGAAGCTAAACAGTAATTCACTTCGTTTTTTGAAAGTGTTCTGAGTGCTTGAAAACTGAAACGGGCGTAATTATCGGCGTCATTAGCGAGGATATTACTCAGGAGCAAAGCGTTTTCAACTGAAAGAAGCTCAATATTTTGAGAAAAATGAATAGATAGTTACGGTAACAAACTATTTTATTCTTGTCCATTTCTCCACCATTGCACTAAAGTTTAGCAAGAGAAAGAAAAATTCGTCGTCGCTTGTTTACGTCCTCCATAAAACGTGAAATTAGGCATTTTCACGTTGTGGTCTTGCAGAGGCGGTAGAGAAAAAAAGCGTGATGCACGTGCAAAGTTGTTGTTTTGCTTAATTAGCCTATTGCTTTTTTGACGTTCTCGCTGCCGACGCCGTCGTCGTTGCTAAAGCTCCCTAATAAAACAAAACACCTCAGACGGCGCGTTTGACCACGGTGGAATCATTACAATACTATTATAACAATATGTAGCTACTGTCTCCTGTTACCACTGATTTGCGTATCTCCCATAATGCACTTGGTTTGCCCCCCTTCCCTCCCCCCCTCTCAAAAAATGTTGTACAAGCATTGTCTTCAATCTTTCCTGGGACGACTGAGGTTATGCAAAACTGCTTTTTTTATAGTTGCTGCATTAAAGGCTACATATTATCTGAATTTTTAAACATCTCTTCAGAATGAATTTCTAATATATTCAGAATTGAGAACGAATTTTAGAATTCTATTTTTATATTGACTTCGCAAGTTCATGGACACACGAGTATTAATTTGGCGTTGTTAGGCGGCCATGATGTTGAACTTTCTAGTATCTAGACAGCGTGTAACAGTCACTCAAACTGGTAAATATCAATTAATAGTAGAAAATTTCACAAACGTTTAAAGAGTTCATTAAAGAAGTATTAACACGTGTTTGCAAGAATACTACTTTGTTTATTTCAAAGACAGGGGTGCCCATCCTGTAGCCTGCATCGCAAACACTATACCGCTATACAATGCCTGGCCTGCCTGTGTAGCACAGACCACCCATCCTACCACACCCAGATATCGGTTTTTCACTACATCAACTCTGTTTAGGCAACGTTTTTTCAAGCCCTGGGCCCTGCGAGATTGTAAAAAGTAAGCAGCAACAATAATATATTTAAAGAAACAAAACTACAAAGAAACAAGGAGGGGAATCGAAATGATGCCAATGGTTGGTGGAGGAGCTAGTTGTCAGTTACCTTACTCAAGTAAAACAATCTAAAACAAACATAACAGATTTCCAATAGCCCATTTCCGAACTGTCATGAGCCTCTTCATCAAAACAAGGCCTAGTGCGCACCATGCATATGAAAATGGGTGGGTTTAATTTGTGTGTGAATTTGCCACTTTAAAGACGAGAAGGGGACTGGAGCCGAGATGTGTCCCGCAATTGTTTCTGGGATCGTTTAAGGGGACGCGTCGGTCAGCTATTGGTCATTTCTTTCTTTTTGCAGTCCAAGTTAACGGTCCCAGAAGTCTTCACAAAAAGTTAACTCGATCCAGTTTCCAGTGGCGAAATGTTTGCTGTCAAGTGCCAACGACACTAGTGAGTTAACGCAACAGGAAGGCAAGAAGAAGGAAGAAGAGGACGGCAAAAACGCTGTTTGTGACAAACGTGACAGGGTTATTACTTGCGAGTTTTGTCGTTACTTGAAGAAGATTAATTATTGTCACGCTTGTCACACAAAGTTTGCCGGCGTCTTCTTTTCTCTCCCGTCCTGTTACGTTTACGTCTATTAACTAAGGGACAGAGGCATACTCTCGACTTAAAGTGATGTCAATGCAACTCGACTAAAATCTTTATCACCTGTATAAATAAAAAGACTGTAGAATGATGGAAAAGGAATTTATTATCATAACAAAACGCTACTACATTTATTGCAAAAAGAGCTTTAACAGAAACAAGATTAATGATTGCACACGCTTAATAAAGCTACTAAGTCTTTCCCAGAAAGATATAAATCATGGAGGCCCGATATTTACACACTGAAATGCGTTTGCTACTTTTTTATTATCACCATGGTTACAAAACAAATCACGAGTGCCATTCTACGAAAGTCAAGGAAGAGGTTTGGAACAAAAGGTATTTGAAAGCCTCTACTGTTACACAGTAAAGAAAGTTTCTGGATTGCATATACGAAGTACCTGATTGTTCTAACAGCAAACTACTGCTTGCGATAATGGGTGTGCTTATACTCGCCTAATTTGTGGGTTTCTTATTAAAGCTCAAGCGTTACGGTAACGTAGTCATGATGGTAAATTTAACCGCAAGAAGTTAATTTCCAAACTAACTTTTAAAAAAGAACGTTCAACCTTTTGACGTTCAACCTCTCGAAACTAAATTAAATGTTGACAAAAGCGCATTGTTCAACATACATTCTTAGACATGGTTTATTATTAAAAACACTGCAAATCATCAGTTTAAAAAGATAAAGTCAGGAATTTAAAAGACGACACATAAGGCTACAGTTACCTTCCTACGAGAAACAGACGCACTGGCACTGTACATTGTAAATTAACTGAGTTGTGTGTGTGAACGCAGCATAAGCAGGACGGTGTAACTTATGGAAAGTTTTCAAGTAGATCAACCCTGTTGAACGCCTTAACTCGCAACTGCCGAGTGAAATTTTGTCAAAAGATGCTTCTCACAAAGCCTTTCAAGGGCTTTCAACTCTAAAAAAGAAGTACAGGTTTCTAGGAGTTTACACCCAAGTGTCGCACAGAAGTATTCCAGTGAAAACCAACCACCCAAACAAAATAAGGTAAAAGGCAGAGGGGATACCTATCTCTTGAGTAAACAATATCCGTGACAGAGACTTAAAAATCAGTTGTATTTACATACATAAGCTACAGAGGCAAAAGTATTCTACACCTGAATAGACGCTTCTTTCCAGTAATAGCCTTGGTAACATTATCCATTGTTTAAAAAAAAACTAATTGATCAGGCAATGGTTAACATTTCTCCTATGTAATTACTCGTTAAATTTTACAACTATATAAACACGTGTTCGTGTAGTAGACATTGAATGCAAAGCAATTGCGACATACAGAGGCTCTTGGCCTCATATACAACGCCCTAACAGAGACGTTTAAACTTAACACGGCATCAAACAATGAAACCTACATATTCCTAGACTGCCAAGCTATGATATAAGTGTGAGGTTTAAAGTAAGAAAAAATAAAACACTGATTCAAAACCTTCTTAGACTACTTCTCGTTTTCTCGCCCAAGGATAATCCTGGCGCCTGCGTATTACGAAGTTGACCGTGCATGTTACATAAGGTCATAAAATGAAACTTTAACTTAGTTACTATTTAACATAACGTTCGGGCACAAGAGAGGCACTAGAACATTTGCTTCTTAATCCAAGGGAGGAACTCAGTAATGCGGACATACACTCCATACTTGTTTCGTAAGCCGCATCCAAAGTTACTGCCCCAGCTGACGACTCCACCCAGAACCCACTTCTTGGCGATAGGATCTAGGAAGACAAATCCACCCCCAGAGTCCCCTTGACAGGAGTCTTTGCCACCTGAGGCCTCCCCTGCACAGAGCATTTCTGGTGTCACTGTGTAACCTTCGTCTTTAAATGCCGCCTTGCATACGTTATTACTGATGGTGGGGATGCAGATCTCTTTCAAGGAGTTGGCAAACTGCCCAAATGAGCTCTTGCTTACTTTGTAGCCCCATCCTACCACTCGTCCAAATTTTCCAGGGTCAAAGAGACTCTTCTGCCTATGGTGGTTCAAATAAGACGATGTACTGTCAAATTTAGTAACAGTAGCGGATCCAGGGAGAGAGTCCAGGGGGATCGTATCCCCCCCCCCCTCCCCACCTATCAGACCTGCCGCTTGATTGAGACTGAAATTCTTTCATCAACAGGATCGTATATCACTTTTTAACTGGCTGATTTTTTTAATGAAACGCGCGTTACATTTTGCCACTAAACTAAATTCCAAGGATGCATCCTTTATGAGTAGAATTCAAGTATCAATACCCTTGGCCATCCGAGATGTTTTTTTCCAGCAAGTGCCATTTTTCTCTCTTCTCAGTGACCAACTCTGAGTCAAATTCAATTCGTTCAGGAACACACGAACCCTTTCAAGCGAGTTCTTCAGAGCGCTCAAGTGGATTAACAAATTAATGGATACTTAAGTTGTATCGCCAAAATTTTATGCCTTACACCTGGGTAAGTCACTAGGGAGCTTAATCAACGACTACTTCCACGGTAGCAAAAACGTCCTTAACATACATTTGCGATTTTTTAAACTTGTTCAAGATCATTTCAACTCGACTGAAATGTCAAATGAAGATGACTTGAGTTGAATTCTTAGGGGCCGCATCCAAGTTTAGACAGACAAAGAAAAAATTGTCGTGGTGTGTTTAAGTCCACATAAAACGTCACATCGAGAAATTGCACGTCGTAGTCGTGCAAGGAAGGCAAGAAATTTATCTAAGAGTGTGATGCTCGTGCAAAGTTGTTGTCTTTTGATAAAACGTATAGCTTTTTTGACGTTTTTGTCGCCGTAGTCGTCGCCGTTGCAAAAAAAAGCTCTATTGCGCATGCGTGTACTTGCTTTGTGGTCCCTTGTAACTTACTACCAGTTCCCAATCTTTATAAGGCAGGTAAAATAACTTACTGTGGACGTTCTGGCAGACATACAGGCTTAACATAGTGTGATATTCTGACTTCACGGTCCAGCTTCAAAAGTGCCAGGTCAGAAGCAAACAGATGGAAATTAAAATTCTTGTGACTTATAATTTGAACCACTTTTCTTCTCTGCACGTGACTGTCGTTTAGTTTGCGGATCTGGTGAAGGCCAGCAAATATCTTCAAAACGGAAAGACTTACAATACCACTCAATCTGTCATTCACGCAGTGGGCAGCTAAGAAAAATTAAGCATAAGTCAAGAAGTAGCTAACAAAGGCCTATGGATGGGTTTCGCTCACTGTGAAACTCACAAAACCTCGAAAAACAGAACTATTGCTGGAGTATTATTACGTTGCAAGGAGAAAGCAAGTCAGACAAGAGAACGGTTGTTAGTTTGTGTTTTTGTGGCTTTTTTGCGTGTCTTGGATCTTTGCTAAAATGTTTTAGGCGTTCATGGATTACGGAGTTAGACGGTAAAGGCTGACAAAACACAATAGAGTCTTGTCTAACCTTTTGTAGGAGAAATATTGAAATGACAAAATTTGGAGGCCGTTTATAAGAGGTTGTCGATGAGTCACGCCACGATTGGTCCCTAACGTGAGCATAGACTTTCAGAAAGTCCCTATCATCATCATCATCATCATCACCATCATCATTATCATTAATGATAATAACATTGTTATCATTGTCGTTATTGTTATCAAAATAATAATAATAATAATAATAATGATGATGATAATAATAATAATTATTATTATTACTATTATCATTTCAATTACAAACCTGTCAAGACCCATTGTTCATTCAGCAGGCTTCCACCACAAGCGATTACATTATTTTTCATTACAAGAACATGCCAAGGATAGGCGCCCTTGTGCGCGTCCTGTCCACCAACAATCCTCTTTCGACAAACATCACTTGTAAAATTGAAGTGATTCACTTCTCCACACGCTGAAATTAGATGGAGAGAATTTTATTGGTCAGGCTACAGCTGGCCATGGGCTACGAGCAGTCTCTCGTTTTTTTGGTCCGTTGAGCAAAACGCGCGAGACACGAAAATGACCACGCGTGTGACTGAAGCTGCGCGTGTGCAATCCCCGCACTAATTCTGAAGAAAAAGAGAGACTAGTCTAGGTTAAAGCCAAAATGTTTGTTGAGGTGCCAAGAGAAAGATTCGCCACTGAACGGAACAAGCTGTCCTTCAAAGACTTAATTTGTAAGCTGCAAACACAAAAGATGGCAATAGAAGCGGCCGAGTATTGCTGGTTTGCATGTGACGTCACGGCGGCCATGGTGGCAGTCAAGAACAAAAGCATTCTCCTCTGGGAACTAAACTCTATTTTCATGTAAATTCTTCGTGAAAAAATTATATTGTATTGACCCCCAACATGGCCGCCTTGTCTCGTAGTTGCAAACCAAGAACAAAGACAAATAAATACACATCGCAAAACATTTCCGGTTTTCCAGATCCCTTTTTCTCAAATCTCCCGATGAGATTCAAACCATACGGGAGTTCTCTGCCCCAGACGTACAAGCAATACGCAATTGGGCTTTTCAACATCGCGTGACAACTCCAATTTTTAAAACAGATAACGTATATTTTTTGAGATCAAGATTCCCGACCCATTCCAGCAACTTACTTGCAACACATTTCGGTTGCTCTCCAGACCATTTCCCATCTGCTTGACACTGCCGTGTTCTGTCTCCTTGAAGCTCAAAATACTTATTGCAGGAGAAACTTACAACCTTTTGATAGGTAAATCCACTCTCAGTTATATTCCCATGACGTGGTTTTCCCGGGTGTCCACAGTTCACCGCTATGTGAAGAGAAGAAACAAAAGTACCGTAAATCCTCTATTAAGCCCCCCCCCCCCCTCTCAAATAAGCCCCCCTCTCTAATAAGCCCCCCCTCTCTATTAAGCCCCCCCCCCCTCCCCTCCCTCAATCCTTATTCTTCACAAAAAAATTAACGATTAACGTGGACTGATCAGTTATGATTTATTCAGGCTGGAAGTTCATATTGTTTTTGGTCTTCGGCGGCATGGCCTCCAACTTCATATGCTTAACTTTCTCAATTTTGCGCTCTAGCTCTCTGTGGAGAATTGCCACCATTTTCTTGTCGTTAGACAAAGCAGTGTACCGCCCAGGAACCACAAGTCCGTCCTCGAGAAACCTTTCTCCTGTCGGTGAAAATTCTAAGCTAAGTTTTTGTTACTTTTAGGCTCCCACAAGTGAATTAGATACTTTTGACAGTGACTTTAATTGTACAACGCGTAAGTCTACTCTGTCTCATATCACGGTATTTTTGCTACAGGTAATGCGTTTCGCTAAATTAAATAAGCCCCCCCTCTCTTTTAAGCCCCCCCCACTCTCTATTAAGCCCCCCCCCCCCCCTCAAAAGTGCTTGAAAAAATAAGCCCCCCGGGGGGCTTAATAGAGGATTTACGGTACTCAAATCGAGTCTGTTATAGCCAGAAATTAAAAACCGGTATTCGTGAATTCTCTAAAGCGTCCCTGATATTATTCCTCATGTCTAACATTTCGTATTGAATAGACTCAGTCCTAGGCCCATTACTCTTCCTAAATTATGTCAATGACATCCAAGAATCCTCCGACAAACTTAAATTTTTTTTATTTGCTGATGACACGAATGCCGTATATGCTGACAAAAATCTCAAGTCCCTTGAGTCGACTGTAAATCAAGAACTCTGCAAGTTGTTCGATTGGTTAACGGCAAATAAACTAACCTTGAATATTAAAAAAAACAAACTTTGTCATCTTTAGACCGGCTCAGAGAAAACTTACCTATCACCCTAAAATAATGATATTCGACAATGATCAAAATAAGAATGTGGCTCTAGAATGTAAAGAATTTGTGAGATATATAGGTATAATAATTGACAATAATCTTTCTTGGAAACATCATATTGACCACGTAGCTATCAAAATGAGCCGAACTGTAGGATTGATCTGTAAACTACGGCATTTTCTGCCAAGACATACTCTTCTAACTATTTATCGATGCCTTGCTGTTCCTTATTTAACTTATGGTTTGGCCTGGGGCTAGGCATATAAATCGCACGTTGAAAAGCTTCTCAAGCTTCAAAAGCGAGCTCTCCGCTTTATCTATTTTTCTGAGCGAAATCAGCATGCAATTCCTTTATTTACTGACGCCGGTGTTTTACCGTTAAAAAATTTGGATTATGAGCATTTAGCTAACCTTATGTTTGAAATAAGACACAATAATGCTCCTGGAAACATTCAAGATCTCTTTCAAGATATTTCTGATATTCACTCTTATAATACTCGATCCTCTGCCTCTAATAACTTTTACACACAAAGTTCCAGACTCTCAATTCAAGTGAATTCATTTTCTAGAATCGGAACAAAAATATGGAATGAAATGCCTGTATCTTTAAGAAAACTTCCAAAAAATGCCTTTAAGAGGAAAATAAAACAAACACTTTTTGAGATCCTAGCTTCAGAAGATTGTTATATTGATCTCCCAGAAATCGTTCAAAAAGTTAAGTTGAATTTATTTTCCTCTTAGTTGATATGTAACCTTTAATATCGTTTTAGTCTCTTGCCACTACTTGTCATGACTGTTGTCATTTATTATTAGTAATACCATTAGTTTATCAGCAGTCTCTAGTCATTGTTGTCAATTTTAGTTTCTTTAGTTCTCGTATTACTTTTAGCTGTATTTAGTTGTACTTATTTTCTGTAAACATGACCCGCCTAGATTAGCTTAGCTACTCGCGGGCATGTTATTGTACTTTTACTTCAAAACACAATAAAAAAATGTATGTATGTATGTATGTATGTAATGATAGGTACTTAAAATGGACAATCCTATTGAAGCCTTTTAATTTTCAACGCCAAAAAAATTGAAATTGCTCTTATCCGCTTTCGTCCCTGTTTTTTTTCTGTTCTTCGTTTTCTTGTTTGTTTGTTTGTTGTTGTTGTTTTTTTTTTCATCTTAGGGGCGGCTATGAATAGCTGGTTGAAGTCATTATTCCAACGCAACGCAACGCAAACAAACTCATAAATAACTCAAACTTGCAAGATAAAGGTTAGAACTTTTATAACAAGCTCTCAATTTAACATACGTTTGCACTCGGGTGGAGTGCCGTCCCAGTCTCCGGTGTTTAAACATTCTCTCACGGCCGAG